>MU281358.1:127620-330628 GCA_022385595.1 Xylaria palmicola | reverse complement strand
CCCACCCCCCCCCCCCCCCCCCCCCCCCCCCCCCCCGCCAATACGATGTCAAGGCGAGATGTGTGATTCATGCAGTACATACACAGTAACCGTGGAGAGGAAGCCGTGTAGCGCATAGCTTAATCGTGACACAGACCGGACATCTATATTAAGATCAATCTCCTATTAAAGAGCCCGGTGAGACTATTGTCCGGTTTTCATTTGGTTGCAGCCTCATTGCTCTCACGATATGTGCCGTGTTCGGAATGCCCTTACCTAAACAGCAACCAAGTATATAAAGGGTGGTTCCATGCTATGATCCCATTGCATCTGATTTTAAGATTTACAATAGAATATTTGAGAAGTGGCTTGAGTGTTAGTGATAATCACACGTTGGTGTTGGGGTTTCCATCATAGTAAGTTGCCGCCATTCTCGATTTGAAAGCGACCGCGCAATAGGCGTGGAAGGTTCGATTCAAGTTCGACTCACAGGGAGTAGATGTAGATAGAGAATTAAATCCAGTGTAAAACCTTCAAGAGAAAAAGAGCTGATGAGATGACACTCTAACATTATCAAAGAAAGAAAGACCAAATCCCGACGTAACTATCGGGTGCCTGAGCTACCAATGCCACCCGGCGCAAGCAAAGGCTGGTTCTCACCGACGCCTTGTACACTCTCGCGGTCGAGCGCGTGTTCAATCTCTTCCTGAGTGTCGCCATATGCCTGCAGATGGGCCGAGTACGGACCCGGAGATGGTAAAACTCTAGGCGTCGTACGCCGGTTATACGCCGGTCGTTGCGGAGGGGACGTTGGTGAGTGTCCACTACCTTCTCTTCTGTACGAAGGCCACTCGTACCTAATGGCCATGATCAACACAACGCCTTGCATGAAAGCAGTCACGACATAGACCCCCCAGGAGCTCCAGCCCGCCCAACCTAGCCGCGCGGCAAGACTAGCCGCAAAGAGGAATCCCCCGGGGGTCTGAATCGTCATCATCAAGATACTAAGGCTACCGGCATGTTTTAGTTTGTATGTGGTCCAAATCTGGGGGAGATATTGGACACCTGCGAGCACCGCTGCCATGATGCCCAGAACATTGGCCCAGGCACCCAGGCGCGAAGGCGCACCAAAGGCGAGGGCAGCAGAGACGATGACGACGAGCAGCCCGTGCACCAGGCAGACACCACCTACGATGAGGGCGGTTCTCCAGGAAGGCTGGTCAGGATCCCGCTCAAGCTCTTCTTCGGCAATATCGGCGTCGTCGTGTCGGAAGAAGACTAGAAACAAAACCAGACTGGCATTCCTCACATGTTAGCCGAGCCGATAAATGGAAGTCGCGTCTATGGCGAGCGGGTATACGGACATGGTGGCAATGCAAACCCACTGAGTCCCGATCTGGGCGATACCTAGCAAGCCAGCCGTGCACTCGAAGGGGCTCACTTCCTTGCAGCAGGCGACATCGGCTCGCGATGCAGGGAGAGACAATATGTTACCAAACTGGGCGTTTGCCGAAGTCACGCCGAGCAGGATGAAGTAGGGCGAGATGCCTTCGGAGGAGCCGCGGGAGACGATCCGGTAATGTTGCGTGAGGTAGGAGAGCAGGATGCCGAGAAGTATGAGGCTAGAGGAAGAACGCGTGGTCAGCCGGTGTCGCGGTCGGCCGTCCCAAGACGCATGGTCGAGAGGAGGCACGAGCTAGAGGTAGGTGCATACATGGAGACGAAGAAGTTGGTGAAGCCGCCTTCGCGTAGCAGCTGGCAGCGGTCTTCCATCATGGTATCCTTCGCAATGGCGTGGGTGTTTGGATCGCGACTGATGGGCTCGGGGGGCACCCCATTCGCTCAGGAGCGTGGACGCAGGCGGTAGACACGAAGCTGCGAGGGAAATGACGAACGCAGTCCCCCTTGACAGATGCCGACTTCAGTTATCCAGGCGCTAATTAAGTATAATTTCGAGAAGAGCAGATCGGCCACTGGGGGATGCGGGTGATCGGAAGTGCTGATGTTTATATCGTGAAGATGTGTTGTCTTTGTAAGTCACCAAATGCAAGGTGACCCATGACCGACCTGCCCTGGTTGATAGCTCATAGGAGGTTCCTCTTGTGGGGAGTGTCTGTCTGCCTATCCGGGTTAGGTAGCACCGACCCTTGCACTAAATTACGCTAGGACAGCTGGCCCAGCCCACTATGACGTGCCGCTGCCTACGGTTGCCCGCCTGTTCAAGGAGTCCCTGCAGCAATAAGTTCCACGCCTTAGCTTGGACCAGACTAGATTCGAAGCCAACACGGGTTAGCCAGGGCACTTTTACCATCGTCAAGACACTTCGTTAAACAACGACTATCAGCACATGAATATGGATATCAGGCGCTAGGAGCCCTCCACCACGATGGCAAGACGGGATGGGCCGTCACAGTGCAGCCTCGAACTCGTAGCATCGACGGGAGACATCGCCGCGAGTCACGCCGCCGACCCGGCAAAGTCGCCCGACGACGTCCTCAGCTATCTCGAGAGCGCACAATGGACGGCCGACGGGACGACGCTGCTGACGCACTCGTCCACAAACCTGGTGTCTGGGTACACCTTGCCCGAGGATCTCCTCTCCGCTGGTAGGGAGCACGTCCTGAGCCCACAGGCGCAGGTGCAGCTCCCCGAACCCAGCATCGCGCTGCCGGCGCCCTACTACGCCCTCGCCGCGCCCTGGACACACCATCTGCTCGTCTCGTCTCGGGACCACCCTATCCAGCTACGGAACATAACCCTGTCTTCCACACCCGACGAGGACTGGTCGTCCGCCGTCGGCTCGTACCCCTTCACCAAACCTCATAGCGACGCATTCCTTGCCGCGACGTCCCTTCTCTGGCCGTCGCCGGGCACCCATTTCATCGCCGGCAGCCGCAGCCTCCTCGCGCGCTTCGATGCCCGGCGCTCGGGCGAGAGCCCAGTGGTGCGGGTCCCCACCATCCCCTCGGAGCGGCACCTGTCCAAGGGGGGCGGCGTCGGCATGCGCGGCACCGTCTCGGCGCTGGGCGCGCAGCCGACCGACGGGGGCAGCGGCGCGGGCCTCGTCGCCGCGGGCACCTGGACCCGCTGGGTCGGGCTCTACGACTTCGCGCAGGCCGGGAAATGCGTCTCCACCTGGACCATCGCGGCTGCTGTGCGGGAGACCGCGGCTACCTGGACGCCTGACGTCGGAGAGGGCGTCCGGGGCGGCGATCCCGACGGTATAGGCGGCAACGGCATAACCCAGACTACGTGGAGCCCCTGTGGTCGATATCTCGTCATCTGTGAGCGCAAGTCTCGCGGGGCACTCATCTACGATGTGCGCGTGACGGGAAGGCTCCTCGGATATCTCACGGGGCGCGATGCGCTGGGAAACCAACGGATCTCCTGCGATGTGTTCCCGGGCGGAGCGGGAGACGGGGGCGGGTTCGAGGTGTGGTCTGGGACGTCGAGTGGGATGGTGAAGATATGGGAGCACATCGGGACCCAGGAGGGACCTCACGCACCCACGTGGGAATGGGCTGCTCATCAATCTACTGTCGGCGCCACTTGTCTGCACCCTAGCGGCTCTGTTGTTGCAACCTGTGCCGGATCGTGGGAGTTCCCGGACAGAGAGGACGACCCAAAACAACATGGATCATTTGATGGGTCCGACCAGAGTAGCAGTACTGATTGCGGGGGAGACAGCGACGATTCCCAGAGTGGTTATGAAACCAATAGTTCTAACGGCAGTGTACCCTGGATGCATAGGCGAAACAAGGAGAGTAGTTTAAAGATATGGAATACTGCAGGTCTCACTTAGGAAGTCGAGTGCGCAATAAGTAACTCCATTGTACAGACAAAATCGGACACCAGACGCAGCTCATTCACGCTCAGAAGAAGAAGCATATGAGAATATCTTATTTACTATAACAGAAGCCGAGAATAGCCAACATGGATAGGGTTGATACAGCATAAATAGCTGACATGGCCAATAAATCCAGCAATCGCTTAATAGGACAAACAGGTAGACACCAGCGTGTTCAGCTCCATTTTGTCTCCAGCATTTTGTTGACTCTATTCAGCACATTCTCGCCGCCCATCAAATCTCGGAAAGCCTGCAATCGCTCAGCACTACTCATCGTGGTAAATCCGGCTAAGCCGCATCTATAGCGCTCGCTCTCTTCCCCGGAGTCGTAATTTCTGAGCTTGAGGCGAACAAGAATAGCTTGCGCGGCGTAGGCGTTAAGCCCCAACCGACGAAGAAATACCTCCCACTGCGTCTCATCCTGAAGGAGGTGGTCCCGGATTTCGGCGGCCTCGGGCGCATGTCGAATGGCGAACGAAACAAGCCATCTCGCCAGCGTGCCCTCTCCTCCCCCAACATAAAACACTTCTACTTTGGAATCAATACCCGCTGCGAACCCAATGAACTCCGCGTACGCTGTAGTCTCCGAAGATGTGAAGTCGCGCACCGCCTCGTCTATGGCGTTTCCTTCAGACACGAGCACGATCAGTCGCTCGTAGCGCAATGCCACGCGGCTAATGTGCTCGCGAATCGAGGAATTGCCCTGGTGGCCAGGCAGTGGCTTCTGTATGACCTTCAGCAACGTTGTCACAATAATTCCTGTAACGGGAGAGACGATAAGGTCGGCCTCAGCCGCAAGGGGCGACACAACAGTCGATCTAGAAACGGAGTGGTGAGTCCAGGCGACCGTGTTCCAACGATCAAAATCGCGCTCGATGATTTCAGCGCTGGGATAGAGCTTCTCCAGCCTAACAAATAGCTGTCGGCTAAGTGTTAGCCCCTTGATTAATTTTGTCGGCGCGCTTGAAACTTCTGTCCTAGGGCATGGAGCTTGGAGCGTGACTTTGTTCCGTGGCTGTTCTACTGTCTTTGGCAAGCTACAACCACCTACTTCCGGCTTGAATACGTCTGCATTCGGTATCGATTTTGACTCGAGTTGGGACCCGGGTGCGGGGGGAAAAAATGAACTCTTGTCTTGTTTTCGGCGCTTTGCTGTTCGCATGTCTATATAATTTGAAAGCAAGGTTGAAACGGCCGAACTGGATTCCGTACTGGGTAGCAGATTGGCTTGGACGGCAAGATTCCCTGGGGCAGTTCGTAGTTGTGGTTTTTGGTGAGAGTGTGCGACTTGATCAGTGGAATCCAATGTCGATGGAGGACTAGTCCCCAACCCTTCAAGCTGATTCTCAAGTCGCCGCTTCCTGGCAAGGCTCGCTAGGTCAGGCAAAGGCTTTGCAGGTGATAGGGTCTCCTGAAGGCATTCTTCATCTTCCAGCTCGCGTAAAATCGCCAAGCCTGGTCGCTTCCACACATACTTTGCACTGGTTAGCGTCTCTCTAGGATCTAGAGAATCAAGGAGCTGTGCCATGTTCCCTTCACACTCAATCGTTTCCCTTATCAATGCTTGCACATCTATGTTGTGTAAAAATGGAGCCCAGCGAAGTTTCGAGTTTGCCCGGGGATCTTTTGGGCAAGGCCGAATCTTTATGCTGTGAGACTCGTAGAGCCACTTTAGGTGAGCCCGGGTTTCCATAGGAAGCCGCTGCCACTCAGGCTCTAGAATCGAGAAGTCCATCACCGGCACTTCAACTCGAGCTACAGCATCCGCAATGCTGATTTGCTCTTGTTCAATACTTCTCAACACAGTCGCTGCACTCTCTTCCATGACAGCCTCAAGGCCATGTTCAAAGGCATTATCCGTATTGCAAGTCTGCGAAATATCTCTGCCTGGGGTTTTTGGCCGGGATAACGTGTGGTCTATGTCCATGCTTGCCAAGAGCACCGGAATATCATGCCCTTCATTAGTAGACCGGAGCGGAGAAGTCAATGGTGACAGTGGACTTTCCATCCTGGTTGAACTGATTTTGGATAGCTCTCCGACAATTAAAGGCTGGTCAGGCAAAGGAGACAATCGTGGCGTGTCCACCGGTATATCATAGATAGACGAGTTTTGGAGCTCCTTTTGCAGGATGGCGGACTCAGCCGCTTTCAGCTCATCACTGAGCATCGAGCTGGAGCCCGACGCGACTGGGACGTCGCAGACCTCGACGGAAGGTATAAACTGCTCTTCATTCGCCGCATATGGACTGAGTGGCGGAGTGACTTCCAAATCACGCACAACCTGATAGCATGTAAGTCGAGGCACAAGAGGAAACAGCCGCAAGCCAAACGCACGGTTCTATGTATGATTGCCTCGTCAAGGACTTTATCGGTCTCGTAGTCTGACCAGTCGTCTTGAATTGCACGAGCCAAGTGACATATTGCCTGTTTAGGTACGTCGAATCTCTCACAACACACTTTATGGCAGAGTGTTCTCCTGAATTGGTGAGCAGAATTAGGAAACTGTAGCCCTTCATCATTGGCAGTGTTCAATCTCTCCGACGGGAACGTCTCGGGGCCAACATCTGGCTTCAGCTGCTCGTCGATGGATTTGGCAAGTTCAAGGCAGTCATAATCAGGGTCGCTAGGTAGAGCCGGGCAGTCGAACTTCAGCTCAGCTAGACACTTGCGAGCTTCATACCGTGCTAATGGGACCGGCGAGTGTTTGAGGGAACTTATATTATCTGGCTGGAGGGCACCGGCTAGGGTGTGACGGGATTCCTCGGGCATTTCGAGATCCTCTTGAAAGTCAGCTGTCGGGAGATGAAGCCGCGGCAGGGGAGCATCACTTGTCAGACCGCTAGGTTCAACATCTGGCGTGAGTTGGGGGAGGAAATCATTGATCCGGAGAACGGGGAGAAACGGATCGGCTCGGGAATCAATTGACAGCTGGTTTTCCCGGGCGTACTGGTCTGGCTGCGGGCTAGAATGACCGTCCGACTCCATTTCTACGTGGCGGCTGAGCGAGGAGCGATCGCAGCCGTCTAGGAAAGCCGGACGAGGCCGCTGGGAATGTGTTTTGGAAAGCTTGCCTCGGTCCTGGGGGTCGATATCAGGGACAATCTTTCAATGTCTAGCCGTGTCTAAAGTACCTACTTAAGTAAGGAACTTATAGGATACCAAAGTGGCTGCCTTGGGTATGCGGCTACTTATGTGCCTACCCGCCAAGTCGAGTACATTAGAAGTCGCATGAGACTTATTCGGTGTTTTACCGACGCCCAGGCTTCTCCATGGCTCCTACCTATTGTGAATCGCATTCTGTCTCGGCGGGCGCTGCGAAACGGGAGAGAAGGAACACCCTCCTAGTCACCTGCTGCTCATTATTGATGCTCAGTAAAGTCACGAGAGGTAAGTACCTACCTACCTAGTAAGGTACCTAGGAGGCAGTTTTGTATATTCGCTCCGACAGGTGAATGGGCAACGTAGGCTCAATCTCCATTCATAGTCATCATCTATGAAATACACATAGAACTCCATCGCTGTGGGAATACGTGCAGTACTTCGCTGCATGCTTTCACGTCGGCACTTGCGCCGAAAACGAGATCATGTTGTACTTGAAATAATGGTAGATACGATTGGCAGTATTGAATTGTATAGGCTCGATAACCCGGTCCATCTGTTCGTGTCTCGGTGGGCGAGAGGCGTGTATTGAAACAACTACGCGGGACTGCTGCCCCTGGAGGAGAGCTCAACCCACGCATTCCAAGGTGTCATTTAGCACATAATATATTCAGCGCGTGGGGATTCAATTGATCGCAAGTGAAGGCATCGTTATTCGTAAGAACTAGGCGCTAACTGGGTCTTCGTGGTGGTGTTCTCGGTAAAGACATCGCATCTGGTAAGACTGGCTGTAAAAGAACCCCCCCCCCCCCCCTTCACTCTCTACTTCAGTTTACATCGCATAGCTCATAGTCTAACCGCAAAGACTGGAATATATCAAACGGTACCCCCATAACCCTTCCCAAATTACCACTTGCCGGGGGTGGAACGATTCGCTCAAATGCCATAAGGCGGCTGTAACCTATCATGAGGATAGTAAGCGTTTTGGTTCTTCCTGTCGGCCATCTCCTGATCCCCCCGATAACGTCGCTGCCGAAAACCGGGCGCAGTAAAAGGCGACTGGGATAGATCCCAGATCATTTCATAAAGCGGGATGAGCTTACCTACGCCAGAGCGCCAAACATCCAAGGCAGTGTGCGGCTGCCTACGGATGATGTCCGTGGAGTCCGCCGCGCGCAAACGCAACCATTCAGACACAGGTGAAGCTCGCTTACTACCGCACCAGCAGTGCTGCATCCTGCCATGCCCCCCTTGCAGGACAACAGGGCTCGTTCTTCCAAGCACGTTAGGTAGTAGATTATCTCCTCCCGACCAGGCGCCGCGTGGTCGTCTCTGCGGTCGGAGATTGGCGTTGCCAGTGCGACTCCAGAAAGGGCCATGGTTGATAGAATTATCAAAAACTATGATAGTCCGTTTTCCGGACTCAAGTCTTTAGCATTCGTGGGGGTGTTGATATTTTGGGCTCGGGGTCAAGACAGGGACTGGTCGCAGTAGTGTGGACGTACCTTCATGTTGACTGATGGTCTAGGGCTGACGATACACAATAGAGGGGACTAAGTAAGGGATCCGTTTCGTCCCCCAGCAGGACTTTTGTATTTAATCGAAGAATGTGCCAGCTAATAGTATTTTTCATGGGTGGCCGTTCGATGGGATGAAGACGGAGTGAAGAGGTGAATAAATGGCGAGACAACGTGGCCTGGGTTGGGATTTGGCTTTGAATGAAATATCATTTCTTACTTTTAATGGGCTAAATTACCCGTGTATATTTTTAAATAGATTAAAGGCACCTGTCGAGCTAAACTTTAACTGAAAAGCCTCTGTCTAGTGACTCTCGCTGGGGATATCCCGGGATATTATGATATGTTATCAGACGAGACCAGATAGAAGATACGAGTGTAAATAGAAACGGAACTACACTAGTTTTGAATCAACGGAAGAAACTATGACCGTGAATGAGGTTGAAGGCCCTGTTATCAGCCCTTGAGACATTGACTCTTTATTCTTCAATTTCTCAAATCAATAAGACAAATATTCTAAAGTACAGTCAAGAATCCATATTATGCCTTCTCTAAGAACTAAGGTTGTCGAGATTATCTAAATATAGGAACGTACTTAGATCTAAATCATGGCCTGTTCAATACAAGCTTATCGAATCCCTTCCTTTATTCAAAGCACATCGTCGTCGTCAAAGAACAAGTAGATGCTTCGAGAGTCCCGCCCTCGAGTTCGGTCATCTCTCAGAGCTTTATCATAAATAGCAAGTACACGGTCGCTCAGTAGAAATCGTGCCCCGACCTGCTCTCCTAGTGCTACTGCCATATCCAACACTCCCTTGCAGAGCTCGACACTGAAACCGCCCACGAAATCCTTCTCACTGGCGGATCCCGGCGTCACGCCCTTGACCGGGTTCTGGTCTAGGCTGTTGTAGCACCGTCCGCTGCTCACGTTTATGACGTCGGCCAACTTCTTGGGATCCAGCCCGTACTTGACGCCCATGTTCATGGCCTCGCAGACCCCGACCGTGCAGACGGAACTGAGATAGTTGTTGATCTGCTTGGTGGCTAGGCCGGCGCCCGCAGGCCCGCAGTGAAAGACGTTCTTGCCCATCATTCGGAGAATGGGTTCCGCCCGCTCCCAGTCCTCCTTGGTGCCTCCGACCATGAGGGCCAGCGTCCCGGCATTTGCGCCATTGGGCCCGCCGCTGACGGGGGCATCGATGAACGTCCCAAGCTTGGATTGGGCTACTAGTTTGCCTACCTCGACACTCGTGGCCGCTTCGATTGTTGAACAGTCTATGAAGTGGATGGGAGTATCGCGAGGAGTAGCCGATAGTAACCCAGTCTCCTTATTTGTAAATACGTCGCGCACGTGCGAGCCTTTAGGTAACATCGTGATGACAACATCCTATATAGGAGAACTTGATCAGCACTTTACATTAAATGACTCGGAACTTTTTCTTAGAATCAATTATATACAAGACTTGAAAATGATAACATCACACACGTAGTCGAGGGGCAGCTGTTAGTTGAACCCGTAGACTTACAGACTGGTCAGCCACCTCTCTAGGACTGTTGGCAACCGTAACAGCGCCTTTAGCTTGAACCTCTTGAATGAATTGATCCCTTCGACTCTCGGATAACTCGCAAATCACCATCTTGGCCTCTTTGGGAGTCTTCTGTCTCAAATTCATGGCCATCCCCCATCCCATCTGACCAATGCCTATGAAGCCATATCGTGTGTTGGGGTCAGTAGCAATAGACATCTTGTTTTATAAGTTCCTCGAGCCTCTGATTAATATAGGATAACTGGCCGTAGTTGACAAACTGTAGATTTTGGGGCTCAAAGTGAAACCCAACGTTCGCCTTATAACTGAGGGGGTTGCAGCCTATCCTCGGCCTTAAGTGACGTTCTCATTCTAATTGGCGCCTCCGAGTCGGATCAACCCCAAGAGCCAAAGTCAGCTGCCACTGGGGTGCGTGAACGATCCCCGCTTGATTGGTGTTTGGGGTTTAGGCTATATCCATTCATTCAATGAGTGTGAGGCTAGTGCTCTTATTGTAGCTCTCCATTGGGGTTCAATTTGTATCAAGGCACTGTCATTGAAATCGATCTCCTCGTAATTCTAACCAAGACTTCTCCAGAATTTGGGAATTTGAAGGCTAGTAGTGGCGGGGCAGAATCGAATCGTGTTATTAAAATAACATTTGAACACGACAAGTCTGCTATCGCTCTTCGAATGTGTGAAACTTTTCAATGCAGCTATCTAGAGAGCCCCGCATGATTCCCCGGAGAGCTCTTTGGTCAGTTCGCAGACTGCCGGCATGATACTAATGCGAGTTCACTTGACTGCTCCCCAATCGGGACTCAGTTCTGTACCTAGGTAGCTCATATTTAGACTTGCTGTTGATGGGTTCGTTTTAGCATGGATAATGCCTACTGGACGCCTCAAAATCCCTAATTTCCCCCATCGCGTGCTGGCAGGGATACAATAACTGACATAGCGTTTCTCGCATTTCATCTTTATGTAGAGCCGATTGTTAGATGAAACAGTATCTTGTATGTTTTATGCCAACTTGCGCCTAGGCAGGCAGACTTCCGGTGTATTGAATGAGATGTATGTTGTGCTGCATGTCTATGATTGTGTATCGAATGCTCCATCATCTTCTTTCTTTCAACCCGTTTGACAGTTAAGGGAGCCGATTGTTCTTCTATGAGTAGTTAGACAAATGATCAGCTGAGAGGTACGTAGTCCGACCGGTAACCTACTGTTGTACACGCTCGGGCTAGGCATCCCAGTCCTAAACTACCAGGTAGGTATAGAGATTACTATTTGAATATTCAGCTGAGTCACTACATATTTATAGAAATAAATCACCGAGTGGTTTCTTATAATGGAGAGACGTTGTGATAAATGATGGTAGCCCTGGTAAATTATTCTCGTTGCTGTGCAACGGAGACAAATTAATTACACGGGATCAGCGAGCGTGCCGGGTCATCGTATCCAGCCAGGATACAAACTATGAAAAGATCGCATAGTAGTTCGACCTGTAGCACGATATTTTATGCAGGACGGCGTCACAATGCAGATAGGGTAAGTGATTTTACAAACCTGAAAACCGCTTTGCTTTCGATTAAGTGTCAATGATGAGACGGGATTTTGTTTACCTTAGCCGGTTGGTTGGTAAGTACCTACCAATGGAACCCCACATCATCTTATCCCTACCGTAGCCCTACCTATAATCCGGTAGGGGGGTAGCTGGTAAGTACCTAATGTACCCTACCCGCTGAGCTTGACACGTGTAAGCGCGCCTCTAGGCGGTATAGGTACTTAGCGCCAGCTTTACCCCACTGTGACACTGTTGTTTGGGAGATCATTCCCTCACTGCATTCCGACCAATCGATTAACTAGCAGCCCGTCTGGAGCTGAGCAACCCCACGACTGCTGCGGCCGGGTACCTGAGAGCCTACCTAGCCCAGAGAGAGGTAAGGAAGGTGACTTGACGCAACGACTGTTTTCTTTCCGGCGAACAACAACAAATCATGTTTTGACAGGCCCGACCTACCCTTCTGCATTTGCTTGCTTGCCTGCCTGCCTCTTCACCTGCGGCCCGTCTTGGCTGCTGCTTGCATTGACGCCCCTTGTCCTTCCTTTCACTTCACCTTCTCTGCATATGCACGCCGGTTGTCACATTCATGCGAGTTGAGACAGCTAGCTTATCGCCGCTCTCCAGCTTCACCTGTCTTTTCTTTATTCTGGGCCACAAGCTGCTTCTAATCCATGCTTCGCCTGCCACCGACGACCGAACGCTCCTTTCCCACGAACGTCCCTCCTCTCGTCTGCATAACTAGCCGGAATACCAGGCCCTCGTGTTTCGTGCCAGAAGCCGAGCCCACGCCCGGGAGCCAGACGAAGCTGCTTCACACCGTAGACCATTGGATGACTGCACCGTCTATTAGCTGCGGCCACATACAACCTGCCTAGCCCTGCGTTCTTGGCGACGATCTCGAATTCTCATCATTGGTGTCTAGACGCCGCGGCGACCTATTAGTGGGCGGCCTGGCCTAACTCGCAACGCGATTACGATAACGTGTAACGAATTGACGACCCGATACGAAGATGGCGGAACGAAACTACGACGATTGTAACGAGGCCTTGGACCCTGAGCTTCTTTACACCAAGGAATATTGCATTGGTGTGCATCCTACTGCTTTGGGTGGGGGAGGGGGCTTGCTGACCTTGTCTACATAGGAGGCGGAAGCTTTGGTAAAGTCTACAAGGGGTACGTTGCCCTTCAGAAGAGAATATCATGTCCATCTGGTTAATATTCTAGTCCAGTGTTGAGAAACGGACGGGGGAGGCTGTGGCGATAAAGATCATCGACATAGAGAGCGCCGAAGACGAAGTCGAAGATATCATACAGGAGATCGCTATCCTGTCCGAGCTCCAGTCACCTTATGTTACTAAATACTATGGCTCTTATGCGAAAGGCGCCGAGCTATGGATCGTCATGGAATACTGTGCAGGCGGTAGCTGTGCCGACCTGATGAAGCCAGGCATGATTAGTGAAGACTACATTGCCATAATCATCAGAGAGTTGCTTTTTGGTCTCGAGTACTTACACGCTGATAAGAAGCTTCACAGGGACATCAAGGGTATTGTATTTCTTTCCACAGACTGCTCAACGCATTTTCTGTCCTCACTAACAGGAAGACGTCATAGCCGCCAATATTTTACTCGGGTCCAATGGACAAGTCAAGCTGGCTGACTTCGGTGTCTCGGGTCAGCTCTCTGCCACCATGACCAAGAAGAATACTTTTGTTGGGACCCCTTTCTGGATGGCTCCAGAGGTTATTAAACAATCCGGCTATGATCACAAGGCGGACATATGGTCGCTGGGAATTACCGCATTGGAGCTTGCCAATGGTGAGCCGCCCTATGCGGACATCCATCCGATGAAGGTGCTGTTTCTCATCCCCAAAAACCCGGCTCCGAGACTAGACGGGAATTTTACCAAGGCGTTCAAGGAATTTGCTGAGGCGTGTCTGCAACGCGACCCTAAGGACCGGCCGTCAGCCCGAGATCTTCTGAAGCATACCTTCATCCGCAAAGCAAAGAAGACCAGTTTTCTGACAGAGCTAATTGAGCGGCATCAGCGTTGGAGTGCGACGCACAAATCAGACGATGAGGAACTGTACGAAGAGGGCGGGGAGGCTGTGCACCAGGCGCCGATAAACGAGGATATGTGGGATTTTGGCACCGTTCGGATGGTAGGCGAGAGGGGCGGCGTGGTTCATCGGCCAGGATTGAACGCCTTAGATGACTCTACTAGGAATGCACGGGCGTCAAGGTCTTTAGAAGGAGACTATGGTGAGAGCCCAAGAGCAACGTCTCCCAGCAAAATTCAAGCACATGATTTCGCCGACCCTCCTACTTTGAGTACCCTCAAAGGGCCCAACCCTCCAGGTCTAGGTACATCGCGGCAATCATCGCCTCAACGAAAGCCAGTCCCGGGTGGTGCACCTCTTTCACCTTCCAAGGTCGATCTGCCGCCTTCACCACCAAAACATGCCTATGACCCCGGCACTCCACGCCCTGTCACGAAGCAGATCCCGCCTGTGCCCACAATGACATCGGTTGATTATGATCGAGCTTTACAGGATCAACTGCGTCATGACATGAACCGGCTGAGTATCAACACCAACAGTCACCAGTTGCAGACAGAGAGCCGACAACCATCTTTTCCACCCCAGCCACCCCAGCCACCCCAATCCCAAATGCAGCCGCTTCGCGTGCCTTCTAAGATTGGCCAAATGCAACTCGAGATTCCACCCTATCGCGGCCCTTCTTCCCAAGGTCCCTTCCAGAAAGCCACCAACCAGCAAGCTATCCCTAATTCACAGGCATTCGCATCCAAGGCGCTACCTAAGCAGCTACCACCTGCTGCCGAGAGTTTTCCGTCGCCTGCCCCCGCTAACCCCAACGGTGAGCTGGACGCTCTGAACGATGTTATATTTCCAGCATTGGAAGAGGCTCTTAAGCGAAGACAAATACGTCTGCAGCAACTATACAGGAACGAGAAGGTTGTAACGCCTCAACGGCAGCGCGCCGAGGCAGCGCACGACAAGATTCGGAAACATGTCTACAAGCTTGCGAATGTATGCAAGGAACTTGATAGACTAGACAAAGCTGAACCGGTCGGCATGGGTAAAGACGTTGGTACATTTCTCGAAGGCTTACTAGAGGAGATACTTGTTAGAGTTGAACCTCTTGATGAGGAGGAGCTCGAGTGATTTTATCGAGACACTGTACTTCTTACAGAGATGATCGACATAGACCTGACGAAAGCGCTTTTTTGTTCCGACGATTCGGCGAAGACGCGACAACGTACAGGGTATAGGGGTTTACCACTTTACCGTCACTTATAGCGATATACTGTGGCCACTAATTCGTCTCGCATTTGTCTACGCTTCTCACATGGGGGCTCGCCTCAACTGTTGTACAGATTTGTACTTAATATCATGACATACTGGAACTCTTGTTACCAGAAAAGTTCTTGTCTTGACGATATAATTTTTTGTGTAATGGTTACGGCGGTTATACCTCCCTTAAAACAGAATTAGGGAAATTGATGCACCTATTGCATATTCCTAATTTTGGGTAATGATCCCCCCAACCGAGCTACTGATCCCTGTCCTCGTCGTATTCATGGTCATCTTTTCTAATTGCCGGGACCAATTCCGTTTTATCTATTGATCCGCCCCGAGACTTTGACGGCCATAGTTGCCGAAATCGTTGATGGATGGATAGTTTACTGGGTTTTTGTGGAAACGCTGGGGCGGACTCGTTATGCGTACCTGTGGGTGATGTTTTGGTATCGTCGATATACTCGGGCCTGGTATTGCTATTAACATCGGCGGACTCATTATGCGTACTTGTGGGTGATGTTTTGATATACTCGGGCCTGGCATTGCTATCAACATCGGCGGTCCTGGGCGGCGTGTCTACCACTGCGTCTCCGCTGGCAATCGCCTCTTTTTCTTTCCCTTTGCCCTTCTGTCTGGACTCTGGACTCTGCTCGTTCTCACTTTCTCTCCTTGGACGGGGCGTCGGGACCGGAGAAGACGACGACTGCCGCGTTCTCAGACTACCACTGCTACGCCGCAAATGGGGCGTCGGAGCCCGGGACGTAGAGATGGCGCCCTCTTCGCGCAGCGTGAGCCTCGCGGGCATCTCCCACCGCAGGTAGACGTCCTGGAACAGGAGGCGGTGATGGTGGCAGTGGTTGTCGTAGACCTCGCGCACCCGCCCCACGTAATACTAGTATAGCTTTGCGAGCTCGCTGTCCTTCTCCCCGCGTGACTTCGTCGGGGACGCCTGATGCCGCCGCACAAGCTCGCGGAGGTTCCAGATGTACGTCTCGCGGAGTTGTCGGCGCGCCGTCTTATACTCCTCCATATCCTTTGTGAGCTAAAGGCTAGAGGTCAGTGGGGGGTCCCCTGAGCGGAATTATAGATAATCTTTCTATGACGCAGCAGAGACAGATAGATGTTTCCTTTGATAACATTCAGGACTCGACAGGGCAGGGAGAGAACACGGCGCAGTTTGGTCTACTCACAACGTCCCGCCAGTAGCACTGTGAACACCCACACGGTGTATCACGATACCCGGCATGATGCGGGTATTGGGAGGCGGGATGATGATCCCGATGGGCGGGGCTGCTGCCAGGATATAACGGGCCGTGGGCGTTGTATGAACATCGACCGTGATAATGGATATGAACACCAACGCCGGCTCCGCCGCGGCTCGCCGGGATGCGCGATGGGGGCGGCGCTCGCAGGTGGTTCATATAACCAGCGGTATCGAGAGGATTCGGGTTCGATCTCGGACTGTCATGATGCCAGCCCTGCACCCCCCGGCGCCGAGCGACGCTGGTGGCGGCGGCGACGCCGCCCATGGAGGCCACCACGCCAGAGTCGAGTATGAGGGCGGTCGCATGATCCATTGCTGTGGAATAGTAAAAGACTACGGACTGTTGGTAGGACTGCTCTTGGTTATGGGATCTGCTGTGACTGATGGTAACGGCCACGATGATAACGGCCACGACAATAACGGCCACGACGGGCATAGAGAAGTGTGGTTTCCATGTCTAGAGTCGTTTCTCATTCTCTCCTGCTCGGAGCAGATCACACCTTACCTGACTAATGGGTTGGACCGCAGCCCCCTAAGCAGAGGTTTGTTGCAGTTGCCTAACTAGCGACTTAGATGATGTGAATTCAAACCTAAATTGGTGAGATTCACTGCAAATTTAAGACGTTTTGGCCGAGTTGACATTGCGCGTGAATGGGTGGTACCGAAACGACATGAATGACGATACCCTGCAGGAAGTACTTTAACGTAACGCACCTAGTAGATAAAGATGCCGGGTCCACCCGCCGTGGCTTGACCCAGCTGAACTCCCCCTGTCGACTAAGTACCCAACGCTGGGCCACTGGTACACTTAGGGCGAGCGGAACGTACGCTCTGTGGCGTATGCACGTACTGTTGGCCGTGGCGGGTGCCGCTAGGTGGAAAAACGTGTTAGCGAGGCGCGATTGCGTCGGGTTACTGGAGCGGAATGTCACGGCTGCTAATGGGCTTGGGCTCCGGGAATCCACAAATCCACCTCGGCGGGCATAAACCAATGTTTTGCGCCATTTGCAGCCTTCGCTTTCTGCTGCCAAACTTCTCTTCCTCTCCTCCAGCCCGACGACCACCCACCCGCCCTCCATAAGCCCTCAGATTGTAGACAAGATGCTGTCGCGGAGCTCTGCCAGAACTGCCCAGGTATGTTCGTGACCAATCCCTCTCCTGGCCCTCACCTGCCGCCCGCCGCCTCTCTCGCTTCTCTCGCTTTCACATGCTCCGGCCAGGACACCAGCTCACCTTTGCTTCTTGCTCTTCTTCGCAGCGTCTCGCGCAAGCAGCCGCTCGCCAGCCACACCTCCAGAATGCCGTGCGATCCTACGCTACCGTCGAGAGTGACCTCTCCAAGCCCAGCAAGTTCGGCGGCAAGCACACCGTCACCCTCATCCCCGGCGACGGTATCGGTGCCGAGGTGGCGGAGAGCGTCAAGACCATCTTCAAGGCCGACAACGTGCCCATCGACTGGGAGCAAATCGATGTCTCGGGCGTTGACAGCGGTGCGCCCGGCAGCGCCGAGGCTTTGTTCCGCGAGTCTATCACCTCGCTAAAGAGGAACAAGCTTGGGCTCAAGGGCATCCTCCACACCCCCATCAGCCGATCCGGCCACCAGAGCTTCAACGTCGCCATGCGCCAGGAGCTCGACATCTACGCCTCCGTCTCCCTGATCAAGAACATCCCCGGCTACGAAACCCGCCACAAGGATGTCGATATGGTCATCATTCGAGAGAACACTGAGGGTGAATACAGTGGTCTCGAGCACCAGAGCGTTCCCGGCGTCGTCGAGTCCCTCAAGATCATCACCCGCCTCAAGTCTGAGCGCATCGCCAAGTTCGCCTTTGCCTTTGCCCGGGCCAATGGCCGCAAGAAGGTGACTTGCATCCACAAGGCCAACATCATGAAGCTGGCCGACGGCCTTTTCCGTAAAACTGTACAGGCCGTCGCTGCCGACTACCCCACGATTGAGGTTAACGACATGATTGTGGATAATGCCAGTATGCAGGCTGTCTCCAAGCCTCAACAGTTTGACGTCATGGTCATGCCCAACCTGTACGGTGGCATTCTGTCCAACATCGGCGCCGCCCTTGTCGGTGGACCCGGCATTGTCCCCGGCTGCAACATGGGACGCGAAGTTGCCGTTTTCGAGCCCGGCTGCCGACACGTCGGCCTGGACATCAAGGGCAAGGACCAGGCCAACCCCACTGCTCTTATTCTGTCCGGTACCATGCTCCTCCGCCACTTGGGTCTTGATGACCATGCGAACCGCATCTCCCGGGCCGTCTACCGTGTCATCGCCGACGGGTAAGGATATGCTTCTCACCTACTTGTCATGCTTCTCTTACTGACCATTTGTGTAGTAAATTCCGCACGCGCGACATGGGTGGTGACGCGACCACTCACGAGTTCACTCGCGCTATCCTCAACCAGATACAAAACGAGTAAATAATAGATATAAACGATTTTCTCCCTATTCCCGACCTCGATACCACCGAGATACCCGCTATGCAATTTCTTTCAATAGAGCTGGGGCTTGGGGGATAGCATGACTGTAACCGAGTCACGTTGGGCAACGACTGGATCCGAAGCTGTATTATAGGTGAAATAGGATAGGGTTTTATTCATTACAGGTTCCTATGTATAAATCTGGCTTAAGCTGGGAATGTGACGGATGTTACGTCTTGTGATATACTCGGCTTCTTTTTTTTTGCTGGATACGTTGGCGTACAAACGAGTCCAACTTACTTTTCATTACTGCGTAGATAAACGAATACCTCAATCCAGCTAATGAGAGACATGACGTTTTATTAGCTTTGGGCTGTGACGCTTCCACAAATGATTCGAAGTAAATGTATGAAATTGTAACTTCTGGTTTAGAAGGGTATAGAGATAGTGCCGCCTCCTATGCATATGTGACACTATACCTAACAGAACACAAGAGTACGCTTGCTTTTGAGGCCAGCCACTACCGGCTATCTGCCCATCCGTGGTTCAGAAGATCGATCTCTCCCCGTCTGAATACTCGGTTCGGGGTATATCTTACCCTGGGTAAGCATCAAGGGTCGTGTGATTCGAGTGCGGTAACTTGAAAATCTCCTTGAGGGAAGCTGCGCTGAGACTTGTTTACGTGGGACGAGAATTTGTGAGAGGATACATAGGCGAGACGTAGTCTTAGATGAGAGGGCCAATCATTCCAATGTCTATCATGGACGGCTTTAAGTCGGGGACTTAGGCTTTGGTAATAGTCTAATGTGTATGTATATTTGTAGGCAAATGCCTCATCGAAGGTATGTACCATTGCGCCAAATCCGGCGACTTTGCTGTGAGGATATATACCTTGACATCATAGCTTTCCCTCTATTAGGTATTGGTTAGCCAGGACAAATCTATACGCTGTCGCAACCCGTTTCCTATCGTTACAGCACGTCAAATAAGGCTCCCATGTCTCCCAACACGCATGCGGTTTGTTTAGGGTGGACCAGACAACACGTAATGACCCATCATCAGGGGCTGGCCCAGCCTATGCAGCTGCGTATCCGGCTCCTCCCACGAGCCGAAGTCCTCGAACCCGAGCTTCTCCAGCACGCGTCGGCTGCCGCCATTATACGCGGCGATCTCGGCCACCATGCGCTCTCCCACGGGCGCCGGCGCCGTCTTCTTCTTCTTCTCCCCTTCCCCTTCCCCCGCCTCCTCCGCCGCGGCCGGCAGGCTGGCGGGATGGACCTCGAGCTCGGCAGCCTCCCGCGGCAGCGCCCACCAGGCCGCCAGCACGGCGCGCATCGCCTCGGTCGCGAGCCCGCGGCCCCAGTGCGCGGGGTGCAGCTTGTACCCGACCTCGGGCCAGCCCAGGCCGCTCCCGCGCACGGTGTGGACGCCGCCGTCGCCGATGAGCTCGCCCGTGTCGGCGAGGAAGAGGCCGAAGACGAGGTGCTCGGCCCCGGGCCGCGCCAGGTCGTCGAGCGCCGCCTGCGTCTCGGCCACGTCGGCGTCGGGCTTGCCGAGCGTGCTCTCGGCCATGAAGGCCGGCTGCGCGCGCAAGCCGTGGAACGCCCCCAGGTCGTCTCGCGTCAGCGGCCGGAGGAGGAGGCGCGCCGTGCGGATCGTCGGTGGCGCCGGGAGCGGGAGGCGCGGGAGGGTCGTCCGCACGGCAACTTTTTTGGCGTCTGTGTCGATGGGCGCCATCTCAGGTCTTGGGTCTTGCTCGGCTCTATGTGACGTTTTTTGCGAGAGCGGTGTAGTATGTATTATGCCCGTTGTTGAGACCTATACTTAGCCGTTGTGTCTTGAATTGCTCCTTATAAAGCTGCTCGCGTTGTGCGGACCCTAATCGTATGACTCATGCCGTGTTGAGGCGCTTCGCGGCTGCATCTCCGATGCCGATGAGTCTTTCGCTGTCTCGGGGAGCGGATCCGCTTATGTTACGATAACCTGTGCATTTTCTTTTCCTGTCTGGTCCTGGAGAGAGATTATTACTCTACGCAGACGATGCGTGAGCGCTTAACCCGTGAAAGCCTAGTTCATGAGCTCCGTCTGTCTTCTTGACATTACCGATTGTGGGTGTGAAGCTATCGCGAAATGCTTGCGCTTTGGAGTACCTAGATTTTTAGGGGTCCTGCGTTAATTCACATCTTGACGGTAGCCTTGGGTTGTCGTCTTCCCACGCCACATAGCAGGCTTCCCCTTAGTTTGTCCCGTCGCAGAATGCCACCGCAATAAGCTGCTGTTTCACTCGTGCTTATAAGTGAATCCAATTCAACTTAAACCCCAGCGAGTTTGTTGAGTCGATCAAGATCATTCATACGCGCTGCTCGACACTAGGCTTGGGGCAACCGCGGAGAGGAAATACTTGATAGCGCTTCACGTTTAGTAGGCCTCGAGGTCAGTCACCACGTGTCAGTGCGAAGCTCTGGCTTCGGGAGAACCGCTATTGGCTATTGGATGAGGGATTGCGTGCCTTAGCACTCGGGGTGACTACTGACGCAACATCGCCCTGAGCGGCTGAGACAGGGCTACAAATGTCAGCTGGTGATCGTCCCCCTCGCCGTACCTATTCGTGGCGTTGTGCGGGGCGGTAGCATCTAGATAACCTTGGTACCTAGTTTGTGCATAGTCTGGGTGCTTGACGAATGCAGAAACGCTGATTTGGTCATACGATAAAACCAGCATGCCGTAATGCCAATTATGCCGCATGACACTTCGTTTCGCGCCATATCAAGTATTTGCGTGCACTCGGGAATGGCTTTTCGAATGCTAATTGCCGGGAAGTGGGAAAGGCCATGTAGATACGGTGAGACCAAAAAGGGCCGTGTCGTCTAAGGCGACGAGTTGACAGCCACTATCTGCTTTGAACACACGAAGGCAGACGCATACTGGAGACGACGACCTACGTCTATTTGTACTGGCAATGTCTCTCAGTCAAACCCTGCCCTACTGTTGCATACGTAGCCCTTAACTTAGTATCCTGCGGTGTGATGTACGACGGTGGTTTATACGAAACCCTTCAAAGGCGGCGGTAGGCTGGCTAGGATCAGAAGATAAATTTGAATCAACCGCTTCATTCTCGCTGGGAATCGTAGTGGCCACACCCCGGATTGGGATGTTGCCATGCCTTACAAGCAGAGGGTATAAAATACCGCGTCCTTTCCGGTGCTCTAATCGCCGCGTTTCTTCGCCCCGTGCTGCGCTGGACACGTGAAACCACCAACTCGGCCTTCCTCGTCACGACTGCTCGAATCTAGATGCCTTGGCCTCAGTAGGGCACGATGGCTGAATAGCATGTGAATAATAGCACGGGCGTGATCCCGATAGGTTTTGCGGGCTCCAGAAACGGAGCTGGCTTGCGAGGCGATTCCGAGGCTCAAACCAAGCCGGATGAATTCAGCACGTGTCGACGGCGCGGGCCTTGACTTGTTTGTGAGGCGCACTACGAGGCAGATTTCGGCTACACGTGCGTGCGGTCGACCACGAACCTGGAAACGAGCCAAGGCCCGACAGCAACGAGAAACAGGACAGGACAGGACTGTCTATCTAGTCCGGGGTGCCGGTTCAGACGTCTCGCATGGCGAGTGCTCTTCTGTGATGCTTGAGAGATTACCTTGTCTATGTCTCAGATTCCGTCTCAGTCCGTTATGTATACCAACCAATGTCTCGCAATTGCTACTTATCTTCACTGAAGATGCGATACCCACTAGCTTGGGCGGGCGGGGCGGATAGGACATCACTCGTACTTACCTACCTCTCGTAGCTAAGCTAAGAAAGTGGAGGCGGGGCTTAGTTTAACGTTAGTGGCACGATAGCGATACAATGTGGGCAGCTGCCCGTAGGACATAGGTACTTAAGTAAGTACCAGGTACTACTTGTATCAACCACACCTTGCCCTCCGCCAATGGAGAGACAAAAGGCTCACGGCCAAACCCGATAGCGATACAGGGCCCAGGCTGCCAGTGATTAGGAGTTGCCTACTTTCTACCGGCGCCCAGTTTCCTCACCTTCTACCTCGGTATACCCACACGACATGTATAGTACAGACAGGAATACGTAGGTACCCACCTACCTAAGTTAAGTACCTGCCAACTCAAAAGCTTCAACTACCTAGGTAGGTAGTTACCTACCTGGTAGGTACTTAGGTGGGTTGAATGCTTCGTTATGCCCGGAGTCTCGCTTCTTCCTACTACAATGAATAAAAGTCTCAATCTTTAAAGCGGCAGGGTAACAAGGACATTGTGTCCTTATTCAGGTCTTGCACGCCCGCCTCTCGAGACGGGAAGCCCCTGTCTCTTGCGATCCAGTTCCACACACACACACACAGCCCCGGGAGCTGAGGGGTGTCCTCCCGCACCACAGCAAGTCATATTCAGCTGTAGCCACTCTTCGCGCGTAAGCTTAGAGTGACCCGACTCGTCCTACATGGTAGTCGCTTAGGCACTCATACCTAGCTACCGTCACAGTAACTCCCCGGGCACCAAGCGGTTCACCTCCGAGGTACGGAAGACGTCTGCCAGTCGACGCTGCCATCGCCATGGTGGAGAGGGGACGCTCGACGGGATGTCGTAGAGGGGAGAGGTCGCCCGACAACATGGTTGGCGAGCCGACCCTGGCACGCTCCTCGGCCCATAGCTAAATTCAACGGGGATCAGAACCAACCATGGAGATGTCACAGCCCCCAATAAGCCAATCAACCCAAGTAACAGTCTGCAAGCCCGTCCATGATGAGCGGCGCTAGGGTCGATAGTCCCGCTTATCCCCAGTGCTGAACCTGGTTGGGATAGGACCGCCGAGTCCAGGGCCGATTCCAGGGTCTCTCGCATGGGCCAAATCTGGCGATCCAAGATGTTGTACGTACGTCCAGCAGCTGTCCATCTGCCTCCGGCTCCATGCTATCTAACTACGGAGCTAGCTACCTAACCATAATGATGTACTGCGGCACTTGACATCTCGTCCAAATGCCACGCTGTTATTGGCTCATGGTGAAATCAGCCTCATCCTTGCTCACGAGGTACCATACGTAGGAACCGACCCGTTGCCCTCCCACACCCTCTCGTGCCCCGTTTATGCATGTCTTACTTTGCCTGCTTGTGTGATCTTGCAGCAGCAGCTAGCTAGATAGCCGTTGTATTCTCTCCTCCTTCTTTCATTTTCTCACTTTGAATACTCGCCATTTGTTGATGACCTCGTTCTCGTCATCCGGCCGCGATACACGCTAGGTGGGAATGATCCGACTCTGTACCCCGACTCGAGCCACGGAGACTACCGTATCCACAGCGTGAGCGGTGCGATAGCGGTTCCTGCCCGGCCGAATCCTGCGAACACCCTCCCCTCTAAGATCGTGGTCGCAATTCGCTGGCAACAACATTTTGTGTGATGGCCGAAGAAGTAGAACGCCTGGTGCTCTCTCAATTCAGGGAGATTGTTGAGAAGGGCAAAACTGCCATTGAGAATGTCGAAAGCGCAGGAGACCAGGCACCGGCACCAATGCTCAAGGCAGCACAAAACTTGGTTAAAGAGGGTGAAAAGGCACTGAAGAAGATCGAACCTGTTTCTACTGCGAACTACGAAGAGTATGGAAGCAATCTTGTCAATGCCATCAAGGAGAACGGTGCGACTCCGCTACATTATACTTCATGTGCTAGGTTTGCATATTAATATCCGGGTTTAGATGATATCGCGCAGTTTCGCTCCGAGCTCGAGGACTTACTTTGGGACTTCGATGACTATATCGAAGTAAATGAATTCGATGCCGATAAATTTACTGAGCTCCAGAGAGCGTCAAGAAATGCTGCGCTGAAGATGTTGGATATCCTGAAGCGCATGAAACTCGTTGCTCCCGCACCGGCAATAATTTCCCGTCCTGCCTCGGAGGTAGGGCCATCGACGAGTATAGTTCCTTGTCTAATACTGCGGTCACAGGGAATGCTAATTGAGCAACTAGATGGGCGTTTGAGCGGACTGATAGGCACGGAAGCCGGCGCGGAAGCCAGCCTTTGGAGCGATACGGGAGCAGTGCGACCACCGCAGCCCAGGAACGATTTGGACGCCAGCTCGCGACGCTCCGGGCCATCCGACCCGCCTTCAGAGCCACCACCGACGCCGCCTTCAACAAATCCATGGCAAGTTGGAAGAGTACCAATGTCTACCTTAGGAGTGCACCTTGAAGAGGGGGATGATTTTGAACGACGAGCTCCGGTCGCGCCAGATTCACCAACAATCCCGAAAACACAATTGGTCAGCTCAGACGACGCATTGAGTTTCCCGGAGTCACGGGGAGTGGACGACAGTGCTATGAATGAGGAACATGAAAATCGTATGCGAGCGGCCTCTCAAAGTCATACATCGCATAGCGAGGGATCGCTGTCACCTTCACAAAACCACAGATGGACAACTTCGACGCAGGATTCTACCGAATCGATGCGGTCGCCTACACGTTCTCAAGGTGGATTTATTCGCAGCAATGGCAATTCTGCTCTGCATCCACATGGACACGAGCATTCTATCAGTGGGGTGTCGTCTGGGACATCGTTGGCTGTTGGGAATTCATCATCGCGACCAAACAGCCGCGCTGTAGGCACTTATAGCAGAGATAGGGAAAATAGCTTTGCGAACAATACCGGCTTCCCCCCGAGAACAACGTCAGTGGCAAACCAGAACTCTACCTCCTATATTCTTTCGTCACGCAGGCCGTCGACTGAATCCATTAATAGTTCGGTCTTCGATGTCGTTGAATCATTGAGCCCGACGGACCCCCGTGCTTCATCAGGGTATCAGCATCCGATGCAGGCGTCGACACCTGCTTCACAGAGGACTACTGGCTTCCCACCACTCGGATATCCGGGACCACCGCCTTTGTATCAAACGCCCACAGTACCGCCCAGGCGTACTTCAGGCATAACTATTAGGAGCCAGTCCTCAGGGGGTCGCACTGCTCATCCGGGAAATGTTTTGATGAGAATGGACGAGGGTTTAATTCCTGTAGATGTGGATACTGCTGGTTCCAATGAAGTACCAATACCTCCTCGAGAACCCGATTGCACAATCACGTCTTCCAGCTCCTTTTACAAACTAAAGGGCTTCTGCAAGGGCGCGGAGGAAGCATTACGCGGTCAGCTAGGGTTCAAGAGAATCAAGAGACCGGTTGGTGTAAGTATTGTTCCAATACGCAATAACAATCAATCTAACTTGCGCCAGGCATTCTCGACTTCTATAGTGGCCAAGTGTACACACTGCCTCTTCGAACTTGATTTTAAGTCGGTTGAACAGGACTTGAATAACGACTGTAAGCACTTCACCTTTGCTCGATTCTGGAGAAGACCGAGAATCTAATGAGTTTATAGCAGCCGGAAGCTTCACTTCCAACACTGTTGGCTTCCGCTTGAGGGTGCTTCAGAAAAGTCATCTTCCGATACGCGTGATAGAGGAGCAGATATACGGGTGTTTGTTCTGCATCCAGGCCGGGCATACTCTCGAGGAGAGTGATTCGACCGTCTTCTTTAACCAGAAGCAGCTATTTGCACATCTGACTCGACACCCTCGCCCGCTCCCAAAAATTACGGGCGTGACAGTTATCGAAGAGTCGGAGCTGCCACCGCAGGTCAAAGATAACTTCGATCTTCACTTTCCGCATCCCCCCATACAGTCGGTTATGATAGGTATAGCCAGGGAGGTTTCTAGGCTCCCTACGGCTACCACAACAGAAACACGGAAGGTGTCGCACGGATCTATGCGGCTCCCTCCTGATCGCCAGGCAGCGCCGCTCCATTTCGCCGTTGGCGCGAAAATTGTAGGCATTGAGTTTCCGGCCAAGTACGAAGGTAGATGGGCCATCGGATGGCATGATGGAGTACGAGCGGCATTTGAGGCGGATGCCGTACAGATCGAGGCACCACCCAAGGCCGAAGTCAAGATGCAAGGCACAAGCAGCGTGCAAGCCGTGGCCCGGTGGAAATGGAGCCAGAAGGGAGACGATCGATGGCTGAAGTTCGACAAGGGGGACGTGATTAAGAATATCTCATGTGAGTTCTCTCTTCGAGATTACCTTGTCTTGCGAGACGACAAGCTTGATTTCTCTAACCTTTTGGCCAATATAGGGGTTTATAACGACCACTGGTGCTGGTCCGGCACAACTTCCAAGGGTTTCGGCATCTTTCCGCAATCGCACCTCGATCCAGACTCGATCCGGACCGTTAATTCCGAGGACGCGGGTAGTGTCTCGAGTTGGGAGAAGAAGAACCCTCTCAAGTTCTCCCTTCGGGGCAAGAAAGAGGACCGTAAGCCAGGTTCCTTTTCCTCCCAGGAGAATAGCACATGGAGGTCCAATGTCTACTAGACTGCCTTGCTAGCAGTCACGAAAAGCGGCTATCTAAGGGGCTGCTGATCACGAGATGTGATGCTTTGCGACATGCTGGCATCCAGGCATTGTCGATGACCACGAAGATACGAAAACAATGAGGAGTAAAGTGTGCATGTTATAACGGCTTTTTTGGGGTTTCCTCTTCTTGTATATCTTAATGCTGCGATTATACCCTTTCTTTTTTTGCTTTTCTCCGTCCGTTTAGATAGATATTTCTGAAATCACAATACGTCGGGCTGGCTTTATTCCGAATTCAAAACAGCCCCCCCGGCTTAGTATAGAGATAGACCCTAGATTGGCATCACGGAAAATCCGACAGAGGAAATACGAGAGCTTTGCTTCATTTCTTTGTAAATCTTGCTCAGTTCGTTAGGCACATGTGCATTGGTCAGAGTAGCATCCATTTATCATCTAGCAAAGAAGGTTAAGTTGAGCGGTTCTCCTCCGGCAGTCGTGTTCCTATACGGCTTCGATGCGCTTGTACCACGCTGTGTACTGCACCGAATATCGCAACACGCCCTGGGAGGGTCGTACTCGGGAAGTTCTGGTATTGAATCTTGATCTCGATGCAATTGGTGGCTGGCAACGAATGGTCCGTCGCCAAAGGAAGCACGGCAGCACCTCCGCCTGATGAAGTACTACCTTGACGCTGCTGTATATCCCGCGAAGTATCTCTTCTCTTCCGCATTCCAGCTCATGAGAGTATGGCGGAAGATGGCGCCAGTGCCGACGGGCATATGGGCGGGCGGGGGCAACGCCGAGCGTGAAGCCGGCACTCAACGAAGCGAGTTTGCCAGAATCTAATTGGCGGATCGGGGACAGGGGTAATATGTTGCCCTCCGGTTCCAACCCAATGGGAAAAACCCTCTGGCAACGTATACCTATACCTAAAGTATGTACATGTGAGGGAACTGGAACACCTCCCCCCCACGGGAAAGCGTACACTAACCAAGGACGACACGCTTCGTAATACCTGCGGTGTTTCATCGCTGAGAACTATTACGACTTACTACAACAGGATCCGCTACTGGCATCGACACTTACGAGCACCGTTATAGGAGCGTCACCGTCTGTAACGACATGGCTAAAGCGTGAGGATCCCTCCTATACCGTCTCGCAATCCCGGGACCTCGGGGAGGAGGCGGTTCCCTGTCAATATGTAGGATAGCTGTCGGTACGGAGGGTCCAGTGCCAAACGGTCTCAGCCACGGTGACAGGGAAGCCCGAAGCCTCCCGAGATGCTTCCAGAAGGATACCACCGAGTATTCAGTGTTAGACTAACTTACTGCTTGGTATGTCAGGGAGGCCATTGGTCCTCCTGCAGAACAGCAACGAGGTCTCCACATAACGAGGATAGGTCACCCCCATGCATGCGTGTCCCGTACTTTGCTGGGGTGTCTGCGACGACAGGCACAGGTCCCCCCCAGCACGGACAAAAGCACGTCTTCGTCCTGTAGCGAAGCGCGGTGTTCTTGATAGGCATTGCGATGATGGACGCCAACGCCAGCGCCCGGTGCGACGGAACAGCAAAGGAGGGGGGGTTAGAGCTAGGTTACGTGCGTGCTGCTGCACGCAAGCACTGACCGGAGAAAGCGTCTCCGTGTCGCGTTCGCGTACTCGCGCGCGTACCAGTAGCCGGATGAAGAAAGTGTCTCCGCGCACAACGGCGGCCCGACGCACGAGAACCGTGCTGCCTACCTACCTACCTACCTACCTACCTACCTACCCGCTTGCTTTGTGCTATCTCCCGGACCGGGAACGGCTTTCTTGGCTGCAGCGACGCAAAAGGAAGCTAGATACTTACTATACCCGGTACCTACTTGGGTTAAGTATCCTGTTATCTCGGAGGCGATGCTGCGAGGTGCGAGGGAGACGAGATGTCACGCCGGTCGTATCTGCCTTTCCCCCAAGATCGGCAGGATTGGCAAAACGTGGACTGAGGTTATCCTACGCGGGAGGTGCTGCTTGCGCGGTAGATGGCTGGCTGGCTGGCTGCTTATTATGCGGATTGGTTGGCGGGCAGCCGAAACAGAAAGAGAAGAGTCTGAGGCAGAATAACAGCGGGTTATCGACCATCTCTCTCTCTAGGTACTTGGGTACTGCATGTCTGTAAATCGAATCCCACCCCTCGATGCAGTGAATTTGGGCAGACAAGGCAATTGATGGAAATCGAAGCGATTACCTAATATGTAGGTCCTGAAGAAAAGTATTAGATAGATAGTGCTCCGTAGGCGTGCCAAGGAGACTCGATCGTGTCTAATAGGGAAAGGGTGTGCCGCCAAAGCAATGAATACCCATGGTACTACTATGCCCTCTTCTTCCAGAGGTTTACCTGTAATGGCCCGACCGAGATTGAAACATGCGCCGGTAGTAGCGGCTGACTACACCGCCCAGCCCAGGTCCTCGCCAGGCAGATGTTTGGGATCGACACGTGGGCTGCCCCTGCCAACCAATCCTTCGGTATTTTTAGTCTGCATTATAGCGCTTACAAGGGTCGGGTGCTTCCTCCTACATACAAATGATACAATTGCTTTTCTATGTACTGTCTGTAAGGCAAGAGGCGCTTTAACATGATCCCTGTACGGAGTATGTACTTGGGCATGTAGAACAGTGTCAGTCAGAACATCTACTTGGTAATATACCTCTAGTACCTTAGGTACCTAAGTACCTAAGCATGACAATCCCGAGCTGTCTTATTTCCCACTCCCTCGAGTAATCAATCTGTGCACATGTTATATGTCACAGGAAATCTCCTGCGCATTAGCTCGAGGGCCCAGGAATCGGCGTGGGGAGCTTCGAAGTGCTTGTGAGGCCGATCGTAAATTAGATGATCCACGGTGGGCCATTACGGGTACAGGACGCGATTTTACTTTCTGATAAGTCGTTCCCATCTCGCCTCATTTTATTTTATTGTACGAAATGGAGGTAGTTAGTTAGTAGACCATGTGAGCCGTTGAATAGCGGAGTGTCTCGACGGGTTTCAGAATATCCCACTATTTCAGGGGTCAGCCAAGAGAGTATTCAATAGGTAGGTACCTTCTCAAGAGGCATCTACCCAGCCGGCTTTGCTTTATGCGCTTCCGGCCCTGGGTAGCACAGCATCGGTCGGTGGGTATTCACAATAGGGCTGACGAGATACCCAGTCCTACCCGTTCTCCGCGTGGCCGGCGACCCATGGGGAAGAAGAAGCGGCGACGACTATAAATAAGTTCAAGCCTTGATGCTCGCTGCAGTTATACACGGGTAAGCAGGGATAAACACGTGTCGATGCAGGTGCGTGGCGGACGGAGCTGAATAGACTCACCGTATGTTGGCGGGCGGCCTGAGAGTGTGTGTGCCCGGCGAGTATCTTACCGGAATAGTGAGCATGATATGACCTGTGCACGTGCAGTCTGCCGCGTTATTTCACGAGACAGCACGGAGTATTAGAATCTTCCCCAGGCTGGTTTTTTGTGATGATACGGATGTTACGAGTGTCCCGTTGCTAAATGGTATCCGCTGGGCGTTTGGCGACCGTCCCCCAAAACGTACAAGCACCCATAAAGGGGGTCCAGGGGGGCAGATTCCAATCTCGAGGTCCATTTACTCCGTACAGACCACGTAACGTCCCGGCTGGCTGTGGCGATGGACAATGACCTTGGCCAGCCTCGACCGTGCAGAAGTTACTCACTTGGTGCTGAGCTAACAGAAGTGTTGTTGCTAATTAACCTGTGTCCAATACTAATAGTACTTGTAAGTGTGCTCACCGGCTCTTGCTTACGTGCTGAAATATATATATATTTATACCGGCCTTAGGTAGGTAGCTTACAATTGTGCCGAGAACTGCCGATTAGATCCTGATGTCTCACTCTCACATGACAACTTGATGCTAAGGTAGCGCCAAGAAGCTCTGTACCAATACCTACCTAGGTAGTGTTGTGGGGCCGCTACGAGAGGTACGAGCTGTGTATATATCACCCAATCACAGCAGCTGTCTTGGACCCTATTTTAAGAGTGATTTTTGCATCGGGTACATACTTGTGGAGTACTTAGTGGTCATTATCTACCGTAGTCTAGTGCGCCCACGGTCTGGATTCCAACTTGGAACTGAGCTTTACCCGGGCCGTAACCCATCTGCCTGGTCAAGGGAGGAGGTACGTACCTGCTGTAGTTACCTCCATGAGTTAGGTACCCTAATAAGTTGTCGTGATAAAATACCTCCACCTTATCTTACGGGTACCTACCTATCTTTATTATTACTAAAGTATGTAGTAGTATTGAACTTGGCTCGTTCGAAACCCCCTTCCTTTCCCAGCCGTTGCTGCTAACCCTTGTGTGTCTTGCTTCCACCGGCGGGAGCTGCCGGCATTGTCTTCTTATCTATCAGCTGTAGCGGTTTGCATCCCGACGAGAACGGGAGTACAAGAGGTAGCTATTGCCAGTTGCCAGTCAGGCCCGGCAACTTCGGGGGCTATTTGCTGTAAGTCCCGAATTGCAACGTCATATTGCCTCACGGCCGGTTGCTTATGTGTACCGCCCGCTGTGTTGTATTGGGGCCTTGACGGCAAGAGGGCAGAGCGGAAATCCACGCTTATAGACCTGATCCCAAGCAGCCGCCCACTCTGCTCGGTTCGGTATCTGCTCCTCGCGCCTCGTGTCATTTGAGAAGGGACGTGTGTCGCACACCGTCACTTCGGTCGCCCCGTCGTCGTCTTATTGTCGCGATCACATCTACCCCGTACGCCTCAGCGTCACACCGACGTCAAGTGACAGGCCCTCTCGACGAGGCCAGCCACCGGAGCTTGGGTATGTGCCGCTGAAGCCAAGTGTGTTATGGCACCCGGGCAACACAATTCACCAAACAAACACACCGCCGCGTTCGCTGGACTGTGCTGGGCGCTGCGACAGTCGTGGCCAGTTTTACCGCAATCGCCCTGCCGGCATTTCTCAGGATCTGCCCAAGGTTAGATTACCTGGGCCGGCGTCGCCCTGGTCTACTGCGAGCAGGTACGTACAAGTACTTACCAAGTAAATCAAGTACGTACTCCGTACCGACCCAGGCATTTAATTACTTAAATACCTGGGCTATAGGTAAGTAAGTACCCAGTGGGTTAATCGAGTTATCTGCTTTGTTATTGGACCAGTAGATAAATGGTTAGCGCTGTGGCTTCAACTGTGCTAACTTAAGGTTAGGAGGTAACCCACTTAATTCAGCGCATCTCTTCCCGTCATCTCTTCGCCTCCACGTTCATCTGGCGGCCAGCACTACGTAACTTAATGCTCATATGAGGTCGTGGCTGTTGCGTCGTCCGCCGTCAGACAGCGACTCAACCTCCTGCCACTTTGACAGACGTACCCTCGATTTTAGCATTGACGACACCCGCCGCCAGTCCTCTCACCGCCGACGCGAAGACAGCCAGCGCTGCGTGCTGCCTCGAATCCAGGCCAGATCCCTACATCACCCGGGTCGGCCGACGCCGACACAACCTACGCCTACATCGATACCGATACCGACATCGCGGCTTTCCTGAGGCTTCGCCGTCACGAAGAAGCTTGATCGATTATCCCATGCCGTGTGCCCGTAGCCGTCGAGTGGTATTAGCTGCCAAGCGTTCGGCATCGTCCGCTTATACATTTCCGGTCTTCGCGGCCCATCGCCGTCTTGACTTGCGGGTGCTTTTCGCCCGCTCCTATCACCCATGATGGGCGCGTGCATGAGCTCCAACAAGGAGGATGAGGAGCAGAAAAAGCGCAGTCAGGCCATTGACCGGGCTCTTGACGAGGACTCTAAAAAGCTGCGCCGAGAATGCAAGATACTTCTCCTGGGTGAGTTCCTCTGACTGCTGCGTCTATGCTGCCAATTCCTTGCTTTACTAATGGATCATTTAAGGCTCGGGCGAAAGCGGAAAATCAACCATTGTCAAGCAAATGAAGATCATACATCTGAAGGGCTATTCTGAGGAGGAACTATACAACTATCGCGCCACTGTATTCAAGAACCTGATCGAGTGCGCTAAGGCTGTCATCATCGCCATGGACCAATTCGAGATTGAGCCGAGCAATGAGGGAACAAAAGACTACTGTGATTATCTCCTCGGCTACACCGTCGAGTCTGGCCCGTCCGCCCGTATAGAGCCTAGGGTTGGCGCTGCGGTTACTGCATTGTGGAATGATCCTTGCATTGATCAGTTGATGCAACATTCTACCGAATTTTACCTCATGGATTCAGCTGGATAGTAAGTTAGCATTAGCATGGCATAAATCATCCTACTCACCCACTTGCAGCTTCTTCGATGAGGTTCAGAGGATATGCGCTCCCGACTATCTGCCGAACGAGATGGACGTTCTCCGTGCGCGAACCAAAACGACGGGTATATACGAAACCAGGTTCCAGATGGGTGCGCTTAGTATACAGTAGGCAACATTATATTCTCTCCATTATTACGAAACTAATCGATGTGCTCAGCATGTTTGACGTCGGAGGGCAACGAAGCGAGCGGAAGAAGTGGATTCACTGTTTTGAGAATGTCACGTCCATTATTTTCTGCGTGGCTTTGAGCGAATACGACCAAGTTCTCCTCGAGGAAAGCAGCCAGGTAGGGACCCGACGGGGACGTTGCAAAACTTCATACAAGCTAATACCTGCTAGAATCGCATGATGGAGAGTTTATTACTGTTCGATTCGGTTGTGAATTCGAGATGGTTCATGAGAACAAGCATCATCCTGTTCTTGAACAAGGTTGACATCTTCAAGTCTAAATTGCCAAGGTCACCGCTGGGCAACTACTTCCCCGATTACTCTGGGGGCAACGATGTCAACAAGGCAGCCAAATACCTGTTATGGAGGTTCAACCAAGTAAACAGGGCTCATTTAAATCTATACCCACAGTACGTGATCTTTACATTGTGACGCGGCGCGAAATCTAACTTGTCCTTGCAGCCTTACCCAAGCGACTGACACATCCAACATTCGATTGGTGTTTGCAGCGGTCAAGGAAACGATCCTCAACAATGCACTTAAGGATTCCGGCATTTTGTGAAGTCGGTTCTTTACATCAGTTGGGGTCCTCGTGAGCCCCCTTCAATTTTTCCCTTTCTTGCTATGTTTTGGAAGCAGGACCTAAAAAGCATCGGATTGGAGTTTGAGTGGGGATTCTGCGGTTTGTTTTCTGGCAAGGCGTTTGGGACATGGCGGATTCTCCAGGCACGACGCCTTCTCAGCATGTGGAATGATACATGATACGCGGGACCAATCTGGGACGACACGCGCGTGCAGGCATTTGGAAGGAGACAATATCTCAATAGAAGATGTCTCTCAGTAGTCCTATGTTCTCGGCGCTCAGTATTCGATACTAAATCAATATCTAAAGGGGTAAAGGGACATATTCGCATGATAGACTTGGGCCCGAGAAGCAGTTGGCACTATTACGGGTGTTTCACGGTGACAGTGAAACACATGGATTTGAAGGCTGAAGGCATAGCGGGCAAAGGATAGCTACTTATTACACTAGATACCACTCTGATGGATAGTGAAAGACCTGGACTTGTACTTTGACATGCAATGGTCAGATGAAGGGCTTAATGCTGCTAGCAGCTGGCCCTGCCGGTGCCTTTCTACTCCTTGTTCCCAATGCCAGAACGCCGAGGGCGGTGAGGGAACCACCTCGAGAACAATGAGCTGCCCCTGCCCCGTACCTGGCTATCGAGGGAGCCCGCTCACAAGTACTCGGGTATAAGTGAAGCGCAAACCCAGGTAAACTCTATTCAACTTGTAGCGCGGCTCCTCGGCATGAACAGCAACGATGAGGGGAGAGGATGGTGGGAAAGCGGTCCATTTCAGCACCAGAACGGGCACGACAATGATGATGACGTGTGTCCCCCCATTCCAGGATTTGCTCAGATATGGCTCCGGTCGTTACATCGCGGCCGTTGGGGCCGTTCTCTGCAGGGAACGAACACCGGGGAGCAGGCGATGGCAGTTTTCCGTGCTGCAACGTTTGTTTCCCTTCGTTCCCTCGGCCGTCGTTCGGCCATGGAATGATGGCGAAAGCTCGGGGGGGGGCCGACTTTTGACGCCGCCAACAACCAGTCTCGTGGCATTATCGCCAGGGGTATCTATAGCTGGGTAGGGCACCTTGAATAGGTAAGTAAGTACTTACTACGGCGAGCTACTCCTGTAGCCAATCGCATTTTACTGTTCTTTGCGGGAGCGGTAAGCCTAGAGCTAACCAAATACCTAACCTACCATAGTACCTATATCGATGTCGAACGTACTGGACGTGCCGCCGCAGGCATCTTTCTGGTGACACAATTGTATACTACTTAAGCAGGAAGTACCTACCTAGGGACCTTGTACGTTGAATTGGCACCTGTAGTGGACCTATCAATCAGAGCCACCAAACGAAACGGGGGCTATATCAACGCCAAGACCTGTTCATTTGTGCAACGTCTCTTAGATAGGTGGTATTCCGTATACCTACCCCGCATCTCTTTCTACCCCCACTACAAGTTCATGTCACCTACTTAGTAGTTAGCTATCTCCTTAGGTACTTTTGCCTAGGTACGTAACTTAAGATAAGTAAGTACGTTAGGTACCTCTCGGTAGGTAGCTCCAAGATGAGAGTCGACTCGGAGGAAGCCATTACTTCGATGCACTTGTCACTCGAGGGGAAGTGCAATGAGACAATGGAATATCTATCTAGGGGTAGGCGGTACTTACCTTAGCCAGGCAGTGAATCGGGCATGCACTTGCAGTTGGCTCAAGTAGACCGTCTAGATAGGTAGACCAGCACTTGCATCCATGCAGGTCACCTGCATTATCCATCCCCTACCTTGACCCTGGCTAGACAGAAGCTTCAACTTCGTCATCGTGCTTCTCATTCTCACTCTTGCGACAGAAGAGTCAGGCAGCTTCACCGGCTCGGGTTTTGTTTATCTTCAGGCACTATTTTACTTCATGTTTCCCCCTCCTTTTCTTGGCTATTCTCAGGCTCCATTCTACTTATCCACGCACCCTGTTTTCTTGCTCCAGCCACAAGACTCTCTCTCCTTCACCCGGTGCCGTCGTATGCGAAATTAATGCCTTGGCTGTATTGACCTATCCTTACCGCGTCGCCGTCGTCCCTCCTGCGTCTCTCTTCTTTCTCCTCCAGGTTCTCTTGCCACCCTCACGCAAAGAGCTGCCTGTCATAGACCCTCTTCGCGAGAGACGTCTGCTCTACCTACAGGCTACCCTTGGAAGTACTTGTACAGTACCGTATCAACAAACCCCACTCAGATCGACCGATCGATCGCGGTTATTCAGCACACAATTCGTGGGTCCTCTTCTCCAATGTTTCCACTCCAGCTCCAAGATGCCCAAGAACATGCCACCCGCCCCTCATTCCAGTCACGGTGCCGTAGCAACACAAGTAGTCTATAGGTGGCCGTATGAATGCGGCGTTGGCATGCTGACCGAAACACTTGATCTGGCCTCCTTTTAACTCTATTTTCTAGCTTGAACGGCTTTGCTTTGACGCCCCATCCCACGCAACTTGACCTGACAGGATGGCCTCAACTGACCAGCGCATGCCCCTGAGGGAGCGACGCCCCTCGATGGGAGCGCCCGTCATTGACATCGTCGGCTCGGTAGGGCCCGCTGGCATTTCTCGACCCAAACACAAGCGCACTGTTACCGGGTTCGGTCCCGGGGCAATCAAGAGCGTTGAGGGTATGTCGGTGTCTTGCCGCAAAGCACATCTCCTTCCCAAGCCGCCTCATTTCTCTTGGAAGCGAATTGGCCCATTCTTTTGTTTGCCTTGCTAACCAACCAACTACCTAGCATCTATCCCCGAGCCTCAGCGTCAAGCTTGGACTGAGCATGAATTCTCCCCCTTCAAATCGAAAGATGAATTCGAGAAGGAGATCGTCCGTCATGTTGAGACTACATTGGCCCGAAGCATGTACAACTGCGACCAGTCCGCCGCATACTCGGCTTCCAGTCTAGCTTTCCGAGACCGTTTGGTCAAAGCTTGGAACAAAACTCAGCAGCGCCATACATTTGCGGATAGGAAACGCATTTATTATCTTAGCTTGGAATTTCTCATGGGCCGAGCTTTTGATAATACTAGTAAGTCATCCTCGCCATCAATACTTGCTGCTGGAGGGCTGTTGTTGTACAGCAATCCCTTTACAGCCCAGGTCAATGTTACCGAAAATGCCGACTTCTCTAGACAAAATAAACTTACTCTGCGTTTCTAGTGCTCAATCTTGGGGCCAAGGACGTTGCGAAAGGTATTTCTAGTTCATTCGCCGAGCCGGTTAGCCAGAACTGATCACAAAGTGTAGAGGGACTCTCCGAATTGGGCTTCCGCATCGAAGACATTATCGGACAGGAACACGATGCTGCACTAGGAAATGGCGGCTTAGGGAGACTAGCAGCATGTTTTCTTGACAGCATGGCCACATTGAACTACCCTGCATGGGGGTATGGCCTGAGGTACCGTTACGGTATCTTTAAACAGGAGATTATTGACGGGTATCAAGTCGAAGTGCCTGACTATTGGCTTGACTTTAACCCGTGGGAATTCCCTAGACACGATGTAACCGTTGACGTAAGCCACCCCTCCAAAACCGCCTCACCCAATCAACTATAGAGCTAATAGTTATCATAGATCCAATTCTACGGCAAAGTTCGCAAGGGCGAAAGCGAGGATGGAAAGAGCGTGAGCATATGGGATGGCGGCGAAACAGTGACAGCCGTTGCTTATGACGTCCCCACCCCTGGATATGGCACCTCTTCTACGAATAACCTGAGGCTGTGGTCCAGCAAAGCAGCCAGCGGCGAATTTGATTTTCAGAAGTTCAACAGCGGCGACTACGAAAGCTCGGTAGCGGACCAACAGAGAGCAGAAACCATCAGCGCCGTACTGTATCCTAATGACAATCTAGACAGAGGTAAAGAGCTACGAGTCAAGCAGCAGTATTTCTGGGTAGCCGCGTCGCTATACGACATTGTCCGTCGATTCAAAAAGTCTGAGAGAAAATGGGCCGAGTTTCCAGATCAGGTTGCTATTCAGCTTAACGATACCCATCCTACGCTAGCGATTGTTGAGTTGCAACGCATCTTAGTTGATATCGAGGGCCTCAAATGGGATGAAGCATGGAACATTGTGACCTCGACTGTGAGCATTGTGCCAACGAAGCCGAAGAAATAACCAATTGACCATTTGCTAGTTTGGCTACACGAACCACACTGTCCTCCCGGAAGCACTCGAGAGGTGGCCAGTTGGCTTGATAGAGCATCTCCTACCGCGTCACCTCGAGATCATTTACGATATCAACTTATTCTTCCTGCAGTGGGTTGAGACGCAATATCCCAACGACAAGGATATACTCTCCCGGGTCTCTATTATTGAGGAGTCCCAGCCGAAAATGGTCCGAATGGCGTACCTGGCTGTCATCGGGTCTCATAAGGTCAATGGCGTTGCTGAACTTCACTCTGATTTGATCAAAACCACCATTTTCCAGGATTTTGTGAATCTATTTGGTGAAGACAAGTTTACGAATGTCACAAATGGCATCACTCCGAGAAGATGGCTACACCAGGCTAATCCTCGACTGTCCGAGTTAATTAGCAGCAAGCTTGGCGGTGAAGATTACTTGAAAGATCTAACTCTCATAAACAGACTGGAGTTGTTTGTTGATGACAAGGGGTTCCGGAAAGAGTGGGCCGAGATCAAGTATGCCAACAAAGTCCGTCTCGCGAAGTACATCAAATCAACATTGGATATCAATGTGAACCCAGCTGCCCTTTTCGATGTTCAGGTCAAAAGAATCCACGAATACAAGCGACAGCAGCTCAACATATTTGGCGTCATCTATCGATATCTAGCCCTGAAGGCCATGAGTCCGGAAGAAAGGAAACAACAACAACCCCGCGTGTCTATCTTCGGTGGAAAGGCAGCGCCTGGTTACTGGATGGCCAAGCAAATAATTCATCTCATCAATAACGTGGGAAGCGTAGTCAATAAGGACGCTGAGATTGGCGACTTGTTGAAAGTCATCTTCCTGGAAGACTATAACGTGAGCAAGGCTGAGATGATCATTCCTGCCTCCGACGTGAGCGAGCATATCTCTACAGCCGGCACAGAGTAAGTCTCCTGAGTATATCAACAGAGCAGCAGACTGAACGCATTATAGGGCATCTGGAACTAGCAACATGAAATTTGTGCTAAACGGTGGGTTGATCATCGGTACTTGTGACGGCGCCAATGTAAGTCCAGCTTTCGTCAAATGCCAGTATGAAATGCAACTTCTCATTGTTTACAGATTGAAATTACACGCGAGATTGGACAGGAGAATATCTTTCTATTTGGCGTGCTATCCGAAGATACAGAAAACCTTCGCCATGCCCACAAGTTCGGAGAGGGTCCTACCATTGGGCCCAGCCTAACCAAGGTGTTTGACGCGATTCAGGGAAGCATGTTTGGCGACCCCAAGGACTTCAACGCGCTGATATCCGCCATCCGTGATCATGGGGACTACTATCTTGTATCGGACGACTTCCAGGCGTACATTGACACACACAAGTATATCGATGAGGTATACCGAAACCAGGAGGAATGGATCTCAATGTGCATTCGAAGCGTCGCCCGCATGGGTTTTTTCAGCTCTGACCGCTGTATAGAGGAGTACGCTGAGAGTATTTGGAACGTCGAGCCGGTACCCGTCTAACCTAGCAGAGTCCGAATCAAAATCGGTGACGGGGGAGATTTCGAACTAACGAAATTGTCCATTTTTCCTTTCAGAGAAGCGTAGAATGCCATTCATCCAGTATCGCTTTGAGAATTAGTCCAGCAGTAGCTTTAGGTTAGTATGACCTGTTCAACTATTCAAATAATGATTATGAGACAACAGTCTCGAGTATCTATGCAGCCGGTACTTAGCTTTTTCATTCTCCAGTTGAACCTAAATAGTGAGCGCACTCATAGTAGAATTCTACGAATTCGCACTATTTCAGACTAGCGCAGGGACTTAGCTCATACGGAGTAAACCCAACTTGCTGGTTCACTGATTTATGTCTGAAATTTTAACTTAGCTTACCTAGGTGGGTAGTTAAGTGGTTACAAGTAGTATTCCCTAGCTTCCTTCAAGAACCCCCGCCTTTGGGGTGCGTACTGATAACAGCTAACCTAAGGCCATAAGCTACGCTGTGCGCAAGCTGGCGAAACCTGGCCATCACGATGACGTATTGATGTTACTCTGCTGAAATGGCGTGACCTGCCATTTTTGGGTCTCCAAGGGTCCAAGTCGTCGTCGGCACACTGTCGCCGCTAGGGCTTGCCCTGGGCCGATCAGATCTCGACAAGGCCCCTTATTACGCGGAGAAATTTTTAATTTAGACGCCGAATATGCCTCCAAAGCGCCCGAGGGACGATCAGGTCCCGGGGTTTGCTTTTCGACACGGCTAGGTTCCGACTAGGTAGTAGGTAGGCATTGCGTAAAAGACCCTTATGGGAGAGGGGTGTGTCCAGAAGAGATATCGATGATTCGATGGGGATTCCGATTCTCTTCTGTATCGGATTTCTCGACGCCGAGAAAAACATCAATACCTATATCGAGACCGCACCACGATACCATGTCCGCCGCCGAGTTTTCTGCTGAGCACGTGCTCAACCATGGCCGTGAGCCGCGCCGCACCCCCGGCCAGCACTGGAAAACACAGGAGCCCCTTCGTCTCTGGACAGCCATGTATGACGTCATATGTACGTAGTCCACGTAGACCGCATAATTCCCCCGACATGCAAGTCAAGAAACGAAAAAAGCTGCCCGTTTTGCGATGCCTCTGCCTGCGCGTCGAGCCCTTGGTGAGCCCCGTTCTTGGTTCGCGGGGGGGGGGGGGGGGCGGGGAGTCCAGGAGCAATTGCTCCGCCACCCTATGCGGGTTTATGGGGACCCCTTCGAGCGAGCCTCCCTTCTGAACCGCTAACTAATAGGTAAGAGAAGCGCGCCCGCTTGGTCAGGCCTCCCGCCGTGTGTTCCTGCCAGGACCCTGGCACTACGTCATTCCCGAGCGGCGTGTCAGGGGCGCCCGGGCACTACGCACCCCATCGCCTAATACAGTGCGGTGTACGGTGCAGGGGGTGGGCTGGGGGCACCTACACCGCTGGAAGGAGGGAAGTAGTCTACCTAAGTGAGCACGGGTGGCCCGTTGGCTCGGAGCCGCCAGCTGCTGCCGGACAGCGGAAAGCCATTAGCTGGTGGCCCTTGATGGGTTCGAGGGGGGGCTGTTTTGAGTTGCTGTAATCCTCGATGATCCAGCCATAGCTCGATGGCCGGTAAATCCACGCAGCGAGCGGCGGGGGCACAAATCCCAGCTCTACTTACCTGGTTGGGTAAGGCACTGCCGAGGGAGGACACAGAATACACTCTACGTGCACGCCGAGGTCAGTAACTTTGCTCTCTATGGTATCATTATTAACTTGATCGGGGGGATACTTAGGTACCTAGTCGGGTCAAAGTGTTGTCGTAGTTATGGATAACGTTAACTACAAAGCCGAGTTCTCTTTCCTCAATTCTAGCTTCGTCAATGCACCGCACCAGGAACAGCCAAGGCTTGTATTGGGACTACGTACGTACTACATGCATACCTAACGTACGGTAAGTAAGGGTTTTTGATTCTGCGTGTCCTGGGCGAAGTATCCTGGAAAGGAAGTATCGTGGACTACAGAAGTATAGTGTACCTCCCGAAGGGCCATACCCTGACCACGTCCAATGAGCTTCTAGGGGTGGATGCGGAGTCTGTACCGAAAGAGCACGACTAGTGGTGACCCGAGTAGGAATTAAACGGCTTGCCGTCCTGGATGACATCATTGTACTGTTGGCATTATTGACGGCTTTTATAGCACTATGCTAGGAAATATTTTCACAAGATGCTGGACAATTTGTGAACCATGTAAAGTTCAGAGTTAGTAGTATTAATTGCAGCAAATACATCATAACGCAAAAGGTTGTGACTAGGTCTTGCTAAAGTTAAAGGTCAGGGTAGTATCGTCGTAAATACAATCTACTTATGTAAAGAAGCCTCAAGAAGAAACGGCAAGAGCCTCGACCACTACTATTAGGTGCTCTGTAAAATTTGCAGCTCTATCATTGGGTGCTAGCCCCTACCAGCTACACTCTCCCCAGGTCCAGGTCACGAGCACAGCTTGGGCACTGTAGCCTGTAGAGCACGGAATAGTAATGATCTACAGTGGTGTATGAGGCCATGTGATACTGCGAGGCATGCGATTCGGAGCATGGCAATCACCAAATCCCATATCTAAAGATCTCTATGCTACATGGTTGGCTGGTGAGATAGAAAAAAAAAGAAAAATATGGTCAAACGAGCACGCCCCGCCACGCAGCAGCGGCTGCCTCGCCTAACACACTGTCTGGCTACCCGCGTAGTTCTTACACTATCCGGCCGTATTTTGTTGGAGCTGATATGTCTACCACCCGACCGCCAAGCATCAATTCACGTTGTTGGGCCGGATGGTAGGCAGCGGAGCGGGTTGGATTTGGGAATACCATATCCTATTCACGAGTCTTTCGCCTCTAAACCAGTCCGCTTCAGAGCCTTTGGCTCCTCCCTACGATTTACTCTCCCGCTTGGGGGACTATGCTATGATATAAAATAACAAGGTAGCTTGTCTAGCCGTTAGGGTCTCGAGGGACTGCTACATGGATATGTCAACTAGAACAAGGGTATACCTTGGCTATGTTAACGGTTGACCTTGCCTGTCTGCAAAACACCCTCCAAGATATGTTGCCTTCAGATATCTCCTAATGGTAACTGGAGGGCTATTGCATTTCACGGCCAGGATAAAGTGTGGTATTGGCGACGCCTGGCGTCTGTCCTGACAGCCGGAAACCTCATCAGGTCCACCCTATTACGCTCAATACCTAACTGATTCGTTAGGCGGCCTAGATAATTAGTCCACGCAAGGCGGGTAGTGTGAGTAGGTAGGTAGGTATTCGGTACTGCCATACCCCTCCCGTCAGCTCGTGCCTGCTGGTCGGTTCAAGGCACGCACAAGGTCTGCAACGTGGAACATGGTGGTATCCACAAAGTGGCACCTAGCCTTCGATGTAGAGGGTACATGGAGTGCCCGGGGTCGTTACTACACTGTGCTAAGTATGTCCTCTTCAACCGGGGGCAGGTTGGCCGCCCCCATCAGCATGCCAGTACGTACCTACTTAAGCACCTATAATCCTGATCCCGATCGCCACCCCACCAAGTCTAAGTCGCCAGATCCCGACGCTCGCAGACGTAGAAGTCCTTTACATCTACTAGAAGATAGAGACAACTCCCCAGTCTGTCCTTCGACAGCCCTGCTCCTCCATCATCGATCCGTGTTTGGTTATCTTTACGTTTATTTTGGCATCGCCCTTCCCCATCGCTTACGTCTTGTCGTCTTCCCGCATCGCCGCCATCGCAACGCACAGAGACAGCGCAGGGCCGCTTTTACCCCTCGCTCCGTCGCTCGACAGATCCGGTTGCCACGGTCGCTGGCGTCGTCTGCTCCAACCCGCCAACGCCTCGCCCTGTGCCGCATCCGCCCGTGTCTCTGCCCTCCCCTCGTTCTGTTCGCTCTACACGGCCAGCACGCCCTCTGCGACCGACACCATGGCCGAATTCATCCGCGCTCAGATCTTCGGCACTACGTTCGAGATCACTTCTCGGTACGCCCGCCCACTCGCCCCAACTCTGCAGCCCCGCTGACGAGCTCCCAGCTATTCTGACCTCCAGCCCGTGGGCATGGGCGCCTTTGGTCTGGTTTGGTATGTCGCCACCCCAACCTGAACCGACATGTGCGACCACGGAGCAGACCACTGACTCGGCCCGCGATACTTGTAGCTCAGCAAAAGACCAGCTTACCAACCAGAATGTGGCCGTCAAGAAGATTATGAAGCCCTTCAGCACCCCCGTCCTGGCTAAGCGGACATACCGAGAGCTCAAGCTCTTGAAACACCTCCGCCACGAGAATGTGCGTTGCCTTGTCCGGTCCGCTTTGCAAAGGCTGTGACCACGACCACTGACGCCGTTATTCAGGTTATTTCGCTAAGCGACATCTTCATCTCCCCTCTCGAGGATATGTACGTTCCGCTGGTATTCGGCCTGCACTAGGTCGAGAGCTAACCCCACTGTAGCTACTTCGTAACGGAGCTCCTCGGAACAGACCTGCACCGTCTATTAACCTCCAGGCCCCTGGAGAAGCAGTTCATTCAGTATTTCCTATACCAAATTATGGTATGTCTTATCTTCACTGGCCGCTACGTGGTGGATCCGGTGAATCGCACATGGCCACTGACGCAAGAGTAGCGCGGTCTGAAATACGTCCACTCCGCCGGTGTAGTCCACCGCGACCTGAAGCCCAGCAACATCCTGGTCAATGAGAACTGTGATCTCAAGATTTGCGATTTCGGGTTGGCCAGAATCCAGGATCCCCAGATGACTGGATATGTTTCGACGAGGTACTACCGTGCTCCCGAGATCATGCTCACCTGGCAGAAGTACGACGTTGAGGTGGATATCTGGAGTGCCGGCTGCATCTTCGCTGAAATGCTTGATGGAAAGCCTCTGTTCCCGGGCAAGGATCATGTTAACCAATTCTCCATCATTACTGAACTGCTTGGGACCCCGCCGGATGATGTTATCAACACTATTGCCAGCGAAAATGTAAGTTGTCCGTTCAGCATACGACAGTAGGCTTGTGTGCAGGAATGCTTGCTAACAATCATGCAAGACTCTGAGATTCGTTAGGTCCCTGCCGATACGAGAGCGCCAACCCCTGACAAACAAGTTCAAGAATGCTGATCCTTCTGGTGAGTCGATCTTACGCCACATGTTTGGCAAGTGAGCTAACTCGCGGGAAAGCCATCGACTTGCTCGAGCGCATGCTGGTATTCGACCCTAAGAAGCGAATCACAGCAACCGAAGCCTTAGCTCACGACTACTTATCTCCGTACCATGATCCTACAGACGAGCCAGTGGCCGAAGAGAAGTTTGACTGGAGCTTCAACGACGCTGATCTACCAGTTGACACATGGAAAATCATGATGTTCGTGCTAGAAAACCCCAAGCTGTGTGTTGGGCGATGATCTAACCAGAGATTTGCTTGAAATAGGTATTCGGAGATTCTGGATTACCACAACGTCGAAAACAACATTGCGTCGTCGGCCGAGGCAGTAAACGGCAGCTGACCTGTTTTGTCGCCATAAGTCAGCTCTGGAAAGAAAGGATACGATGCACTACAATGATACCACAACCCAGTCGGCTAGACTATGCACGTTTCAAACACACAAGGATGGCTTTCGAGTTTGCTTTCTGGCGTTTTGAGAGGGAATGATGGGTTTTGATAGCTTTTGCCGAAGCATGTTAGCCCTCGGGGTTCACCGGGCATATGGGTTTCAGAAAAAAACATGCAAGCGGAAGAGGAGACCATTGTACGAGCAAGACATTGAATAGCGAGAGTAGAAGGTGCTCACGGTAATACGGCGCAGGGGCATGAGGTAAAGGAGAATGTCGACAGCCGCTGCTACGGCAGGTTCTGCAGCGCAGCCGGGTTCCTGGTGCCTTGGGGACAAACCACCCAAGTAGTCACATACGGCCAGCACCTGGGACCTCTTTTTAGGACTGAGTCCAGAGATGTAGATTGTATTTGTCAAGGCTGCATAGTACTCTCTGCTTCGGTAGAGCGGATCAGAGAACGCAAAGACTATTATTAAGATACGCAGTATTGCAATACCAATCAACGTCTCCATATAGCGCGTAGGAGTGGTCGTAGAGGGTTCGCCGCTTGCAGGAGGGGCCACACGACCCCTTCGCATTTGATCGTGCCATGAGTCCCCACGTGGGACATACCAAGTACACAATAGATAGCACTCCGAAGTTCGGCATCGCTTTGGACTTTGCTGACATGCAATGGGGCCGAGCGCGACCGCACAACAGATCGCTGCCGGGAGCAGAGCCGCACTCGAATAAGTCACGGCGATATCTGAAGAGCATGACCGTCTTCCCCGGCTGCCATTGACCAGAACACTCGACCGACGATGGCGGACTCGATCCAGACCGCCTATGCCGAAGCCGAGGCGCGCTACACGGCGGCGAATCCGGCCAGCCGTGCAGCCCACGAGGAGGCTGCGACGAGCATGCCGGGCGGCAACACGCGCTCGGTGCTGCACTGGGCGCCCTACCCGCTCTGCATCGCCTCGGCAGAGGGCTACACGGTGCGCGACGCCGACGGACACGACTACGTCGACCTGCTGGGCGAGTACTCGGCCGGCTTATACGGGCACTCGCACCCGGTGTTGCTGGCCGCCATCACAGAGGCGCTGCAGCGCGGGCTCAGCTACGGTGGGCCGCACGCCGCCGAGGCGCGGCTCGCCGCGTTGGTCAAGGAGCGCTTCCCCAGCATCGAGCGCCTGCGCTTCACCAATTCGGGGACCGAGGCGAATCTCATGGCGCTCGCCGCCGCTAAGGCCTTCACGGGGCGACACAGGGGCAAGGTCGTCGTGTTCGACGGCGCCTACCACGGCGGCCTGCTCGTCTTCCCGCACGGATGCAAGGACGTCTGGGGCGCGAAGGCGGCCGGGGAGGGAGGGGCCGGGACGCCGGGCGGCAAATACGACGTGCTGCGCGCGCTCAACGCGCCCCACGACTTCCTCGTCGCCACGTACAACGACGCGGCCTCGGTCGACGCCCTCCTCGCCTCCGCGCCCGAGGGCGGCGAGGGCGTGGCGGCCATCCTGGTCGAGCCCATGCTCGGGTCGGGCGGCGGCGTGTGCGCGACGCGCGGGTTCCTCGCGCACCTGCGCCGCCGCGCCGACGAGCTCGGGGCGCTGCTCGTCTTCGACGAGGTCATGACGTCGCGCATGCACGCGGGCGGCGGCCTGCAGGGCGAGCTGGGGGTGCGCCCGGACCTGACGACGCTCGGCAAGTACGTCGGCGGCGGCGCGTCGTGCGGCGCGTTCGGCGGGCGCGCCGACGTCCTGGCGCTCTTCGACCCGCGGGCCCCCGGCGCCCTGCCGCACGCGGGGACCTTCAACAACAACGTGCTGACCATGGGCGCCGGGGCCGCGGGGCTCGGGGCCGTCTTCACGCCCGCGGCGGCGCGGGCGCTGCACGCGCTCGGCGACGAGGTGCGCGGCCGGCTCAACGGGCTCGCGGGCGCGGCGCTGCCCGACCGGCGGGGCCTGCGGGTGCTCGGCTGCGGCTCGATCCTCGTCGCGCACTTCGCGCGCCGCCCGGCCGCGGACATGACCTCGCCCGCCGACTGGCTCGGCGACGAGGACGCGCGGCTCCTGGACCTCTTCCACCTCGAGATGCTCAACGAGGGCTTCTACCTCGCGCGGCGCGGGTACGCCTCCCTGAGCCTGCCGCTCCTGGCGCCGGAGGGCCGGCGGGAGCTCGATCGGTTCGTCGACGCCGTCGAGAGGTTTCTGGTCAAGTTTCGAGACCTGATCGAGTGAGCGGGCGTACGGGGGCTAGTTTAGGTGGTTTGCACGGATGGCACGGTTAATTCGATTAACTGAGTATCTACCTGTCTAAGAGTGGTCGGTCGGAAGGCGGAACGGCCAGGTTTATTTTCTTTTCTTCATCGTCTTGTGCGAAAGGTAACTCGGAAATAGGACGTGTTCTTCAGATCGTTTGTCCGTATTTTCGTCCAAAATTCACACAGAATACTGTCACGGACCGTTCTCAGCAACGCCCAATGCAACACGCCTAGTACATTGGTCTATTTAATTAACCCTTTAAAACGAGATGATTAGACACTCTGTCTCGAACCCAGATATGCGTTAACCCCCGATCCGATCATGTGCGTAGGTATTGACTTTTGGGATGCTGAATGCAATAGAACGGGTAGTTGAATAGGCTTAGCGAAGGCCTTGGATATTGTAACAAGGTCTCACCATGAGGGCTTGGAAGGTAGGTCTCCTATTTAATTGTAAGAGTTTACATGGTGTCAAGGTGACCTACAGAGATCTATTCCTTCGTTGGAGGATTATGCTGGGTTTCTTGCACTCTGAATAGCCTCAGTTTTCTCTCTAGGCACTCTCTTTCTAGGTTCTACCTTTAAGACCTTTGCTTAAGTATGTTCAACTACCCGTGATGTTACACTTGAGCTTTCTCCAGCTTTTGCACGTGTAACAAACATGGGGTGTGGAAGGTGGTGCCCAGCGAAGCTAGCTGAAGCTATCCAGACTATTAAAGCCCAGTGAAATCTCTCATGAAAAAAGAAGAAGAAGAGGAAGATCTCCAGAGGCCGGCCACCTCGGCACCGTATTAGACCATGGCGTTAATAGAAGACCTACCTTTCGAGCCCTCGACCACGAGCCCTTCTCACGTCTTTGGCACGTAGCGGAGCCTTCTCTCCGAAGCAATCACGAAGTTAGGCTACTTAGAAATGGCTACTGGCGATCACAAGTAGAAGGGCCCAGGCACACCTTATTTAGCTCACCTCCATCCGAGCAAGTCGAAGCGGTTCCTGGTCATGCATGGGAGCTCAGGTGATAACGTAATAAGTAGGTACCATACAGGTAAGCACTTGGCATGGTCCCGGCTGTCTGGTAAGGTTCCTTGCAATGAGTGATGGATCCCGCGTGCCCCTATTCTTTCAGGGATGCCAGCCCGGTTTCAGTTGATCATCCACGTAGACGGAAAAGGCAAATAATGAAACCGCTAGCTTCTCATAGGGAATGGCTAGAGGATCGATTGCGTGATTACAAGAGGGTTGCCTGGTGATTTATACCTCAGCTACGACTTTATTTCTGTTGTTGAGTCGTTTGTGTGTGACCTTGTTTTACCACGACTATACCGGGACTATGGACTACCTCTTCGATACCCATGGAGGGTAGGCCTGGGCAAGGAGATCTCAGGAACCGTCCGTAGTACGGCACTCAAACAAAAGATTTAAAGCCAAACTATCTGCTGGCCGGTCAACGCCCTATATACACATATGGCGCCTGGACCAGCTTATTCTTGGTCTTCATTGGCAACCATGGGCCCCCTCGTTACCGATGGCTCGGTCCTACCTACGCCATATCCGGTACTTGAAGGTCACGGTGTGCAGCTTAATCTGAGCGAGAATCGCCCGGGCCAATATGACTGACGCCTCTTGTTGTTATTTTACAAAGTGTGTGGGTTCCTACCTTGCATGTGATGGTGGCTTCTTATTCCCGCGCAATTCTCTTCGTGTGCGGAGAGCGTGATGGATCTTCATTAGGGCTTAGTGCGTTTTCTCGGGCTTTTTTGAATCAGACTTCTCCGGACTTCATCAGTCCAGTCCGTTCCGGTCTAGAATTTGGAGACAAGAGGCAAGGAGCATATACTATGTACTACCTCCTAGTAGGGGTAGCGGGTAGGTCTGGGTAAGCATCGGTGATAGTCTGGGTTCACTGCACGGCAACCCCGTCGGCATACATGGCAAAAGCTTAACGCTTAACGCATGATGCAAAAAGGAGGCATGGTTTGCCTCAGGGTGTGCGTGTTCCGGTCTTTTTCGTCGAACTCGCCCACGCAGCCCGAGCTATTCCCCCTTCGCCGTTGGGCGTGAATGAACGTTTCTTTTCGCGTCGTGCCCCCAGACTATTTCCCGTTATTCTCTCACCATGGCTTATGGGAATAAGATTAGGGCGGGCTCGCGCTCGCCGTCTCGCCGAGGTCGCAGACAAGTGACCGGTGTTAAACTGGGTCTTGCGCAAGAATCGGTCGACTCTGTCATTCTGATTACCTACCTACCTAGGCGGTATCTACAACCACCCACCTTTCTATATCTACCTAGTTCCCGGAATGGGGACGAAGAGGGTCTGCCGCAACCTGTCCCATTGCTCTAGTCTACCCCCGTTGGTAGCGTACACTAGACGGGACCAAATCTCATGGATAGCACCACGCCACTGTCGTCGTAGCGGCGCGCGATGCAACCGCAGCATCTGCTAGGCCAGGCAACTCTGATAACTGGCGCTGAGGGCTGTCCACCAGCCCGGAAGCTTGCATTAAACACAAGACAAGGAGTCACGCAGTATTCCTTTGTCCTACCGGGCGATACGTTGAGGGGGATAGGTACCAAGGGATTGGCCGGTGATGCAGCGGCGTCGTCGTGACTTGTGTGCCGACAGGTTGGAGCTGGGGGCGATGCAGACTTCAGCCTTTGCGTGAGCCTCAACTCGGCTTAGACTGGCGTCCTGCAAAAGTTATCTCCTGGTTTTAATATTAGACACAGGTGGAAGACTACCGGCAGGATCCAGGAGGGACCAGGAGGGACCAGGACTGGGTTGCCCAAGAGGACGGGTGCCTCTAGTGTAGCCACAGTCGATAACGTGATGCCGTCGGCCTTGGCCCTGGTTCCAGCAGGTGACATTTGAGACGAAGGTGATGTGGAAGGCATGCTCGTACTATGTAAGTCCGTATGGTTCGACGTTAAGACTGGGTTCTCTAACACCAGATCAGCCCTGTGAAGCCGTGTGAAGCCCAAGCAAAGCGTCGGCGGAAGGTTCTCCTGCTCTGCGAGGCTGCGCCTCTCCTCCCCTTTCCCCAGCCTGTTTCCGCTCGGCGACACGCGGCGCCCGCCTCTATTGCCATCTCCACGATGTTGTTCGTGTGGTGTTGCCCGTCCGGCCGCCACCCTGGCTAAAGACAAGCTTGGCGGGCGTGCTGGGTGGCACACATCGCTGCCCTCCCTGGTCGCTTGCATGCTGGACTGCCCACCCATGCATGTTGTTTCCCTCCCATGCCACTTGCCCTTCTCGTCCACACCCAATCCATCGACTTGCAGCGCTAGAGTCCCATGGGTCCTTGCCACGCCTGCAAGCCCTCCCACCCCCAGCACTCCGGCTCTGGGGGAGTTGAGTTGCTTGGTGCTGCATGCCGTCGCTTTCTTTTGCAGCGGGAAACCGCATTGGCAATTGGTCAGCTGGTGGCTCACCTGGGATCGATCATGGGACCGGACCGAGCTGACTCGCAAACCTTCTCCGGACAAACATCGACTGACTGGGGAACTGAGACGCCCCGACGCCTCCGTGAAGGATTTCTGTCATCCTTGGCTTCTAGAAGCTTTTCAACGCTTCCGACCCCGCGAAACATGTTTCGGCTGCTTCACCTTCTTGTACGTACACTCGTGGCACAGTCTCTTTGGCGAAACCCGCTTCACCATGTGGGCGTGCGTTGTCGCGATGTGACCCCCGGGAGCCTCGAACCACGACCAAGTGCTTTCTTAAAATTATCACTGCACCCACCACCACCAGGCCGCATGCCGCTTCCCCTATGAGTGTTGAACATCTGGCTCGACCAATATGGTGATCCTACAGATCCTCTAACAGCCACCTGCAGAACCCGCATCCTGCAGTTTTGACAACCACACGTATGCGCTCGCTCTACAAGCGTGGGCATATCACTAATTACTCTGACAGGCATTCGTAGCATCGAGCTGTCCAGCGGTCTATTTGTGTACGTCGACTGGAGTCAGCCCGCGCCTAGTCAAATAGATCTGAAATTTAAGATGGCGATCCGGCGACCCCTGGCTACTACCCGAGCCCATGGTACCTTCATTTCGTTCGCATGGGGGATTTGGGGGTCATCGGCTTGAAGGGAGCCACGGTGCTAGTGAATGTGCGGTTCCCTCGTCCATAATGTTGACTTAAATAAAGGCCGATGGTGCTCTAGATGCGGCAGCTAACTTGCCCATTGGGCTGTAATGCTCGCCAACTAGCTTGACCGGTATTGAATAAGGCAGGGCTCCCACCGGAGATGTTCGAAACGACCGGGATGGCCTTGGCTGTTGGTTCGTGGTCATGTTTTTGCTTCTTGCAAAGAGTTGAAGATCATCAAATACCTACCGATCCGTCGAAATGGATGCCCGGTAGAACGAGAGGGCCATCAGCAGGAAACACAGAACTCCGAGGGCGGACACTTGACTCTGGTCGCAAGTCCGATGTCTTCCCACCATCCCTGCTGTCGACCTCACCGGAATTGAGGGTTTGTACAACGGTAATACGCAACGCCATCGCCACAGAACCCATCCATTACGTATGGGGGTGTAATAAAATTTAATATTGTCCTCGCCGAAGACGGGGCAGTTTTTTTCAGGTGTACAGGATGTGTAGACACATTAGTAACAACACGGATGTTCCCACGAGCCGTGGCTGCAACGATCGCTACCAGCAGATCGTTGCCGGCGCCTTGCGACACTGTCCCTGCCTTGTCCACTCAACGCCCGCCTTACGTAGCGTACGTCACCTCAGGGATCTCTACTGGCGTACCCCCATCGTATATAGCTTCAATGTTGGTACACATTGGTGCGCGTACTCCACCCGTACCCCCGACGTGTTACTTATAGTACGCTTCAGAGTCTACTACGTATGCCTCAGGACTAGTGTACGCTCCATTTCCTCGTCTCCAACTTCGACCCCCATGTATATGGCACGTGCGTGGCCTTGAACCCTGGAGGACAAGACTACTAACGCAACCTCGGTTTCGAATCACATCTAGGAACAGCTGAGAAATGAAGGGCGCCCTGGTCTCGTTGTTGTGTTGAGCATGGCAGACGCCGTCATCAACCCAACTTTCCCGACGCCCTGTCTATACCCAATGCAGTAAACCGTCGCCTTGATCCGGAAAGGGCTTGCCTGCTCATGGGGTGATGCGTCTCGCAACGCGGTGTTGTCACCACCAACATATATGAGGACGAATAAGCGTGCTGGTTCGGCCATCCTCGAAAGAGTAGTACAATCCGACTTATACGGAGCTAGAGGCCCGTATTACCTCAATTCCGCATTCTCCAGCCTATGAACTTGCGGGAACAATTAAAGAGCTGCCACCGACACCGAGCAAGGAGGGGGTCCGAGGACCCTGGAAACCCGCCATGGATTTAATAGACGAGGAGGTTATAGGATGGTACCTGGGCAGTCAGCCCGGGGACGTCTTCTACTTATTGGGCAAGCCGCCCGCGTTGCGTACCTGGGCTTCTCGTTCACTCTCCCTTCTCGTTACGTATCTCCAAAAAAAAAAAAAAAAAAAAAAAAGTGCCATGGAATTTCACCCCGGAGATTGGGAAGACTGCAAACGGCATATAGTTATATAAACCGCCTATTGTCTGTAGAAGACCTATAATGCTTTCCATGGGCAGAGAGGAAAGTTGGGGTCAGGGACCCAGACTGATGGAACGCTATTTCTCTAGTTATCCCGCCAACGGAATGTGCCATCTGCCGTATCTGTATGGGTACTTGGCTTGAGTGAAGAAGCTTCCTAGACCGGAGAACTAAGTTAGCTTACTGGACGTTTGAGTGGCTTTTTGACCTCTGAATGTAACAGCTTTGGCTTGTTTATAATTCCAGGGGCACTGATGAGTTACAGCGCTATGCGAGACTCACCACCAACGATCGACCACCGCCCTGCTGTAAGTGAGTATTCATCTACCCTGGTTGCTGTTGTCTTTATTACTTGCTACGACGCGCATTTAATTTACTCGGCGATTCAAAACGGAATGGTTGGTGGTGCCTTGCGGTTAGGAACCCTTTTCTTTGGGCGTTTTAGTTTTGTTTTTCTTGGGCGTAACTAATCACACATGTCGCTCGCTGGGAGCCGGGGCTCGAGGTGAGGGAAATACAAAACGTATGTGTGTAATCCGAGGAGTTTGGTAGGAGGAGCCGGAACAGCCGTATGCCTAAGTACCTGACTCCCAACTAGTACCCGGGATTAATTATTATTATTAGTTAGCTACCCACCGACGTCCCTACCTACCTACCTAATGGGCATTGGGACGTGAACACATCCCTACCCGGGCATCCTCGGTTGGAACAGGCGTACCTTGTCAACTCGTAGCGGAAAGTAAGTAGGTAGGTGAGTACTTACTGGGTAGGTAGTTGGCAGGATGCGCTTGGGGTTCCAAGTAAGCGGGAGCTGAGAACGCAAAATACTTGTGTACTACCTAAGGTAGGTAGACTAAGGTACGTGCATAGTATGAAGCACTTGACGTACCCACCCGCCAAGCTCACGGATGATGCTGTGCTTGGTTAAGTACTCAAGGGTGTAAGTGAGCAGTTCATCGCTGGATGCTGGATGCTGCCCGTGAGACTGTAGGTAGGTACCCTGATTGCCACCGCAGCTAGGCTCCAGCCCAAGACTTGTACTAGCAGGGTTACCCTCTGCAGAACTAGCCGTCCTTACGCACAGCAATTAGCGTGGCTACACTGACCTAGCTGCCCGGGGCTGGGTTAAGCGGGTTGGGCGATATTAAAGCAATGGAAACCCCCACACCAAGCGCTCTGTCTCTCCGTCCGCCGGGTCGATGCACTCAGCATATCGAACGCTCTGCCTCGAACCACCACGCTGCCCGTCTCGCCGTCTGGCTTTGTCTAGTTTTGTCTGGTTTTGTCTGGTTTCTGGCTTCCGGCCACGCGAGAGCCGTCCTGTCCTGTCCTGGTCTTGCACGCCTGGCCGACGCAGCCTCCAAAATCGTTTATAGTGTCGCAGCGCCCGCCGCGGCCGAGCCCGTCGCCATCGCCGCCGTCGCACACGCCATCTCCCTGGAGTCCTCTCGCGCCGGCCTCCGTCTCACTGAACTAGCCTGCAGGCGAGCCAACGTGCAGCTGGCCCCGAAAGCTGACGAGACGTGCGACTAGTCGCCCCGAGCTGGCCTGCCAACCCCCCCGGGCCTACCTAACTAGTCGTCTGTCTGTCTGCTCGAACGACTGACGACGCGCGTGTGCTGCACGTCGCTCAACTGTCGTCGACAGGCAGTGCCGGTATGTATGTGTCGCCGTTGCTCGTCCGCCATCATCCGCCATCCGCCATCTGCCATCTACCATCCACCATCCACCATCCGCCTCGACGAGTCGTCGAGCGCGCCATACGACCCTCCCCTTCGTGATGCGCTCTGGCCCTGTTCGCCCGTCCGCCCACCCCCTGATCCCCGACGCCCCCGTGGTGGCCGTGTCTCATCCACCTCCCGTCGCTGGCCCCTCTGGTGCCCCTCTGGTGCCCATCTGGTGCCCCTCGCATCTGGGCTGCGGGTTCGTGGCAGGTCACGTACCAGGGCTGTGCGACGCTGCATCGGACCGGGACTGGCTGAGCGAGTGCTCGTGCCGTACCTTTGCGTCCCAAGGTTAGGTGTCCGGTCTCTGTCCGGTCCCTGTCCAGTCTCTCTGCCCTCCTGTATGTCTCTATGCCTGTATGCCCGTATGCCTGTCTGCCCAGGGGGTTACATAAGAGGCCTGCGGGAATTGGGCTGGCGACGATTCGATTCGCGATGCTTCATGCTGCGCTGCACTGCGCGCCGGTCATAGCCCCTCCCCAGCCCAGTCGGAAACCCTGAAGCCAGATCAACCTCGCATGGCCCTGCAGCGCCGGAAGCTCGTCTGCATCCCCTTCTCCGTCTTGCTCTTCTATTTACTGCACCCTCAGTCCGGACGCCCGACACCTGCGTGGCCTGGGCATTCAGCAGCTCCATCGACTCCATCCGACTTGCCTGTCAGGGTTCATAGCAACTCCACTTCTCGTCCTAGTTTAGCTTTTCCGCCATCCCATTCCCTGTCTTATAATCGTACTATTCTTCATCTCTTTCCGGCCGCAATCCCGCCCTCCCCTTCCCTGCGGTGCGGTTCGTGGAAGCTTGTGTCAAACCAGCGGGCCCTCGTAGTTGCAAGCGCGTTATTCGCTGCCGCAATGGGGCAGATGACCCATCGCTCTAATTCACATCCACCACCAACGTTCTTGACTAATATCACAAACGACGTTATCGGCTCTATTTCTCGCTCGTGAACTATCCCACCAGGTGCTGATTTTGCCGCTTCCCTCTAGTCATCCTGTTCTGTCACTGTCGCAACGCTGCTCACGCTTTTGTCGATTTAATGCCACACTAAGGGCGCATCAGCACTGCTCGCCTCAGTTGCTGGTCATGCAGTGATTGACAAGGCGTTGCTACGCTCTTCGCCAAAGACCTGCTGTTCAGCGCGTGCGGGACCCCATCAACTCCCACACGGTTCAGGCCGTTACCCCTCTGGCGCTGTTGCGTGGCTCACTCAGGCACTCGGATCGCTTTTGACCCCTGTCAACGCGGGGAAGCAAGCAACTGCCTTCAGGATTCTGCTGATCGTAACGGATGAAAGAGGCTTCCCCGGATTGTGGTACGTGACACGTTATTGGCCGCCAACGCCCTAACACGACATACAACTGCATCGATAGCCACGCCACCAAGCCCTTTTAAATGGTAGGGTGACGTTGCCCACTAGAAGACACATTTCGGGACTTGATTCACTGCGTAATTGATACTGTATCATTATGAGACGATGACTTCTGTTCTTGTGGTCCAGCCTAGAGACATTAAGTCATCCCTGTCTGCTACTCCCTCATTCTCGATCATGACACAAACACGCAGGCCGTCGCCGCCGCCACAGCTCAAGGCGGAGGAGGGCCACGAGCGACCACGGCGGCCGCCGAGTCAGGCTGGGGATTATGACATGGATGATATGGATAGTGATATTGAGGGCGAAGGGGACAACAGGAATGGGAATTCTTCCAACTCGGACGGCCCGGTAAAGAAGCGCAGACGGAGCCGGAAGGGCCTCGACAAAAAATTTGAGTGTCCGACAGAAGGTTGCGGCAAGAGTTACTCGAGAGCCGAACATCTGTGAGTGTTGTGCTTATGGCCGGCATGGTTTATCGCGGGTGCACGTGTTACTAACTGGCCCAACAGCCACCGTCACCAGTTAAACCACACTCCCAAGCAGATATACAGATGCAACTTTCCGGAGTGTAACCGCGAGTTTGTCCGACTCGATCTGTGCAACCGCCATAGGGATCGTCATACCGCAAAGGGATCCTCGTTGAGCCGGAAAGATTCTCTAATGAGCCAAAGTTCTCCGGTCGACAACGTAAGATCTCCGTATCCCACCCCTACTTCGACAACCATGTCGCCCAAGCACACCAAGCTAGGGAGCGTCGCTTTAAGAACAGAACACTCAGCTCACTCTCAATACCAGTCACCGAAGGACGGTGTCGGTATTGGCACACCATTTACCCCGATGGCCAGTACATCTCCCGCCACCTTTCCTCACCCTGGCCCTTCCAACGTCTCCGACGCATATGTGCACTCCGATCAGGGGACAGGCTATAACGCAAGACTTGCTCACCAGTCACCGACTACCCATCAACAGCGCCTTCATACACATCAAAGCGCTAACGTGTATGGTGTCTTGTCCCCTGTGTCAACCCACCCTAGCAGCTATCACTTGCAGGCTACTCACACTCCGCAGTCCGTCCCTACGATGCCCTTCGTCGCACCAAACAACTTCCCTGCCTTTTCACTACCGCCTTCGGACTTCAATGCGGCAGCTGGCGTCAGTGCCGGTTCTGGGTCTACACATCAATATGCGCCCACCACTTCCACCGAGTATGGCGAACAGTCGCACTCTCAGGCATCCACCGACCTGATGCTCCTAGACCAAATGACGGCACAAGCTACAATGCCCATGTTCGGCCACGACGGTATCTTGAATAAGTCGCCGTACGTGCCGATTCCCGAAGACTTCGTAGCTTTTCTATTCAACACGACTTCTCCGACTACTTCGCCTTCCGCAGTGGGTCATATTGTACAGCGGAATCCGTACTCAAAGTGAGTGTGATTCGAAAGCTGGCAGTCAAGATGGTGCTAATGCAAGCCAGCTACGCGGATTATCAACACCCCTATACTATGCAGTACTCTGGAAGCGAGAGTGCCCCTCTAGGTTACTTTCCCCCTGGCCAAGTCATGGCTGTGACGAACTTACTCGACTCTAACCTGCCAGAGTCTGTTTTATCTGAAGAGAAAAGCCAAGAACTTTTCGATCTGATAAGGGAGAAGTTCCACGAGAATAATCATGCTCCAGTCGAACGACAAGGGGAGAATCTCCTCGAGGGAGACAGAAATGATCCTGAACACATGCTGAGCCGCAAGATGATGCAGATATATATAGGGTCCTACTGGGTGCACTTTAGCGATCAGGTGCCGATCCTCCACAAGCCGACATTCTCGCCAGATAGGACTCCCAATCTTCTCCTCATAGCGGTCATGGCCATTGGTGCTGCTTGTCTGGATCATAGCCACGGGCCTAAAATCACACAGGCTGGGGCTGGCCTTTCTAACTTTTTGGCGTGGAATCTCAGGTGGGAGATTTTTATGGATGTGAACTGCCGGCCACCTGCCAAATTATGGGCTTTCCAGACTTTGTTACTTCTTGAATTATACGAAAAGATGTACTCGACGCGGGAACTTCACGAACGAGCTCACATTCACCATGCCACGACAATAACCCTTATGCGGAGAGGTCGGTCATTGATAGGGAAATCACCGCTTGACTCGCCTCCCAGCGCAAGAGATGACGGATCGGCTAGTACTGGGTCTCGGCAATCTTCTACATCGGGCCCGGCTCATACCCCGGACGAATGGTGGAACAATTGGATTACGAACGAGAGCACCCGACGTGCGGCTTTCGTTGCCTTTCTTATTGACTCGATCCATGCTACCATGTTTGGGCACTCGACAGTAATGGTAGCACACGAGATGCGTCTTCCGCTACCGTGTGACGATCAGCTCTGGAAAGCAACGAGCGGCGCGGAGGTAGGGCGAATCGAGTCGAATCACTTGTCGAACGGAATCAAGCCTATGGTGTTCCTCGAAGGATTGAAGCGTACCCTCGCCGGGCAGGAAGTACGCACCAACCCATTTGGGCGTCAGATCCTCATGGCTGGACTGTTGAGCGTTAGTTGGCATATGAATCAGCGTGATCTCCAAGTGAGTTCTCTGGGGCAGAACATGTCCCAGGCGCTGGGAGGTCGAGACAAATGGCGAGGTACGTTGATGAGAGCTTTCGACTCGTGGAGAAACGAGTTCGACAAGTCGCTCCAGAATTCGAATCTAGCACATGACCCCTACAGCTCCGATAAGCGAAACGATGCCAATGTGGTGTTTGAGAGCCGGACCGTACTGCATCATCTGGCCCATATGGCGATGCATGTAGACATTGTGGATTGCCAGATCTTTGCTCGAGCGAAGCGTCTCCTGGGTCGCGCCATTGGCTCGCAAGACCTAAGCAGCGCGCAAAGGCGGATGAAGGATCACTGGGCGCCTTCTGCTAGGGCTCGCGATGCCACGTTTTACGCGGCGAAATTTCTATGTTCAGTACTCCTTGACAGGACGCAGTACTGTGCGAGAGACGACGTGCTTCTGAACAGGCCTTGGGTTCTTTATTTTGCCGCGCTGGTGGTTTGGTGTTACGGATTCGCCATAGCCGGGCCCTCCGCGGGCGAGTATATCCCGAGTAGCCACGAAGAGAAGTATGCGCAAATGCGGGAGTATCTGCAAAGGCTCGGCTCGATACAGACACCCGACGACCTGAAGTTGATGAAGGATGTCAACAAGACCAGTGCGCTTTTGGAGGTCTTGAAGGATGCGTTCGCCTCGACCCGGTGGGAGCTACTTCATGAAGGCGCCACACTGTTGGACAACTGTATTCAACTGAATAGCGGCGCGATGGTATAGTGCGGCTACCCCGGCCATGCAGTTGTCTTACCAGATACCCTGACTGCGCTCGCAGTGGAATTGTAGGGCATGAGGACAAAAAGGTACGAGGTAGATGGATTTGGATATATATGAATGGTCGATCTGTGAGCCAGCATTTTTTGGCGGGAGTACTGGCTGGAGTACATATATCAGACCACACATTTTAGCGAATTTGTTTGTATGTTAATGGCTTTCTCGCTATATACCCCTCCAATGCGATGAATTCATGCGACGGGCTGGCTATAAGGACATCACGCTGGGTTAGTTATTTCAGGTCATATAGGCGGGCGTTGGGGAAGTGATTTTACCAAAAAGAAGGGATGAAGAGAAAAAGAGAGAAAGAAAGAAAAGCACAGTTGCGAACCCTCCAGCCAGACAGACTTGAACACAACTCATCGTGATGCATGCTTTGGCACCTGGGGATAAGTTAGTTAGGTAGGTAGGTAGGTAGGTATCTAACTCAGGTACGGAGTAACTAGGTACTTACCCTACCCACATGGTAGCTGAGACATGGTGCTAAGACCGGCGAACCAACCCCCACCGGGCTAATCCCGCCCGCTCGAGTCCTGGGTGCTGCCATCTTAACGCCGGGTACAAGTGTTACCGCGCAGCCGGTACGGGAGCCCTGTAGTGGTCAAGATGGAGAGAGCATAGCATAGCATTTGCCGAGTGTTTATTGCTTGCCTGGGACTCTCGGTCAGAATGGGTGGTCATGAGCTATGGCATCCTGTCGGTGAATGGTCCCGGAAAGAGTAGATACCTACCTACCTATTCATCTTGTTTGTATTGATAGTAACGTATGTTACCTAAACTGAATTACCTCACTGTCCGCTCTGCCTGCCTCATGGGACTCCGCATTACCCAGGTACTTAGACTAAGTAGCCGTTGGTGTCAAAGGAGTGGGTCGGAGCTACTTTATTTCCACCTGGGGACTTACCTACCTAACCTACCATGTCGGGACGTAAGTACCTATCTAAGGTATCGGTGGGCTAACTACAATGAAGAGGTGAATCCTTAAATCCGGAGCGGTAGCACGGGACCTGCCTACCATAGTAGTACCCATTATCTCCGACCGGACTGAGTGAATGTAAATTGTATGAATAGGGTGAATAGGGCGGTACGGTACATCCTTACCTCGACAACAACTCTGCATTGCGTATCATTCAAAGTACCTGCCTATAAATTCATCTTAAGACAGGCCACTGCCCCTCACCATCCGCACTCGTCTCTGCACTCGTCTCAAGCCAAGCCGACTACCTACTTACTTACTGCTGGTTCACAGATACACTGCACCTCCCTTCAACTTCCCACGCCCATCTATCTGTCTCCCGCCATGCTTCTGCTAACCCATCTCCCACCCGAGATCATCCACCACCTCCTGGGATTCGTCGACCCCCAGGACCTGGCCCGGATCCCCCGCGCCTGCAAGGCACTGTACCTTGCCGTCCGCGCCAACACGACCCTGTTCAAGCAGATCTATCTCAGGCATCTGGACGCGCCGCCGCAAGCCGCCATCGATTGGGAGCAGTCTCTGAAGGACTTTGTCCGTCTGCAGGTTCTGTGTAGCCGCGATGACGTCGACAGCAAGGTACGTAGTAGCAGCTCATATGTCGTGTACAGTAGCCTGGGCCTGGTCTCAGTCAGCTCTTGGCGTAAAAACGTCGGGACCTCATCGGCACCATTGCGGTGCGGATGCCCCATGCTGGTACTGGCATTGGCACTGGCACCGTTGCAGGCATTGGTGCCTTGATGCTCATGCTCATCCGCCGCCTTCTCGGGCTTGTGGGGCAGTCGGGATACTGACAAAGAATCATAGAAGGGCGACATTGACTTTGTGCATAAAACCGTGACCCAGCTCCTAAAGAATGCTGCCACCGAAGGCGTCCGCCCGGACGGGACTGTGACGGTTCCCTACTCCCGCAACGCGGAAATCTTGACAGATATTTTTAGCACCGACTCCAACCAGCTGGCCTTCTTGTGCCGGTCTTTTATCTACGAGCGTGCTCGCGCCGAGTTCCACTCCCAGGATGTCCAGTACTGGCACGGAGGGCCCAAGTCTGAGCACCAAAAGAGTGCCCACCTCCACTGTCTGTATGGCGTCCCCCGGTTGTTTGCCTACCCGTCCGCCCGGCGACAGACCCGGCATAACTTGATCCACCCCTTCGCCTGCTCCCGGGTCTATGATCTCAGACAGTTCACCGAGAAGAACAAATGGGGCCCCTTTATGAACGACGGCTCCCTGATCGTCGACTGGGAAAAAGTCGAGGCCATCATGATCGTGCTGGGCGCTAACATGAGCAACCTGGGTGTTTCGCGCATACCCATGTGTGAGGGCTTCTGCTCCGTCCCCTTCGCCGGCACCTGGCCCAACAGCTGGAAGTCGCCCCGCCTCTCCCAGATCCCCTCGGCGCCGCCGCGCCAGCCGGACCCCCTGGAGCACCTCGACCCCTACGGCATCACGGGCGTCTGGGTCCGCGTCGTCTGCTTCCTGGACTACACCGACTTCTTCGCCTACAACTTTGGCGCCGGGGAGCAGCCCCCGCCGCACATCCCGCGCCCCGCCATCGGCGTCGGCCAGGCCACGCGCCTCCTCCTCATGCGCATCTTCGTCACGGGCGTCGAGAAGCCGGGGCCCGAAGACGGGCAGGCGCTGTCCGTCGTGCATTTCAAGGGCGTCTCCAAGTCCCTGGATCAATCCTTCGACGAGAATGCCCACTCGGATCTCAGAGGTACAGTCCTTGTCAGAGGTGTGGAAGGAACCCTATCTGCATAATTTTTTTGCTTCTCCCCCGCCTAGATCAGTATGTGTACTAACAAAGAGACTTTGTGTTTTGCTGTAGGTTCTGTGCGCTTGACGCCCGAGGGCGAGGTTCGTTGGACGACCTTCTCCATCTTCGGCGGCGTGGAACGCTGGAGCAGCGAGAGCATCCAGATTGGCGGGGTCAGGAGTGGCAAGGGTGTCATAGGCCATTGGTTTGACAAGTGAGTTTTTTTTTTTTTTTTTCTTCCTACGGCGGCTGCCCGATCTTTTTTTTGCGCCTTTCCCGGCATATAATCTTTTTTTTCTTTTCCTCGCAAAATCTAGCGAAGCGTGTGTATGCAAAAACAGCTAACCTCGGGGATTTCAAAAGGGACTTCGACCCCCGCGGCCCGGCCGGGCCCACGGCCTTCTGGAAGATCTCGGACAAGAATTGGCCTGGCCACAACGGACGGGGTGATCCGGACTTCTTGGTTGAGGTGGACGACCTCGATGCTGAGTACGAATCTGCCTCGGACAGCGACTCGTGGGAGACGGACCACGACGAAGATGCTGCTGCTGCTGCTGCGGCTGGCGCGTAGTGGTGTTGATCTCCCTCCGGAACTGCTGTCTCGTTTTTTCTCCTCCCCTTTCATGCAAACCACGGAATATGTTTCAGCCTTTATGATGACCTATATGAGTCGTCTCGACTCCTTTAGTGGGCTACCTGTTGTTATTGGAGACCGTCTTTTTCGCAGTGGTTACCCTTTCCCCCGTGTTTGGGTAGGCATGGTACTGACCGTTGGCGAGTTCATGATTTCTCATGTATGTACCCCGCCACGTGTCGATGGCCTAGCAGAATGCTGTGGACATAGTTTTCCATGTCGATACTATAGTTTATAGACTGTAATTTCATATGCCCACTGGGTAATTGCGTCAGGAATTTCGCACAGCAGCACATAGAGAGGCGTGTCTGATGCATTGGTGAGAAAGTTTGGTGTGGGTAGGTATTACAACGGCGCAGGCCCCAAGCACTGTTCTATATTATTAAAAATTCCCGTAACGCTTCTATTCTCTGCCCCGACCTCTCTCGGTATCGCTCTATTATGGATTCTGGAATGCGCTTTAGTTTACTTTTTCCTGATCCTCTCTTTTCTAAGAGCCAGCCATAGCTCCCCGCTTCCGACTGATCCGGCTCTACCCCCGCCTCTTTACAGTATCTGAATCCATGCTGACCACTCTAACATGTGGTGGGATACGCTGGTTTGGTTGTCTGATATTGGTTTGGTAATCTTCTCAAAGTGTCGCCATTTGCAACTGTATGGCGGACGGTGACTTATAGCACCCGGTTCTCTGTTGTTTTATCCTTCTATACCAGCTACGCCCTCTTCTGTAATCTTCCGTCTTGCTCGTGCCAGCTACATATGTTAGAGACAGAGTGCGGGCGTGTTATCATGGGTATGAGAGCCGCGGAAAAGTGGACGTCGGAGACATTTGCTCAGCCAAAAAAAAGGCGCTAAAAGAATCAGCCGCTGAAAGCGAGCCTCGTCTTGAACTCCTCGAAGCGCTCGTCGACACGGATGCCGTTCCAGGTCTCGCGACCCTCGTCGTCATGCCCCAGCGTGGGGGTGCCGACCTGTTCGATGGCGAAGCTGGCCGCGACGCTGCCCCAGGCGGCAGCCTCTTCGAGGTTCTTCCCCCTGGCGAGCGCGACCGCCAGGCCACCCAAGAACGTGTTGCCGCCGCCCGTGGGATCCACGACTTTGCTCGCCCGCCGCTTCTCCTCTGCCCCATCGCCTGTCGAAAGGTTGCTCCTCTCCTCTTCATACGTGTTGGCGTGAAAAGCGGGGATCCAACGCTCGATGCCCGGGTCCACCTCTATCTCCTCACGGGCGATGGAACCCTCGGCGTCCTGCAGGAGGCCGGCGAACAGCGCCTCCATATCCGTGTCTGGACGGAGCCCGCCGTGCAGCAGCGCGGACGGCTTCTTGCCCTTCGCGCCCTTCTGTTTGGACTTGTGCTTGCGCGTGCGCTTGCGGCCGCCGTTGCGCGCGAGGTAGCATCCTTTCTCCCCCGCCCGGACGACGATGCAGAAAGACTGCAGGGGCATGGAGCCCAGGAGCTGCTCGCAGGCCCGCTCGACGGCCCGGGTGCTGATCTCCCCCGTCTCCGGATCCAAGCCATCGTCGCCCATGAACCCCGCCAGCTCGGCGTGGTTGGGGCTCATCACATCGATTAACGGTAGTACGTTGGTACAGTTCAGCAGCTCGTCGGGCGTGCAGAGGTCCGGCACGGGTTCCCAGATGAAGATGGGTTTGGGGAGGTGATTACCCGTCGTCTCGTCACCATCGGTCTCCTTCTTCCCTTGGGTGTCATCACCGCCCTCGTGGGTCTTTTCCAGCCCACTTGAAACGGAGGCCGGAAGCTCAGCGCGCTTATCCTTAATTTCGAGGACAAGCTCGCGGCACCGCGTCGGCGAGCAGATGAGGTGGAAGGTGCGCGATGCAAGCAGCTCTGGTGTCAAATCCTCGGCTGTGAGCCTCTTCTTGGGCGTCAAATACCGGAAAGCCCGGGTCTGGTGCTCGTCGTAGCCGTTCCATCCGCGCGTCGTGAGGCGTTCCGGCGTCTCACGCAGCAGGACAGATGTTCCCCATGCCAAAATCAGCGTCTCCAGATCGGGAGGAAAGTCGGACCCCTTGTCGACAATCCAACCAACGGAGCCGGAACGTGGGGGCGGCGACAACAGTCGCGCGCCGAGAGCCGAGTATGTCCCAGCACCGCCGAGAATGTCTTTTACAGGCGGTGTGGGGGGCAGATACTCGATCTCATCTTGATTGGTGTATTGATGTTAGTATTATGAATTTCATGTTGAGTGACGAATTGGACGAGTGGAATGTTGGCATGAAACTTTAGGATCGTGATGTCGTCATTTTTTTTCTTGGCCCAGCTGGAATAATAAGGGAATATACTGGTGAATTATGGGCAAACGCAGGAAAAGACAGAATCTGTCAGGACCACTGGTTCAAAAAGAGCTAAAGAGCCAAGCGGAGACAATTGAGGCGAGTATGGCTGCAATGACATGAGGATAGCTTACCAATGATGAACATGCCGAGGGTGACGAAGTCTATTTCGTGATTGTCTGGGTCTGGATCTGGGTCTGGGTCTGACTCCGGGTCTCTGCCTTTGCTCATCTTGATGTCTGTCTTGATATCCACCTCAGCGAGCAGCTTCCGTGCCTGTGTCTCTTCACAGCCGGCAATTAGGGGCTGCCTGTTCTCGCCAAGGACAGGGTCCATCGTACCAGTCATGGTGATTGATGGCCGCCTGGGCTCTAGGCGGACATAACCGATACGAGGTCGTGGTTGGCTGTATAGCGAAAGCCTCTGGCTCTTCGGCGCGGCGCAGACCAGAACCAAGATGAAGAACGAGGGTGGAGTGGGGGGTAACGAACGAAGAGCGAAGAGCGAAGAGGGAGTGAAGGACGAGAGGAGGGAAGAAAAGCGCGGGACAGAGTTTAAGGTGTGTCTGCAGCAAGCTTCTACGAAGCTGAGCTGGCTCAACGGGGATGAGCCAAGAAATATGGGTTGTGGTGTTTGGGTTTGTGCCTAAGATGGGTCTGTGACTGCGGCCGCTCTCCGTGTGCGTGTATGTGTGCGTCTCTCCCCTCGTTGGTTGCGAATGTGTGTGTGTGCGTGCGAGTGAGGGACCAGGAATTCTGCCGAGCAATGCGTCCGGCGAGGAGGCTGCGCGCCTGGGTCTTAGAGAGCAACACACATGGCAGCCTTGTTTTTTATTGTGTCTTCGGTGTTGGATGAGACGATGTCTGGCCGTGTTAAGATGGTGGTGTGGTCAGTGGTACTTAAGACTTAGTCTAGTTGGTACTATAGTTATGTCGTTCGGGTACCGGTACATGTGGCTCCATGTGTGTAGCCTAGTAGGTAAGGTTGCGTACCTCACCGCACAGATAAAACTACCTAACCGTACTCCGTACATCTACCGATTCGCACATCAAGGGTGGCTGGCTCCTTTGTCATCTTACCGCCTGTAGGTTTCTGCTTGTGGAATCAGGGTGGTTTATGTGACACTCCAAGCAATTAAGTCTACCTTGTACTGTATATACTTGCCTTGCCGCTCATTAGGTAGTATATAATATGTTGATAAGTACACGTACTATATCTAGTACTAGTACTAGTACCTAATGTACTATGTTAGTACGAAGAGATGCAGCACTTGCCAGAATTGGTTAGTATCCATACCACGCCGACTTAGTCTGCGCTACGTACCACGTACCACGGCAGGTACGGCAGGTACGGTATGGCTGCATTGACCTTTGACCGATGACATGTCTGGGAACTGTCTGACAGCTGCTTCGGCCTCGTCGTCAACCATCCTGCCTACATCGCCATATCAGGCATCAGCATAGATCTCTTTCTAGGTTACAGCGTCTCTTGTTTTCGAGGAGTTTGTGCTGCCTAGGTTTGCCATCTTCCTCTTTTATAGGCATCGATTACACACACCTGCCCATCCACCGGTATTCAGGGGCTGCCGACTCTCCTCTGGTTTAAGCATAAATAAATATCAACCCAAGCTGCTTCAACGCGGCCTCGTCGTCTCCCCATTGTCGCCCCATTACCACTTTATCGCTGCCTCATCATCACGGTTCAGTTGTACTCGGCATAGACGGCCGCACAGTCGTCAACAATGGCGCAGAATAACATGTATAACCTCGTCACCCTGCTAAAACGGTCAGTCGGCTCAGCCATGCCTCGTAAACCCTCGCCCGCTGACCTGTCGCTGTAGGCTGGAAGCTGCCACGACGCGCCTGGAAGACATTGCGACGTCCACCATCGAGCTCCCACACGCCGTGCCCGCGCTGTCGCACCCCACCTCGTCGCCCGCCGACCGGTCCGACGGTGCTACGCCTCTGCCCTCCGCCTCGTCTCCTGCCTCCCCTGCCACAGCTGCCGCTGCCTCGACGCCCGCCGCTGACCCGCTACCCGAGTCTGTCGACGAATTCGACAACTTCATTAGCCAGTCCGTCGACAAGTATGCCAAGGCTAGTGAGAAGCTGGGGGGCTTGATTGCAGAACAAGCCGCCAAAGTCCTCGACGGCTTCAAGCAGCAGCGCCGCTTCTTGCTCATCTCCACCAAGGCAAAGAAGCCCGACATCTCCGACTCCGGCGATATGGCAGTCTATCAGGAGCTGCTCAAGCCCATCAATGAGGCCCTTATGGCTGTCGGCAGCATCAAGGAGTCAAATCGCGGCTCTCCTGTCTTCACGCAGCTGAGTGCTGTGGCTGAAGGGATCATGGTCCTGGCCTGGGTCACAGTGGACAATAAGCCCTTCAAGCATGTCGAGGAGTCTCTGGGTTCTGCCCAGTTCTTCGGCAACCGCGTTCTGAGTGAACACAAAGACAAGTAGGGACCATCACCAGCTATGTCAGGAACCCGGGCAACATGCTAATAGTCGATGCAGGAATCCCGAGCAGGTCCAATGGATCCTGTCCTTCTACCAAATATTCCGCGATCTCACCGAATACGTCAAGCAGTACTTCCCCAATGGCATTCCCTGGAATCCTAAAGGCCAATCAGCTGCCGAGGTCGCCAAGACGATATCAACATCAGGCGCTGCCACACCACCTCCCCCAGCACCGCCTGCTGCTGCTGGTGCGCCACCTCCGCCTCCACCACCGCCACCAGGCCCGCCGCCAGTTCTGCAAATCAAAGAGGAAGCCCCTGCCAAGGCAGATACTGGCCTCGGCGCAGTCTTCGGCGAGATCAACAAGGGCGCGGACGTAACAAAGGGGCTGCGGAAGGTTGATAAGTTACAGATGACACACAAGAACCCGTCGTTAAGAGCTAGTTCGACAGTGTCCGATCCCGACTCAGTTACTCGAGTGAAGAGTGCCCCTGGCAAGAAACCTAAGCCTGAGAGTATGCGGGTTAAGAAACCGCCCAAGAAGGAGTTGGATGGCAATAAATGGACGATTGTGAGCATTACTACGCAGTATTGGGGGTCGGAGAAGCACGCCAAGCTAATATCACGTCGCAGGAAAACTATGAAAAGCATAATGAACCCATTGAAATCGAGGTATCTATGTCGCAGTCGGTACTGATTAGCAAGTGCAGCCACACGACGATTATTCTCAAGGGCAAGGCCAACGCCGTCACCATTGAGAACACGCAGCGCCTGTCGCTTGTCATCGACAGCCTAGTCTCCACCGTCGATGTCGTCAAGTCGTCGAACTTCGCCCTGCAGGTCCTCGGCCAGCTCCCCACCGTCATGTTAGATCAACTGGACGGCGCGCAGCTGTACCTGAGCAAGGAGAGCATCTCGACTCGTATTTTCTCGAGCAAGTCTTCTAACATTAACGTCAACGTGCTGGCTGGTGACGACGAGGACTACGTGGAGATTCCGCTGCCCTACCAGATCTGTTCCCAGTTTGACGAGGAGAAGGGCCAGATGGTGAATGAAATTGTCGAGCATGCTGGCTAGACGATCCTCACTACTTGTTCCAGTTACCAAAACAAAGGCACCGCATAAATACTCACGGCCGCGGCGTACATACAGCGATGCATAATGTAGATATCTCTAGTGTTGGGGTCGAGCCCGACGAGTCGGGCTGCGATGGGATAGGATTAATTAAAACGCTTGGTACAGCGACATCGTGCGGGTGCGCCATACACATGGCCGAGTGGCGTGCAATCCTTTTTTCTTTTGAATTGCCGCCGCCTGTCTTTATTAGTACTTGTATCCCATAGATAGTATCTACATGTTGGAATCAATCGAACGCTGGGGATCTCAACGTTTTCTACGCTTCTGGCCATGCATGGGCTAAGTAGGTTTTATGTTCATTTATACACCCAAGTAGGGCAGGACAGGGCGGTTTCAACGTCTCTCTAGGTGCTCATGTGAAAAGTGTCTTGTTGTCGCACAGCTATCAAGGTCAAGGTCTGTAGGACACAAATATTTATTTGTTTGACGGCGGCGGCGGAAATCATATGGGATCTTATATACAGCGCGGGGACGCCAAACCCGACAAAATGACGAGCCCCATAGATTTTCCCCAGCTTCTTCTTCTGTCTAAGTAAGGTAGGTAGGTAGGTAGTCTTTATCTATAGGCGTAAGGGGGGAAACGCACATATATATATGCATGTTTACACGCGCAGGCTGAGGTAAGTAGGCAAATAATAAACAAACAAACAAAAAACGTTTTTTAAAGCAAAGAAGAAAGTCTAAAAACCCCAAGACTTTTCTTCTTCTTTGCCTCTCAGATTAGTCTTTTCCTTGCCTTGTTCTCTTTCTAGTTGGTTTATAGCTTGGCCTTGGACGCCTCGAGCGTCGGTAATAACAGGTCGCGGAGATCGCCCGCGGCCTCGTTGATGTAGTAGCTCATCTTCTGGCTGCCCATGCTCTTGGAGACGATATTGAAGTTGAGGCTGCAGAGTAAAGAAGAAGAAAAGGATTAGTATTGTACCTTTTGCGATTGAGAGCGCATGTGACAGTAGGAAAATGGGAGGGGGTAGGCCAAAAAAGGGGGGACAAGAGGTGGTCGGCGGCTTACCTGTTCTCATTAATCATGTAGGCGATACCGAAGCCGGCGTCGATGACCTGGCTCCATCCATAGCCGTTGAAGAACTCGGAGCTCAGCTGGCTCGTGGACAGGTACCACGAGGCGCTATAGCCGTAGGCCGGGTCCTTGTAGATGGCGGGGAGCGCCTCGCCGGGCTCGAGCAGCTTCTTGAGGCCGAAGAGGTGGCGGTCCACGCCCTTGCCGTCGGACGCGGCGCCGATGTACTCGATGTGCGCGGCGATGGCCTTGCGGAAGAGGGAGACGCGACCCTCGTCGGACGCGCTGGGGTCGGCCATGGCATTGCAGAAGGCCACACTGTCGTCGGATACTGTGCGGCATGTTTCTGTGCGACCCAGCTGGAAGCGGCGCGTCGCCGCCGATTCGTACGTGGGCCGGTTCTTGCCGTACATCTTGTAGTACGCGAGCTGAATAATCATCTGCACGTACGCATCGGGCGAGCACTTGAACTTCTTGATGAGACCCTTGCCGTAGCCCTGGTAAGCCTGCACTGCGAGCTCGTGCTGCCCAATGACGGTGGCGAAGTCCTTTGTAGCGCGGTCTATCTCAGCCCCCACCTCAGGCGTGATCTCGAAGTTCACGGCGACGGGCTCGGGCAGGTTCGACCGCACATTCGGGTTGCTGAAGTCCAGCTTGTTGCCGAAGATGACATCGTTGACGTAGTCGTTGAGGCGATGTGTCGGGGTTCCGTCCATCATGCTGTGCTCACCCATGAAGCCTGATGTACCGTTATCGTTCACAATGAACTGCAGCGGCTTGTCGTACCAGCGGTTTTGGCCGTCGCCATGCCAGTACTGGTGCGCGCGCTCCTCGAGCGTCACAGGCGATGCATCGTCCAAGCAGACAACGAACGAGGCAGACTCGATTGCCTCGAGGGCCGCCGCATTCTTGGGCGAGGCATCTAGGAGAATCTTGCGAGCATCTGTCCAGACGTCTCTGTTCTCACTAGTGAGCGCACCGACGGCGGGCACCCGCAGGGCAAGCTCGTAGACTTTGGCGAATTGCGCCTCGAGCTCGGTCGTGTTCAGCTGCTGTCCGTCGACCTCGTGCATGATCTTAAAGAACTGGTTCTTGCGGATGGCAACGATGTGCTTGTGGTCCTTGGCGTCGAATTTCACAGGGTAGTCGGCGGGCTTAGCGGCCACTCTGCTCGCATTGAACATCCACTTGTAGCTGTCCATGCAGATGGGGAGCTTCTTCATGTACTCGGGCTCGAGGGTGCCGCTGTCGACCTGCTTCTTGAACTCGAGCGCGGACGTGGTGATGGCGGCGGCGCGCTTGGCCGGGTTCCGCCGCCGCCGGTCATCGCGGTGCGAGTAGAAGTAGCTCACGTAGGGGACGACGGGGTCACGGTAAGACAGATAGGCAGCGTCGTTCCACCACTCGTACATCCAGTTCTTGGTCTGGGGATCCTCCCGCTTCGCGACCAGCTTCTTCTGTAGCTTCTCGCCGACACCGCCGGGGCGGACGAACTCGTCGACGGCCTTCTTGCTCGCGGCGAACTCGACGGGGCTCAACAAGGGGTGCAAGCTCTTGACATAGCGGGCGGCGGTCTCTTCGAGGGTCGGGACGGGCAACCGGGGCAGCGACTCCTGGAAGCGCAGCATGGGCCCCTTGGACTTGTCCTCGGCGTAGCCTGCGACGGCGCATGAGCGATTGAGGCCTAAACGGGGGTGGCGGAGACGGCTGTAGCGATAGCGACTCACCTTGGGGCAGGGAGCTGTTGCTCCGTCGCGCGGCGGGCGCCATGAGAGGGCTCTGCTGCACAAGGCGCCGGTCAGTACGGGGGCGACTCAGCGGCGGGATGGCGGCGACCTACCTTTGCGGCTGGGCCTCGTATTAATGATCGGAGAGCGGTACTCTGTGCCCGACTCTTAGCCAGGGAAGTCAACATCACAGCGTGCATGGTCTGAGGAAGAAGGGGGAGACAAAGGGGAGGAGGAAGTCGGGAGTATGGCCGGGCACGGTAGGTAGTTATTAGTTATTGACCGTGTCAGGGCAGAGTGTATAGTATGGGTTCGGTCGACGATGGACAATGGGGTGCGAGACGAACCGCGGCGCTATCGGACGACTAGGTAGGTAGGGAACCTAGGCTATCATATACCGGCGGTACTTGTACTTGCGCGTGCTCGGCGCTCGGTGGGTGCGCCCGTGTACGTACTCTCGAGTAGGATCCAGCTCTATGCAGCCTGCGGGCAGCCGCACTCTCGCCTGTGCCTGCGCCAATTCTTTTCTTTAGGTATAGTCTCTCAGGTGCGTTGTTTTTATAATTTGTAGTCTCGCAACGGCACAATCGGGAAGAAGAACTGAGGCCGGGGATAAAAGAGCCTCCTGTGTCTAAATATGTGGTACATGTATGTATATGTATAATGTAGTATGTCGTATGTACTATATGATATGTACGTGTGCCATGCATATCCGTACCCATAACTATTTTCCCGCCTGCCTAGGTTAAGTAGATACCCTCGATGCCGAGGTAGATTCTTGGTGGGTTCTCTCCATAGCCATTAAAGGTGTTTTAGCCGCGCTAACCCGCTATAATCGCCAAAAAAACAATCGAAGGGCCAAAGGACGTCCCAGACCCCGGACGGTCCGGGGCAACGGGAGGTTCTAGTGCGACGCTGTACCTACGCTACCTGGAATAAATGCCGCTCACTGGCCGTGGCTGGGGAGTGTAGGGGAGGGAGTCGAAGCCAAGCCACACGCGCTTGCTGCCCCCTGTCCCTTCACATTCACATGTCATGTCATGCGCCGTCATCCACTGTTGCATCATCGTGCTCGTATCAGATGACACCCAGATTGTGCATGGCCAACAGCGTTCCGGAGCCATGGGAGCGCCCTCGTACCACGTGGGAATAACATCAGCATGGGGCATGGGGCAAACGGGCAAACGGGCTAACGGGATCTGCGCCTCATCTCTCGCCTAGTCCAGCATCGAGAGCTTCAGGAATGCTGTTGCGGGGACAAGTCCGTCTTCCAGTCCGCGAACGATATCTTCCTTCTAAATACTCGGCTGCGTAGGTGGGCAGGCACTGATGTAGGGCCAGCTGAAGCAATGTAAATACCCTTTGCGGCTGCTCGTTTCAGGTCGGGCGCATCGCATCCATGCATCGGTGGAAGCGCTCACCTTCGAGGTCCCCGGCGTTTGTTGCCGGTCTGAGCGGCTCGATCGCACCAGCTCGTCCAGCATGTCTCACCCGCGTCGGCCTGGGTCATCACCGGCATGAGGCCTTGCCAGCATTCCTCATCATGTTATTTACGTGCCCTTGTCGGCATTCGACGTCGCGACGTCATGATGGTAGCGCCGAACGAGTACGTCTATGCGAATATAAACTAGGACGCCTCGTTTGGTCTTCGCAGTGCAGCCTGTAGGTTCTGTCTTTTTACTATCTCATCCCAGTCACTCATTAGCTGAAGGATCAGCCTTCCATTCACTTCATTTCTATTCGCTCTTTGATCTCCTTTTGTTGCTTCTTATTTCCTACTGTCCCATTATGTCGTACTCTCTTTTAACCCATTATGCCGGCCAGGGGCTTCTAGATAGTTTCAGCTTCTTCACGGGCAAAGACCCGGCGAATGGATTCGTTGAGTAAGCGTCACCGAAGAGATCTACAACCACCAATGGCTAACCCTGGGTCAGTTACCAGAGTAGAGAAACAGCCTTGGCGAATAATCTCGTCTCTATCGACGAGTTCAACCGAGTTAAACTGGGTGTGGATTCGACCAACACATACTCTACTAGTGACAACGGCAGGCCAAGCGTTAGAATCAACAGTCACGACACCTTCACTCATGGCCTCTTCATTGCCGACTTTGCCCACATGCCTGGTTCTACTTGTGGGACATGGCCAGCTTGTAAGCCGGTTCCTTCTTCTCTCTGCTTCGAGTCCGCTAATTTCTCGCCAGTCTGGGCTTTCAATAACGAGGGAAACGGCTCGCGCTGGCTGACGGGGGGAGAGATAGACATCATCGAGGGGGCTAACACAGCCCAGAGAAACTTATTCTCTGCTCATACGTGAGTTTGTCGTGGATGAACATTACACGATGGAACCCATATCTAAGTGAGAACAGCGGAACGGGAAGCCAGGCCCCAAGTAAAGGTTTCATTGGAACCCAAAAACCGGCTGATTGTTCATCAAGTGTAAGTGCTAGGTTCCCACCCATGACTAGAATATCTAAACTGATGCAGCCCTCGTAGCCTGATTACGCCGTTGGATGCAATCACATAGAGCCCCTATCCGATAGCACCACATATGGTGACGCTTTCAACGCCGAAGGAGGCGGTATATATGCGTTGGAGTGGAACTCTAAAGAAATAAAGATGTGGTATTTCCCTCGCACAGCCACTCCAGACAATATTAGACTGGCGCCCGTGACCACACCAGATCCAAGCATCTGGGGCCCGCCGCAAGCTCACTTCGGGGGCTCGGGCTGTGAGGCAGACTCCTATTTCTTCAACATGAGTCTCGCCATCAGTACTGTGAGATTGGGCCGCTGTATTGCCAATTGCTAGAATCCCGCTAACATGAAGTCGACAGAATTTCTGTGGTGATTACGCTGGTAATATCTGGGGCGTTGCCGACCAATGCAACGAACTCGCACCGACCTGCGAGGAATACGTTGCCCATAATCCAAACAGCTTCAGCAACGCCTTCTGGCAGATCAATTACATTGATGTCTATCAGAGGCCCGTGCCAGCAAATAGCAGCTCACCATCACCGGTCCCTAGCAGTACGAATACCGTCACGCCAACCCGGACGCGAACCGTCACAGTGTCGACCGTGACGCAGGCCATCTCTACCGCCGAACCAACGCCCACAGATGCTGGTCTCGCCAGCCCCGCCGTGATTGACGGGTGGACACGCCTAGGCTGCTTCGGTTCCGCGGCAGACTACAAGTCCTTCTTTCAGGTCGCCTCGTTCGCCAGGATGGATAACGCGGCCTGCGTGGCCAGCTGCGTCGGGCACAAGTACGCCGGCATCTCGGGAGAGTGCGTAACCATACAGCTCCGTCTCGTCCCACACGAGCAGAACAGGCGACCAGGCAGTGGCTGACACATTTGTTATAGGACCTGCTACTGCGCCGACACCCTGGGCGGCGCCACCACGGTCGGGAACGGCCTGTGCGACGTCCCGTGCCCAGGAAACCCGCGCGAGCGCTGCGGCGGCCTGCTAGCGGCGAGCGGAAATTCATCGACCGGCTTCATCGGCGCGGGCGTCGCCCGGGCGAACGCCACGAGTCCCCACGCCGCCACGTCCCCGGGCGCGAGCAGCCTCCGCGTAGACCCCCTCCTCCCGCGCGCAGCCCCGTCCGCCGCGCTCCTCACCGTCTACGGCGACGTTAAGGACGACGTCCCACCCCGCGCGCCCGCCAAGGACGGACGCCCATCCGCGGGAGGGCCGTCGGCGGTGGTGGCGAGCGCTGTGACGGTGACCTACACCACCATATGCCCGACGGACGCCGGGCGGCTCGTCACGCTGGAGTACCGCACCACGGTGAGGGCGGGCGGGCCGTGCGCTGCGACCCCCGCCGTGCCGATGACCACGTACGGGGCGGCCTGCGACGCGTGCGGGCGGCACGGCGAGAGCACCGTCACGCTCACCGTGCCCGCAGCCGTTGCCGCCGGCACGGGAGGCGGCCGCGTGGTGGCCGTCGCGGTGCAGACCGTTGTCCCCGTCCCCGTCCCCGCCTACAATGCGTCGGCGGCGAGCGTTGGCTCGGCCCATCTGAGCACGTCCGTCGTCCTCCCCGCCGTCGGTACCGGCACCAGCGCCAGGAGCAGGACGGCCGGCTTTCTTCGAACGCTGGGGTGTGGAGTCGCCCTCTGGTTCGTTATTTTCTGGATAGGTATTGTTCTGTGATGATACTTTTGTGTGAATTGCTACGGTTAGTCGTGATTTTATTATGCGATACCCCCCGGTTGAGGAGAATTTGGTAGAGCGGAAGACCGGGTGGCATACGAGACTCATGAATGTACATTTGGAAGAGAGACGGGGTGAAAGAGAGGGGGAAAGAATCAGTGAAGGAGCTGCACTATAAGAGCCATATCTATTTCGGTTAGAGACATCGTGGCCTGGGCAAATATAGCCCCTTATAAGAGTACCATATATAAATATCTTGAATGAATAAACATTAAATCCTTTAATGACCTTTCCTGCCTATAGAAGGTTTGCGGGCCTTTAAAACTGACAACCGGTATGGCTTACAACCTGTATCCATTTGTATGCAACCCCAGACCCAGTACATAGAACCAACCACCAGCTCAACCAAGGGAAATAGTCACACGAGAGGCCTTTGTGAATATGCGCCCTCTCAATAAGCAGGGATAATAGGTGCTACTGATATTGCTATCCTGTTGATTAATTCATTTTCTTCCCCTGCCTTCGGGTACCTCGTCGAATTAGTCCTTCTCTTCGTAATTTCATCAGCTGGATGCTAGAGACTGAACCGTACCTCGTCACCTATTGCTTCTCCACAGCCCCGGACATCGCCCGTACGGGAGACTCCTAGTTCTTTGCCGTTTTGGCCTGTGAGATGAGTTGACGACCAATCTGTATAGTCTCATCCATGCCCTGCTGTCGAAGCCAGAACCTGTCTATCGTGTAAGTAGTGTTCAAAGGGGGGCATGATTTGTATTGCGAAACCTACGTGCGCTCGGGCGTGCTGCTGCCACTACTCGTAGACAGCCTTCTAGCTTCGTCTTCAAGGGCGGCGCGTGTGATCTTTTCTCCGTTCCTGGGCGTGGGGGGCACCGCCGCCTCCAGGGCATCAGGCCCGAGCGTCTCGGCCAGAAGCTGCTTCCGCATGGTGAACCTCTCCTTCCTCTCCTTCTGGAGACCTGGGCTGTCCATCTGCTCCAGGGCATACCTGACGGCGAATTGCGTAGCAAGATACAAGTGTTCCGCGAGGAGAATAGTCGCTAGTAGACCCGCTACATGCACTTTCGACGGATCACCACGTGGGCCATCGCCGTCGCCTCCGAAGAGGAATACGATGGCTGAGCTCACGAGGCTTCCTGCCCAAGACAAGAACCCTAGGGCATTCAGCCAGGGGCCGATCGAATCAGCTCTCCAGGGGATAGGTCGTTGACTGCTCATGGCGATCTTCATCGCGTCAGATCGCAATTCGACCCAGTTGTTGATGAAAAACGACAGGGGTGTCAGCGGCCAGATGGACGAAAAGAGAGACAGATAGCCGAACTGAACTACCATTTCGCGGTAGTCGACAGCGACGTCGTAGACATTCAGCTTCGCCTCATCCCGGACCCTCTGCAGGAATTGACGTTCCTCGGGTGCGTCGGGAACGACGTCGCCGTCCTGGCTTGCCCGCTTCGCCTGAGCCATTTCCACCTTCTTGAAGACGATTTGTTTCAGGTAGGGAACCACGAATTCCAGAGCGACATTAACAATCTGGGCGGTAACGGCAAAGTATACCATCTGGGTCTTTAATCTGTCAGGGTTGACGCGGAATTCTTGTGTGGCTATCGACTCGTCCCTGGATAATGTCTTGGCTGTGGCTGTAAAGATGTGAAGATATGGCACCATCAAATTTCCAAACGGCATATAGACAAAAGCGGACAAGAATAAGGGCGTGTAAGAGGTGATGAAGTTGATGACGAAGATCTTCCTGACAAGGCTAGCTATATGAGCTATAAAAAATATCAGTACAACGCCTTGACTCTGTCGTAGATTACCTACCATCGTTCGTTTGATAGTTCTCGCGCTCTGTCAAGATCTCCGCGAATTTTGTCAGGACAGCCGACAGAACCGGTAGAATGCCGCTCAGGATGATAGTGGGCGTGAAAGTCTTCAACGTCGTCAGTTCATATCCACTGTAGGGTAAACGAACTACGCACCAAGTATGACTTCAATGGTCCATTGTATACTTGGGTGAGGAAAATCTCGACGCCGAAACAGAATATATAGAGCGCCCCCAGCACAAGAACACAAGCAAGCGCGAAGGGGACCTGGAGAAGTTGAGTCTTAAGTCTCTGCATAGGTGGGTAGTATTTGACCGGCTCGCCAGTCACCGGGTCGGGGGCCTCACGATCCCACTGGAATTGGGTCCGAGGATGCTGGATGCGTGAGACGTTGCGTACGCCCCACTGGACCGCTAGATCAACCTCCTTCTTCTTCCACCATTCGAAGAAAACGACGCACCAGAGCGAGTTGACAAAGGCGTAGAGCCACGAGTAGCGTCCGAGGATGAGCCAGGCGGCAAATCCAAACGCCGCAGGGAAGATCTGGAAGGCAAAATACGACTGCAGGAAGGCGAAGTAGAAGGCCACGCTCTCGCCAAATTTGTTCCGCATGTGGTCGAGGTCTTCGTCATCCAGAAAGTACTTTGTGCTCCACGTCTTGATCCACGAACTGTTGAAGGCATGGTCATGAAGTGGAAAGATGGAAGCAACCCGTTTCCACTGTCCTACCTTCGCAGTAATGCCCGCTCCACCATCGTTTTTGGGCTTCGTGATGAGAAGATACACCAGACGTAGTCGTTCGGCCTCTGTGACGGGCTCATTTTCAAAAGCCTTGATGATGTCTTTCTCTGGTGCGGAGGTTCGGACGCCGTAGAGCCAGTCTTGAAGCCGTTCTCTGTATATCTGAGAGGCAAGATACTGGTTCGATGCGACCTTGACAAATACCAGCACGGAAGACCCATCACCAGAGCGGACCTCGGAGGCAAGGCCAACCCTCGTGAGAGACTCGATTAGTTGGATGAAGCCAGCTTCGGCCTCAGCCTTGTCAGAAGATATATGATAGTGAATCACATAGTCAACGTTCATATTCGTCTTGAGCTCTGCGAGGTCGGCGCCATCAGAGGCCGAGAGTTCTTTGAGAGAGCTCATGCCTTTGAGATGCAGGGTAGTTGGATTGCTTAGATAATACTAATTTAGTGATACTGACAACGATGCCTAATGCTGCCGATCACACCGATATCAGCGAGGAGTGCAGGATGGGCTCGGCGCACGGTGGATTGCCAGCGCGGGGGGTTGGTGGCCGTCTCCGGGAAACGAGGGCAACGGAAGTGGGAAATAAGATGGTCAGACAGCTATCTAGTCTAAGACGTGTCCCAGGAGACGAGGAAGAAGAAGAAGAGAGACAAGCGTGATTAAAACCACGACGAGTTTAGAAGTATCTAACAAACAGTAGCTGGCCCGGCTAACGGCTGCGTCAATGATCTATTGTGCGCGAAGCAGGAAATGACAGCCAATGGCAGCCAGCAACGTCATACCACAGTACAGCTACCCAAGTAGCTTAGGTAGCTGGCTGTAACGTCGTACAGGGCCCTTACCAGATTGGTGGGTTTCGGAGCCGAGCCAAGACATTTAGGTGCCGCAAGCAAGGGAGAAGCATCACCTCGATAGATGCATGTACGTCTACCTTACTAAACAACCTTACAGCAATGACGTCGCCTGGAACCCCTCCTGGTTAGGTACCTACCAACTTGGATGCATCCAAACAATCATGCATGTGAACGCACGTGGGCAACCAAGAGAATATCTACCTAATCTAACCTACCGACCGCAATTGTACTCCTTATATCTCTGTTATGCTGAACAGGAGTTAGGTTAACTAGGCAGTAGGTATGGGAACAGACTGTCTAATTTGGACGAGAGTGTAATGCTAGAGCAGGCATTCGCATAACTAGCGCCTCTCCATGTTTATCGGGTTCTGTCTTTGGGTGTCGCATTTCCCATCTTCCGCCCATTTTGACGCCGACGTATCGAGTTTCATTTGATTTTGCAACCAGCCAGGAGAGAGCCATCATCAGTGGCGAGCTTCGTGAACCATGGGGCTGCTTGCTAAGATCGGCCTCCGGCGGCGTCTGGAGTGGGAGCCCCGAACACTGCTCGACTGGCTCCTAGAGTCTCCTCTCCAGGGCATCGTATACTTCCTCTACCCCATCATTCTGTGGTTGCGAGGGAACCCGGTGAAGCCGCCCAGGAACAGGCTGCCCATCAAGATCGTCTGCCTGTCGGACACCCACGACTCCATCGTCCGGAATGTCCCGGACGGCGACCTGCTCATCCACTGCGGCGACATGACGAACGACGGCACGGCGGCGTCCATACAGAAGCAGATCGACTGGCTCGCCTCGCTGCCTCACCAGCACAAGGTGCTGGTGTGCGGCAACCACGATAGCTTCTTCGACCTGAAGTCGCGCACCGAGGAGGACACGCTCGGGCGCCGCGCCGTAGACCTCAAGACGCTCCACTATCTCGAGCGCAGGTCTGTCACGCTTACGTTCAAGGGCGGTCGGAAGCTCAACGTATACGGCGCGCCCGACATACCTCAGTGCGGAGGCTCTGAGATGGCGTCAGTTAAACCCAGGAGAGACCCAGCCGTTTGAGGGGGCGCTGACCATGTCCGATTTAGGTTTCAGTACACGATTGATCAACACCCGTGGAAGGGGACAATACCGCTGGACACCGATATACTAGTGACTCACACGCCGCCAGTATGATGAGTGCCTGATTCCTTATCCCTTGTCTGATAGTTGATGGCTGATTCAATCCCCCAGATGCTTCACCGGGACCTCTGCATCGGTTGCCCCGGCTTACTGGGAGAGATCTGGAGGAAGAAGCCAAAGGTCCACGTCTTTGGCCACGTCCACTGGGGCCGTGGCACCGAGGCCGTCTATTGGGACGACTGTCAAAGGTCATATGAGAGCCTCATGTCACGGAGGAGGCGAGGACCAATCTACGACATGATTCCCAATCCCGGATGGGCGGATGCTGTGAAGATGCTATACTATGCTGCTAAGGCGATTCTCTGGCAGTGGTTCTGGTTGGGTGGCGCGAGCAATGGCAGTATCTTGGTCAACGCGGCTATGCAAGCTGGAACTTCCGGGAAGTTGACGAACAAACCCCCTATCACAATTGAGATATAAAGTTGCTGGTTGTTTGGTGAGTCGTAAGTTATGCAGGTGCACACATATATATGCGTGGTCTTGGGTCTCACTATCAACTGAGGATATGGGCCGAATGGACAGCAACCGTGTATATTGATGAGATGAAATCACCATTGCCTCGCGCGAAGCAAATAGGTTATCGTATCAAGTAACCTGCTTTGGGCGCCTTCTATTAGGAATATGCTCTAGCTTCACACAGGGGTACACGTGAAATGCAATATATCATAAGAATAGATTAAATACAAAAACCATAGACGCCCAAATGACTAAAAACGGTTCTAGTTGCTCGAGTCAAAGAGATGAAAGGCGCAGGTTGTTCTCTCTCAAGGCATCACTGCGACAAGCAGACGCCGGGTGAGTGAAACAGCTCCCACTCCTTGAGAAGGGAAGTCCCTTCCCCCCCAACTTTTGAAGGATGTTCAAAAAAACAAACCGAAAACCTTTTCGTTCGCCAACCCCACTATAACATCTTTCGCTCTCTGTGTGTATGTGTGTGTCTGTGTGTGTGATCTATCCTAGCACTGCCGCCAGACATAGTCCCAGCTCTCAGCGGCCGCCGTGTTGGCGTCCTTGCCGAAGTACCCAAACTGCTTGCCCGGGGCGTCGAGCCCGACGCGGAAGTTGACGTTGAGGATGCCGAGGAAGCCGTCGCCCTTGGCGCAGGGCGACCAGGCCACGGCGCCAGCGCCGGCGGACCGGATGATGTCCTCGTCGAGGCGCGACGCGCCCGTGTTGGAGATGGTGCCCGAGATTGTGTTCTGGAAAGATTTGAGCCCGCTGTCAGCCATTTCTCGCTCATCCACTTGTTGGTGCGAGATGGAGAATGAGAGGGGGGGAAGGAGGGGTAGGAGGAAAAGAGGGGACAGGGAGGGTTTAGAGGGACTGCTTCTTCGTACCGTCGTGGCGGCGTTCTCGCTCCAGTAGCTGGTCAGGTACCAGGTGATGCTCGCGCCCGGGTCGAGCGTGAGGTGCCCTCTGACGGTGGCGCTCTTGATGCCGACCTGCCACCCCGCCGAGCACCCCGTGGCCTGCAGGTGGACCTGGCAGTTGGTGTTTGCGTTCTCGATGCCGGGCAGGCTCGCCTCGAAGCTATTCAGCCGGAAGCCGATGTCGCTGAACCCACCGCCGGTCCGGTCGACGCCGGGCGACGAGGAGGGGCATCCGCTACCGCTGTAGGAGAGGGATGTGATCTTTGGCAGCGCCGAAGGAGCCTCGCGTGCTGCCAGGGGTATCGAGGCGGCTAACGCGATGGATGTGCAGGGGGCAAGCCACACGAACGATGAGAAGCTTGGTAGATGCATTGTAATGGCAATAGATTCTTTAGGGGTGGTTGCTGCGAGTTGGGCACTGGATATTGCAGGATATAACGGCAGGATGTTTTAGACAATATGATTTGATTGTGGTTGTGATTTCTAACAGGTTATGGATGTGTGTCATCTCATCTAGCAGTTCTGTCACGAAGAGCATCAAGCTTTTATAGAACTCGCACGGTTATTCTGAATGCCTCCGTTCCGCCTACGGCTGCGACCCGAGTCCTTTCCCCTGATGAGTATAGATTTCGCGGAGGAAACACTGAGATCACAATCATGTTACAGCCGATCATTGCACGATAAATCATTGTGATATAGTCTAGACCTGGCCCTTGGCCCATTTTTGACCCTGCTATACCTAACAGTATGCCTCTGGGCAAGCCCTTGCGGCCCGTTGAAACAAAATCTCAAGTGCGTAAAATGAAGAAACCCATAGTTCCCCCTACAAAGGGTTGTTCGATGTGTGAGCTAGACGAATGGCTAATATGGATAAAGTGGTGGCCACCTCGCCACTGGTTCCCGGAAAAACCTGAGTGCCCTAGGTTACATACTCCGACTCTGGGATCCAGGATTAAAAATAGCAAGCGAAAGCTTCTGGTCTTATCTTTTCTGGATAGCTAAACCGGTTAATACAACCTAGATCCGCCTTGATGTAGGTCTAGACTTACGAATACAGTCCAGACATCAGCCCCAATAAACGGCTGGAAGGCAAATGTGGCTTTCGATGCTCCAGAGCTATGTCTGGGGTGGAAATTGGCAGATTGTAATTGGGATATTCGAGCTGTTGTGATGGTCTGGGGTAATAATCATCTCATTCCTAGCACGATGTACCGGGCTTGGACTCATGCTGCATGGGTCTGGACCATGCATTGAGAGCTATTTCTAGAATAGCGTCTTGTATTCCGCAATCTCGTTGCCTGGAACGATGGAATATAGACTTTCTAGGTTTGTCGAAAACATGATCGCAGCCGTGCCAAGTCCTCATAGCTCTAAACCGGAATGCTCGTCTAAAAGTAGTATTTGTCGACCAGGTGTAGCAACCACTGGTATCCTGTGTCGAAAGACGTCTAATGCATCGCCTTGGTACTATCATAGTAGCTAGCACCCGCCTACCTGGTATGACGTAGTTTGTCACCTCGGTGACAAGCTCAGGACTCTCATACCATGATCCGTCTTAACCCCTCAGTTCCGCCGAGTACGCGACGTCCTGTAACTGCACATCGGCCTTGGCCGCTCTCCCATTTCCCAGCTCTATCGGCCATGAACTCTTCTTGCCGAGGATGTATTCCCTCCAGCCATTTATGTATACAGGCGTAGCAGTACACAAACCCAGTCTGGCAGGCCGTGGCAGTTGTGATCTCGCCTTCGCATATGGGACACAACTCAGAATCTTCTGGGGGCGGCACAGTAAGGATAGGCAGCAATGACGGTGTGGCGATGGGGGCAGCCTCCACCGACAAGCAGTCGTCAGTTGTTTCCTGTTTGTCGCCTTCTTTGGCGCTCTCAGCATGCTGGCTCTTCTTCAGCTGCAGTTTGGCGCCAAGTGCTGACAAGCCCGGCACGATAGGAGGCGGCAATTCCAGATTTTCGGTGGCCTTTCTGGAGAGTTGCTTCGCGAAATCCGAGGCGTACCACCACTCTAAGAACTTGAGCGCAAAAATGCTCGTTGGCAGCAGTACGGACAGACTTCCTAGTAATTTTGGCCCCATCGTCCTCGGGTTGAAGAAGCTGGTTGGGCCCGGGGGGTTGCCCGGTTTCGGCTTGCCCAAGGCCTCAATCGCTTGGAAGTCGGCCGCATTCATGCGGCGCATCCTTGTGCCAATGAGCCATAAAAATGGATTGTGGAACTTGCTGTTATCAAAGAGGTAGGCGAGGTTGAAGGCAATGATGCTGAAGTAGTAGGCGGCGTGGATGCTTGGGTAGATGTTCCGTATAAACCACTTATAGTAGTGCATGAGTCTCTGTTTGACGGTCGGGTTCGACGGCATGCGCGTGTAGTTGGTGCCGAGCAGGGCGCGCGGGGCCTCGATCTCGTGGCTCTCGTCCAGCTTTCGTTTCAGGTACGGGATGGCGACCATGACGGCTAGGTTCTTCCACACGTCCTTCTCGCTCAGCTTAAGCGTCTCGCGCACGATGCCGGGGGCGGTGGCGACAGCACGTGGGATCTCGGCCTGCAAGGCCTTTTCCCGCTTCAGGCCGTAGAAATGCTCGGTGAAGCTCCCGCCGCGGGTGCGCAGGTAATGGCGCTCGACTAGGAGCATGGCGAGGGCGTACAGCTCGTCGAAGGAGTTCAAGGCGCGGAGCAGGTATCGAGGGTAGCGGTGAGTGGCGACCGTCAGGAGGTAGCGAAGTGTCGGCGGCAAAAGCGCGTTCAGCTGATGCTCTGAGAGCAGCTCGAACAACGACGGCTTCTGGTCGTCGAAGTTGCCCCGAAGGGCCGTAACGAACTCCATCTCGGGTATCGATGCGACCTCGCCTTCGCCGTCGCCGTCGCCGTCGCCGTCGCCTTCGACTCACGCCTGGCAGATGTGTGTTTCAATGAGATGGATGGGTTGTCATATTATCAAGTAGGCCGAGCAAGAGGGCAGTGGAAGCATCGGAAAGGAGTTTGTCGCGTCGGGGCACTTGCAAGTTGCGCATGCCTCCAGCTCCTCCTACAGGTACATGTACATGCAGCAGTGAACTGTAGGCAAGTAGCGCCGGCGGCAATGGGCATAGCTAGCACTTGCCTAACCTACCTGGGCTCGGCGCCTACCCGATTGCCCTGGACCTCGGCATGGATGGAGCTCGGGCCACACGTTCACCCATGGCATGGTCATGCTCTCGACTTGTGACAAACCATAATAATTCTGGTGTTCAGTCCATCTGTTTTAACTGGGCCTTGTCTCGTCAAGGGCCTCGGAAAAGCAAGAAACTCTTCACAGGTCTCACGGCGAGGCCGATCCGCTTCCTATAAGTGTTGGCGGAGGCACAGGGGCGGCAAGTTATAACTGATAATATAGGTATTCATTACAAGGCATAAAGGGCCATGGGTTCTCTCTTGCCCTGTCCCATCAAATCAGAGACCCCAAGTGTGCCTTATAACACGGAGGGCTATGCCATCTTACCTTGCGTCCACTATATCTCATCAACAGCCCGTCTCCAGTGGCAAACTGTAAGTACCTAACGCTTGTCATGCCCTCATACAGTAACAAAGCATTCCCGAATCTAGTGTGAGGTGTCCGCCCCCCCAGGATCGCCTTCTAGTATGGCATACCAATGCAATTTAGCTGTTCAGATAGTTGCGAATCGCACCTTGCAGCCGGGTAGCCCCTTCGCCCAGTGCACTTGTCAAATTGTCCAGGTCGTCGCCAGCCGTGATCCCGAATTTGCGAACGAAATCCTTGGCAGCCGACTCAAGATCTCCGTAGTCTTCCGCTGCATCTTCGTCCTCAGGTCGACCAAAGTATGCATTTGACGAGATGGCGGTGGCTCCCTCAAAACCTTGTAGGCGCGCCTTGGCCTCTGACTGAGCGTTGGGGTCATACGCCCCTTTGCCAAAGAACTCATCGGAAGAGATACCCTTCTGATTCCCAAACTTAGTTCGCGCATAGCGCTCATCGTCCGCTGCAATTGGATTAGCTTGATTGTACACAAAGTACTACAGGAGAACTGTAGATGGATTACGTACCTTCGGCAGTGGCTTTGACGGGACCGACCGAGCCAAAACCACCAGCGTTCTTTTTCGCTGTGGCAGCAGCTGCAGGCTTGCTGCCTCCAACCTGGCCAAATCCGAGCCTTCCAAACCCCATACCTAGCCGTTCCACCTCAGCAGCCGATTTCTGCCGAGTATGGCCTGAACTGTAGCTGCTTGTGCTGGTAGGCGTTGGCGAAATGATATTAGAAGCTTCTGCCTTGGATGATGTACTGGCTGCAGCCTTGGCTTCAGCTGCTTCAGCTTCAGGATCATAGCCGAGTTTCTCGATGCGCTCGGCCTCCTCCTTCGCGCGTCTTTCGGCTTCGTCAAAATCAATGACATCAGCAACTTTTTTTGCTCCAAGTTTGGAGGTAGTCTTCTTTGCGCCCAGGATGTTGGCCTTGCGAGGTCCAGTAGTAGTTGTCTTTCGGAGGGCAGCAGACGTGGTAATTTTGGCGGGGCCTGGTGTGGCTTCCGACGTCGAATCCGACTTTGCCAGGGGTGAGGCGGACCTGGTGATGTCTTTCCCATTGGCGCCGGCGCTCAGGAATGGAGAGGGGGTTCGGCCGACAACTGGAGGCGTCCCCGTTCGTGACACAGGCGGCGTGGGCTTCTTGATAGAGGGTTTATCCCACGAGGAGAAGAAATCATCGGCTGGTTCGCCAGCGGGTGTTGTTGTGCTCCCGGCGCCATCACCTACGACGTCCGTAATAACAACCTCGTTAGGGTACCTAATAACCCACTCGTGTCAGCCGCGTCTTGACCGCGTGAGAGAACCGTAAGACCCACTCAATGGCATCCCGGGCCGCCCGCTTCTTCAGCTCTTCTTTATACTTGGTAGCCGCAGGCGACTGGTACTTCGTCTTCGGATCCTTGCTGGCAAGCGCTGCGCTCCCCCCGTTGGAGCGGAAGAACTTGGTCGCAGACTCATTGCCGCCGACTTTCATGATCCGAAGTTGATCCCATTGCCACTCTATAACCCATCAGTTCCACACAATAGCAGCGGCACGCACGCCGAGGGGTAATATCGCCACTTCTGGGAGACGTACGGTCGAGATTTGTAGAGCGCACGAAGGAGATGTGCACGCCAAGGTTCCGGTGGTTGGCGGAACAGTCGAGACATAGGTAGATGCCCAAGGGAACCGAGGTCCAGGTTGGATTATTCTGGCCACAATCAAAGCATACCTGGCGGCACGCACCAAGTCAGCAGGAGATGACGTGGGTATACCGAGCTGGGTGTGTTGGGATGCCCTCTCACTTTGTTGGCCTGCTTTGTCTTCAGCTTCTCGAATATCTTCTGGGACTGCTGTTTCGTCGCAAGCCCACTCATCTTGCCAGAATGGTCGGCGCCGGTGCCGGTATCGTGACAGGCGAGCCTTTTTTGCTAATGGATGGGCGCAATGCGGCGTCACCGGGGCGCAGAGGGTGTTTGGGGTCTCGAGATGGTTGAGTGCGAGAGTCAGCCGTCTTGTTCAGGAGTTGGGCCAGATTTCAAGAAGCTGCACCGTCACCACCAAAAGCCACCCCGAAGAATGGCCCCACCGCGCAGTCCCACCAGTGGGCTTGCTCTAGACCATAACAGGGCTAGCTGTGGACCAGCGACCGGTGCCCCACCACTGATCACTATCAGCCCTGGATAGCGCCCTGCAGCGGCACTGTAGCAATCGAAAGTTCATCAGCCTACTTCTCTGACTCTGGAGACGACATCGCTCACGAGGTGCGGCTCCGTTCTCGCCATCAACTTACCAAAGCGCCGGCTCCAATGGACATCCTACCGTCGCCATGAAGCTTCTACTCCGGCCCATTACTTCGTCAAGCGTCGCCCCCCCGCTGCGGTCTCTGCTTGCCCGACGAGGCTACGCTACGCATCACGATCGACCAAAAGGGACAAGCTCAACCGCCTCACGTCAGAAGCGCGTTGCCGTCACACCCTTTAATGACAATGGATTTGTACCCTGGAGCGAGCTTTCCGCCGCTGAAAAGGCGTCGCGCGCCACGCAGCAGTCTTTCAACTTTGGCCTCATCGTCGTTGGTCTTGTCTTGACAGTACGCTCCACGCCTGCCACAGTCCAGGCCACTTTTGCTGAGCTTTACTTTTCTTCTATAGGGAGGCGTGGGCTATTTTCTCTACCAAGATGTCTTCTCTCCAGACAGTAAGACGGCCTATTTCAACCGCGCCGTCAACCGGATCAAGAAGGATCCTGTCTGCTTGGCGGTGCTGGGAGAGGCCAACAAGATTACAGCCCATGGCGAGGAAACGACAAACAAATGGCGCCGGACACGGCCAATTGCGTAAGGATTCCTTGCCCCAGAACTCCAAGATGGTGGCTGACTGCGATAGGTCAACGCTGAGGACTGATGCTCAAGGGAATGAACATTTAGTCATGTCTTTCTATGTATGTTCTTTGTCTCTACTTCTGATAGGACATATCTAACAATTTCTAGGTTGAAGGGCCCTTGAATACAGGTGTTGTAAATATGCATCTCATCAAGCGCGCCGGGCACAACACATTCGAGTACAAGTACCTATTCGTAGATGTGAAGGGTCATCAACGAATCTATCTCGAAAACGCTGATGCGAAAGCCCCAGGTGGTGATTCTAAGAAATTTAAGCTGTTCGGTGTTAATTGGAACTAGCAGCCGACGGCGTATCCGACATGGACGGCCAAGAAACGCTTCTGGTTCGAACCTAGTGCTATTTCTAACTTCGTCTTCATTGCGAACATATTGGGGGCTCCAGCGGCGGCCAACTGGATGTGTCCCCCCCTCGGGTTGTTTCACGCTTTGCCATAACATGGAGATTGCTGGCGTAGGCTCTTAGTAAAGAGTAATCGCCCTTCACAAATGTGTGTATAAGTGAAAAAGACAGAAGCCGAAAGTAAATAGTCGGGATGCCTTATTGATACTCGGTAACCGACTACCCAGTGGAGTGCCTGGCGAGACGATTTCATGAAATCTAAATTGTATAATAAGATATACATAATAGCCCAATGAACAAGAACTCGAGCTTCCACTGAATCATGTGACTGCAGGTTCTACGTAATAGCATTCGTTTTGTTTCTATATTCGGAGTAGAGGCCGAATCGAACAACTCATGCATACGGACACAATCATATATACAGTCCTCGTGTCTACTTGAAGTTGTTTGTGGGCGTATCCTTAAGCTACCAATCATAAACACAGCTGTTTGGATTGTTTAGATGTCCTATATCTTCATATGTTGAGGTTTCCTCACGCACACAATGCCTCTTAGTGTAGGTAACTAATATCAGCGGTCTTGAGCAGCAAGCGCAGGCACTTTGGCGAGGATCCATCTACTTTAACAACTTGCTAGTCTAAATATTTTCCATTAGGAGTGAGCAGACCCGGCTCCATCACACACGACATAGACCTTCGTCCACGTCCAAGTCTTACTTTAGATATTGATTCTCCGTTCTGCGTACTTCATGACCATACGTGCTACGCTTCCTTTCGTGAGCTTCTTAACCCTCCTGTTTGGATCTATTCAAGAAGAATGCCCCCAACAAGCCATAAACAAACCTCACTAATGGCTTGGGCTGTCAAAGTAATCCACAGTTCCCGTTGATAATCCCCGAGTCCTCATTGCGCAACGGCTGGGTGCAAGGACAATTCTCTTCCACTGACACACCATGGCGTGTAGGTTTCCGGTAACTGTATATTTATTTTCCGATTGTCATTTATCAGGTAGAGGACTTGTATATTTGTAGTGCATTTGACAAGTTTATGTGAAGACAATTGTACATAAAGTAAGCGTTAATACTCAGGTCTCTCCTAAGCATATGGCTCTAATAGGTGAGATGGGAGAAATTCTCTTCATCCGCCTACCCATGGCTAAGTTGTCCAAAACAATTTCCTAATTCGAAACGTTTTTTACCTACTGCAGAAGTTACAGTTTTCATGTTCATTTTTCTATTACTCCTGTGAAAAGTTATATTTTCAGGTATATGTTGAAACATAATACTTAGCAATCGACTCACTTTGCCAAGGTGTTAGAAACATCAACAGACCACTTATTAGGCGCCGTATATTACAGCAGTGCTTATACTTTTAGGACACACTAACTACGTTTGTGATAAGCGACTGTATATAAACCAGACATATTATTTGAAGGTATTTCAGCTTTCCCATAATTCCTAGATTCAAAGAAGTAGATGATCCCTCTATGTTGCTTTTTCTCAGCTCCGATCAATACTCGAATCCGCCGACGAAAGTCCGTGGATAGTCTATTACCACTAGATTGGTAAGTTTTACAGCATCGTGCATTGCATCACATACCGAGTATTTCGGCTAGTCCTGATAATGGGCCTGTCTACGCGTACACTAAGACTAGAAACAGCGGTGGTTGGGTCTTCATGCAAGAACAAGCATGAGTCATGCCGATGATCAATAGCATCAGTATTCGCCACTGACGGATATACCCTTCCAAATAAACAGGCTAGCGAATTCCAGTATGATTGGATGCTGGGCCATCGGTCAAGCTATTCTACAAGGCAATGTTGGCCATCGAAAAGGGTTCAGTCCCCAGGATCGGACCATGCAACAGCAGAGCATCTGCAAAGGACCGGGGCTCAACCGCATAATATTAGCTCACTCTGGGCATTGCCGGCTACGGCGGGTTGTGGCATCAACGTTATGGGCGGGATCGGCTTGTGGCAGCGATGCTGGCTTGACTGGGTAGGACATTCAGGCCGGGCTGAGCGGCCATGGTCGGATGAGAGACATTGGTCCTTATCTTGAACCATGCTAGTTGGTGCGAGGTCATTAATTCGCCAAGAACAACGAGTGAAGCTGTCGAGATCATCTGTAAGCAATTACACCTGGCTTACGAGCCTATGGTTTACGAAAGTTCGGTGAGACTGCCAGCGAAGCAATCGAGTTGGTTTGCTTATATGTTGCCTACCCGGGTAAGTAAGTCAGTCTAGTTCTTAAGTCTTCGTATTAATATCTTGTGGACACCTTGCCGGTCGTGAAGCACGCACGGGATATACAACAGAAGATGATCCTTCCGTCCCGCTCGGCACACATCACAAAGTAGCCCCTTCGTACGTTCCAGGTGCCACAATTGCTGACTTCAGGCTCATTTTCACGGGATATACTTGAGTCTTCAAGGGATCAAGGCAGCGTATCGGATGCAACCCATTCCCTCCAAACTCACATGTACAACCCAACGTAGAACGAGATGGCCTCGCCTTGCTCGCAAACGTTGCCTTCATACATTCCTCTCAACGATAACACTTCGTAAGGGCGAGAAACAAGGGATACTTTACGTAGTGGTCATGTCCAAGGCTACCTGTAAGAGTGTGCCTTCCACGAATAGTGCCATCTAATCTCATCTCAAAGGTAGCTATGACGCTTTTTTGAAAAGAAAAGAAGAAAAGGACATTATTAATTCTAGCCAGGTGAGCAGTTACTGTCGATATCACGAATGCCAACTGGCTGGAGTACAATTGGACATCGTGTGTCGAGAGAGAGTAACTAGGGATTACACTACACTATAATTCGCTCTCTTTTCCATGCAATGTGGGCACTACCCCGTGGGCTAATGAGTCCAGCCCAGTCCAGACTCCATTTACACGGGGTTGTCAGGCCGCTTCCCCAGAAACACATGAGAAGGCAATTCGAGGGACCCCATGTTTGCCCCGGACTATGAAACCGCGATCTCCGATTACATCTCTGTAGAAGAACCAATCCGGTCCCCGAAACGAAACAAGCATGGTGATTTCCCCCCGTCGAGAAGGGCACTCGTACAATAGCAAATGCTATGTTAGATTGGGCACCGCCTCTTATTCGCCTAGCAACGACGGGAGCGGGCGGGCGTTCATTGGTAACAACATGGTTGGCGGTATCATGGCGTGTTAATCAGATTTTCGTGCCGTTCCTTGTCATAGGCGTCAGGCATGTTGCTCTAAAGTAGAAACCGCCCTAGAATAGAGAAGCGGCGTATTAGTGGTGAGAACACTTGCGGTACCACGTTACAATCAAGCAGGGTGCTGAATGACCAGCAGAGGCTTCGGCATTTGAAATCTCTAGCGAGGACAGGTCGGCCAGATTATCAACACTCCCTACAGTCATAGAGATCTGCATCATCTAAAGGCGCGGATTTTCTGATAGCCGTTCAAAGCCAACAGCGTATCGCACGCGTGTATTCTGAGTTCTAGGGGCTAGCTGCGTCAAGCACGATTCCCAGAACGAGTATGTAGCTCAATCGCCGCGTAAGTCTGACAGACCTTGCCGTTGCCTAGAAGCGAGTTAGATGGGGTCATGCGATCAGTCATAACAGATAGAGGCAGAACACAACGACAACCTCCTGCCACGACAATGAACTCAGGGGCGGAGGAGTGATTAAGTAACGGATACACAGGCTGACCGCCGGATACGGCAAAGACAAGCGAAAACAAGCGGATGCTCAGCAATCTTAATGATCTACCCTGGCCCGAGTGCAAAGACGGCCTGGCCGATATGCAGAAACCCCGACACGATATGGAGCCGGCGTCATGGGATGGTGGCCACGTCTCGCTGCGGAGGCCATTCCAGTGGCCGCACGTCCCCGCGGACTCGGACCCGAGAACCTGGGTCAGAGCTGGAGTCATGTTGTTCTGTGGTGCAAATGCCGGCGCTCAATCTAGCAGAGGCTGCAACCTGCTGGAGGTGGAGGCACCAGCCCAGGCCAGCCGTGGTGCCCAGCCAGCAGGAGGGGGACTGAGGATATCGTCGCCCACAGCCCGCCCACTACGCCAGCAGCCCGATCGCGATATTTTGCAATCCTTGCCGCCGATCTACGATGGCGCTTGCTTCGCCACTAAGCAACATAGAGGAGAATGAAGCTGTACCTATTATTTGTTGAGGCTCGCTCCCGCTGCGGCGGTATACTGTAGGCAGTAGACCATGGGACGCCACGGCGGCTACCGAGCGCGGATAGATATTCGGCGCGTCTGCACTTCGCTGAAGAGGGGAAGCTTGCTCTTCGGGTAGGGCACTCTTCGTGCGACGGCCGGCCTGATGGACCACGCCATTTTCTTCGGCCCAGTGGCCGAAATCAGGTCATTCTGCGCATGTCCATCTATCTAACGGCCGAGAAGATAGCGTGGGAGCGCTCTCGGCGAAACAATGGTGGCAGCAATGGTGCCTCCCAGCAGCAGATTGACGTAATTTGGCATTACGCTTTTCTAGGACGTATTCATTACCTGGTAGAAATGCAATGCACGTAAATCCTTATTCTGAAGGGAAAGCAGGGGCAGTACAATCACCAATGCCGGTGCGGGAGCCAGTATTGCCTCGTATGGACTAATAGCTTACTCTGTATTCTCTTTCTTTTTCCTCTTACCCCCTGCAATGCAGATAGATACATATACTCCGTATGATGCCTCGTCCCTATATGTCGAGAATAATGATGCGTGTGCTGGGTCCCGGCTAGAGTACAATACAGGGTTGTAATCATACGCAGACTGGTATCATTCGTAGATACTCAGAAATAGGAGACCCTACCACAACCCACGACCTCTGATACGCTCCCGCATAGGGCTCTTGTGGGGTCGATGGGAGCAAAAGAAGTATCAAGGAAACACAGTAGCCGTCAATTTGCCACCCGAAAAACGGCAGTGGGTAGGGTGAGAGTGACGTACATCTCTCTCGCAAGCCCCTGATGCAGAGGGGGGTTGCATATCCTGAGGCTTCATTGCGCTACTACGCCCTCTGTGCCATTTTTAGATTCTCCGAAATACATCGACTCAACCTTACTAGAAGCAGTAGCAAATAAGCGTTCGGTGTGGCCGATGCTACCGGCTGTCTTCACAGATCCCGAAAGACTACGGAACGACGAGGGGTTTGGCGGCCGACAGGCATGCATATCGGCATATCGGCCAATCAGCCTTCGATGAGGCAACATAATTAGTAGACCCCAACCATGGTCCTTAACTGTCGAGGAACTCGGATCATGTGTTCATCTTTGCGGCCGCTTTGGCCGCTGTTCTGGCACAGGGCTGTACCAACAACGCCCTTATCTGGGTGGCCATAATGGAGGATGACGAATATCGTCGGCGGTGTTGTCCTTTGGCATGTGGGCAGAGAACTTTTATGTGAGACAGCAACTGGGAAATTGAGACAGCCTTCATCTAACTTACCTTGGTACTTAGATGAGACCGTCACTCTTGAATCAGCCACCACGGGTTCTTGGTTTCTATTGGGTCGTCGGAACAGCTTCGCCCTGCCCCGTCCTCGATTGAACTCACACCGTGTGACACGATCCGAAGTGGAGTTGCTTTCCGAGCAAGCACCCCAAACCACGTACACGCACATAGCTCCAGACGAGTACCTAGAATACCGTAAAGGTTTCCGTACAAGACGGGCTGGGGGTTCGAAGAGACGCCCGGGTGCAGGCGTAGACGCGAGCAAGGGCAAGAGTCAGCGAGGCCTTTATTCATTCCCACTTGATGCCGCCTAAAACTGCTCTATCTCTCCCCCTTGTACGTCCCTTGGGATGATGATGCATGAGTTTCCACCTGCAGTCAATAGTAATCACATCCAGCTTAGGTAGTTACGCTGCCTTTTTGGGCTAGATACAGGAGAGTTGGGAGAAGGGGGCGCGAAACAACCCGCTCACACCAGCCCGGACGATATTAAGAATGGGCACCCGGATCCAGGCCTTCAACCACCAACAGGGTGATAACGTGCCATTAGTCACAGCTGATGAATCTAACGAGTACTTCCAATTCCATTGATTTATCTTGGGGGAGTGGTCCATGTTTAATATTTAGAAAGCTCGTCGTGGATATTACCATACCTCGTAAAGGATATGTGAATACGCATCTTCATGAATACTTATATTATCAAACTATCTTCGAGTCGACAATGACTGCTTTAAATACCTACGTATCCAGCCATTCTTCTGTCTGGATACTCACATTGCTAGAAAATCTGCCGCTTCTCGTGGATATTACGCTCCCGGCTTTGGCCGAAGGGACCTGGGTGGCTGCGCGGCCCTGTTGTTTGGCCAGCGGTTTTCTTCCCCGCCCCTTTAAATGGGAATTCCGCAGTGACGTGACATGCGGGCAGACCGGTCAGACAAGAAGACAGTGCACGCACTACGCAAATTTCAACGCTTTCTTGTCTTCTAGATTGCAGTAGCCTGCTACAAAACTGCCCACTGCAGTCTGCTACTAGTAGTATAATGGCCAATTACATCAATGGCCCCCGGTTGTCATATACCCAAAAGGCTCGTTACTGCTGAGGGGACCAAGGGGGCAGGAATGTGAGTTCAACATCACTTGCAAGCGTCTCCGACGATGGCTTCCGGGGATATGTGGTGCTGGGTTGCTCCAGGTAGTCTTGCCCCAGAAAGTCTTGCCCCAGATAGTCTTACCCCAGACAGTCGCGTTGGCCAATGTGTGTTTGTATTTTCTCTGTTACCATGTGCTACCCCTGCCCGCAGTGGGCGGTGTGCATTCTCTGCTCCTCATCTCGTCACTTAATCTGGCAGATAATGATCGCCGTTCCGCTTTTGAATTTCCCTGTTGAGCTTCATTGAAGTCCATCATAGACTAGACCCCCAAGAATCCCAGATTCGAGGGTGGGATTAGCGACGTATCACCTCACACAAGATCTTCGAGTCATGCGAGTAGTTGCGGCTTGCGCAACATTCATCGAACAGGTTCGCTGGAGCTGGGGTTTGTCAACGTGCATCTGTTAATTCTCGGGCTGGGCCCGGGCGTGGTACAAAAGCTCACAAGACGCAGTAATAGGTCGTTGGCCTGGCAGCCTAATGCTGATGCTGCCAGAGAAAGCTTCGGCCCGACCCGACATGAGACTCCCCCAGCAAACTGGCCGTGGTATTCGATCGATAGCCGACTCTGTGTGGTGGATTAATGTGCGCAGGCACGGCATTGCGTCAAGGGATGCACAAAGTTCTGCACATTCCACGATCCAGTGCTTGCGACAGAACCTATAGCAGGCCTTGACGACGCGCATGGGCCGTCAAGAACCGTCTGCCCCCGCGCTGATATAGCCTGAGGTGTTTTCTCAAGACTGTCACTTCCGGAACACAACGATATAAGGCCCTGACAGCAGTCAAACTCAAAACAGAGTGGGCCTGACAACCGCTCAGGTGCTATGGTCTGAAACATGGTAACGACTCCCACTCTTTGACAGATGTCTCATTGACGGACGCTGGGTATTTTGGGGCCGATGGACAGGCGCACAGGCTGCTGTATCGCCGAGACAGGGGAGTAGACAGGTGTGGAAGGCTACGTGCCGGCAATTGCAGGTGTTTTGTCCCTTCAAGTAGCTACTACGCCGTCGAACCTGCAGCGTGAATTATGAGTATACTATTTTAATCACCAAATCCCGTCATCTTTTCATTATTCGACAATGTCATCGAATGGCTCGGGTGTGTGAATCCTCTAATTGGCTAACGATATTCTGTAAAACATCGTGACCCTAAATACTAAGCTAAATCACTCCTTGACTCTACCATTACTCGGTCCAGATTCTAGACCTTGCCGAGTGCCCTCGTCACATAAGGAGCTCGGTAGGGCTGCCGCGTTCGCTTTCGGGCTCGGCAAACAAAAGGACCGAAATATGGCTAGCCGCCTCGGTGGCCTATCCATACACTCGGGAAGCTAAGTCATCGCTGCCTTTGGCACGGACGGGCCGCTTCGCAGAGAGTACGTACGTGGTAGATAGGATGGTCACGGCTCAGCGTGTCAGTCTGATCAGGTGGCGCTACGAGGGTGGGTTGGACTAAAGATGGAAAGTTTACGCTTCCTGTGTTGACGATCAAGGGGCTAGAAAATCTGATATTGCTGAGATCTGAGACATTCAATCGCCAGTGACTCTAGATAATCTGCCACTACGTGCGTACCTCGCGGGACCGAGCCGGCAACTGGTATGACCCGGCTCACCAAATTCCGAGAGCCATGCGATTCCAGCCTTGCTGCTTTCGGTCCACCGTTGCCGAAAGTAAGAAAAGGACACCGAGAAGTATGGTAGAGCCGCCAACGATGTACATCCATCGATGAGGGCTGCAAGCATCTCTTACCCACTTTCAAACAACTTGCAGCTTGCGCCGTCTTTTATCTAAATTATAATGTGGTGGAGTGATCCTGCTGAAGTTGCCCTGAGAGAGTACCCTCCCGAAGCATACTAGTCTTAACTCCCTTCGCCAGGACATGAAACCAGACCTATACATTAAAGCAGATCCAGAGTTTTATGCCTGTTAGGAGTTTTTTCCAGACTGGAAGCAAAAACTGAGGAAGTGAAAACAACACATCACGAAGAAATGGGCACACCTAATCGAGGGACGGGCAGGAACAGCAAAATCGACCGGACACTCGTAGACATGTTATGCAAGCGCCCGTCAAACGAAGTATACTTGGCCAACTAAACCCCTTGCCAATTACCAGCGGATGCCTGTGGCGTCTGGTAAGTGTACTGAGGGGAGGATAGCTGCATAGTTGATGCATGCTCGACACGGAGTTCCTCTGCTTGTCCGGAACCGTTCTTGTACGAAACCGAGAGGACCTAGATTTTAGTTAGGTCCTATGTACTAGGCTTGTATCTCACATGTTGTTATTAGATCATGACACCTGATGAACTACCGGCCAGAAGAATGCAGGAGCCCTCTCCCATGGCTCCAATCAGATACCGGCGCCTTGATATACAAGGGTCTTGGTGATACTGGGTTCCCAGGGAAAAAAGACACCGGGTCGGGAGTATAGAGCTACTGCACCGAGCAAGTTAGTCAGGTGCTATGTGTAGTATATGGCCAGGCTCACTACCGTGTTCATTGTTCGCTCAACTATGAGCTAATTTTTCCCCCCAGGCACGGCCTCTGACACGAAGGATTACTTGCCCGAAGTTGCAGACTGTTCGAGGCGTAGGCCCCGGCAAGAACCCGTTCTGGACACTGTATCGTTTAACTCACTCCTTGCCTCTCTTCTTCGACACCCCATGAGCCTGCTCCTAAGATTCTTCACCAGGCTATGCCGCCTATCAATATCCGCTACCCAGGGAGCTGGTGATGCCAAGGGAAATTTAGAACTACACCCATCAACCGTGCATGCTGCTACATCTCCGCTCTCGACCATAGCCCGAAGCTCATGCCAACGAACCTCCTATCTTTAGTAGACATCGGGTACGTAATGATAAAATGGCCGAGTGTACCCAGAGCTCTCTAGTACCTGTAGACGGAACTGCCAATGGCATTGTCTTAAACTACCAACATTGCACAACGACTATCAATTTACTAGGGGTGGATGCCAAAGAGGGTATAGAGCTTTCCCACATGCTTTCTTTCCCAATCCTGTCCAGGCCTCGTCATCTTATCCTCGAAGCATCAAGCCCCGGAGTCTGGCCGACGTCTGATCCCATTTCCCCTGGTTTGAAGCGGACCTCAACGTCACTCTCGCGCGCGTTCATCTGTGCGACTCTTCACCTTTGTCTTCTTAAGCCTCTCGTGTTCTTCGCCGACACTCACTCTCCGTCTATCTCTTTCCCACACTCTCTCTCATAACCGCCGCCATAAACAAGTTCTGAGACGTTGAGACATCACCGCCGCTGTTGGGGACATAGACTTGCTTTAACGTCACCATACTGTGTCTTTATCACCCGCTCAGTCAGACGTTGACCCCGAACACTGCTTGTCAAAGCCTGCCCTATCTGGCCAATCCGCGCCGTCGCTCCTATCATACTAGGCGGGCGTTCCCACACTAATGTTACCATCTTCGACTTATTCGCCTTGAACCTTGTAGCGTTCATCTGCGGGCTTGTGGCCGTTTCAGCAAGACCGAAACTCTGCACAAGGGCACGTCCGGGTCCGACTGGCCAAGTGGATAATCAAGGTAGCAGTATGTTCCCTCTCATTTAAGCTCTCATTAACGGGGTTATTTGGTGTCATTTGTAACTCCGCAACGAGCCTGCATCCTTTGCGCTACCACTGTCGTCAACAAACTGGGTTTCCCCGCCAGTGTCCCCATGCTCAACGAACTCACAATCGCTGCCTGGGGCTTCTCGGCAACATAGGCCGGGCATGACTTCATGGGGGATGCACAGTGACTGCAAGGGCTCGAGTCGTATTTGACGTGCCATGCTGACTGACTGGCTTCCTAGACTGAAAGACTGCACAGCGCAAGCTACGTGTAAGTATCCCATTTCCGACGAGGGGCGGGTGGTATCATATCGGATATACTGTACTCGGGAGGGTTGTGCAGGCGCCACTACGATCTAGCAGACTTGGCCACGCAGCCGACAAAGCTCGGGTACCGGAACAGTGTACATGTGAGCCTCACCCACTCGCTGCGCTGCCCAATGTACCCGGCTCGTCATCCATCCTCGGCCTGCCTCGAGCTCAGAAGTGTCGAGGATTCCCACGATGGACGAGTGGTAGCCAGGGCGTAGCCTCCGGGTTGTGACCGACTCCGGCAAGCCGCCGCCGCCGTGCTCGTCGCCATCGTGCTGGGCATGATTCGCAGCGGGAAAGGATGACGTTGAAAGCTGGTGGTCTTGGTCGCATCGGTGTCTCGCCTGCACAAACCGTTCTCGACTTCCTTCATTCCCTGTGTCACTTTGTGTCAGTGGCTTGGGTTCTACAGTGTTGATTAATGCAAGCTAACGGCAAGATCGAATTGGTCAGAGCATCACTAGGCGCTCGTTGGCCGGTACGTGACAGTGCGATTGGAGATCGCCTTCTTGGCAAACCACCTCTGTAATGGTGACAGCGGGTCCTGGATCATCCAAGGTCGGTGTAATCCCTGAGCCTCTTTGTCGATTTTCCTCTGTGATATCTAACGACAGCTACGTCCTGCCCGTCTATCTGCCCGTCAGCTCGCTTGCCTGCTGGGCCAGCCATCGATGCGTCGTCTGTTTATTAGATGGTGACTACGGTGCTGCTCATGCACACATTACCTCTCTCTCTCCTCTCCAGCTATTGTCACTGTCTCCTTGCCGTTGGTTGTTGGTTCTGTAAGCCAGAATACACGGCTTGGATCTGTTTCTGTTCCCTGTCAACATACCCTGTCACGGCACCTGCAAAATCCGATCTGGATCCTTACCTAGCCTGTTTGTGATTCTCCCACCCGTTCACACCCCTTCCATACCCCCCCATACCCCCGTCTCCATAGGGCTGGTCACCGGTTTCATAGCCTGCTGCAGTCCTTTCAAGTGATGGTGCGTCGCTTACTTCGCAGCTCATGCTCGACGTATGCTACGATGAGTTGGGCTGGCGAGCAGGCAGGCAGGCAGGCGAGCGGTGGTGTGTAGGCCGGGCACTGTAATTACATAGATAGAGCTGCGTGTTGCGGCTGGAGGAGAGGGAAAAACGGCGGGTTGAGTTGAGAGCCAGAGCTGATCGTGACCTTCATCCAGGAACGGTATCAGCAACCGTTATTACTCAATCCACCGTTTATTGGGCTACCATCATCGTCACGCCCGCTCCTCCCACCGACGCCGCCAACACCACAACCACCTTTTCCGCGGCGGGACGACAGTGACGTGCACCTCTGGCCTCTCGGACCGGAGGCTCACCGAATGAATCAACAATCCCTCGAAAAGGTATGTATACGTTTCTACTGGGCTTGAAGCCATTGCTGCATTCTCCCCCTCTGCCTGTCTCTCTTCTTGTTCTTCCCCCTTCCTTTTGCCTAGAACACCACATGCGCCCTCTTTGATTTAGTCTCTATCCAACCCGCGCTGCGGAAGCCACCAAATGGCTCTGTATCCCCCGGTGGGATCGTCTCAATAGGGGCCAGAAGGTGGAGTGACGGGTTTGCCAAACCGGTCTGCAAGGACGCAGGCGTTTTAATTTATCGGCAGCCAATTGGATCAAAGGCGCGACGCTCATCGGTGATGCTGAGAGGGAAGCGCGGTAGCAGCGAAGACAAACAGAGACGAAGCCACTGGAGAAGGGTCCCAACAGCTCTTCGCAGGATGAACGGACCCTGCGAACGTGTAGTCGACATTGACTGCAGCTGCAACAATCGCCAAAACCTGTAATACCGACCGAGAGATTAAGAAAAGGTCAGTGTGATAAGTTGAGTCTCTTTGCTTTTCCCGTTCAGTTCTCATTACCACCAAAGCCTGGCCCCCCCCCTTGTCGAGGGTACATGCCATGGGTACCAACCATGCAACACACTCCCATTCCGCACCACCTCGCGCTGCAGGGTATCTCCAGCACCAGGCACACGCTCGTCGAAGGGTCCAGAGTGGGCTCCCATTCGTCACGTCGTGATGCTTCATGGAAACGCTGGTGCCGTCACTTGCCTTTTCTTTTTCCCCGTCTCCCGAGAAAGCAAAACCAGGAGCGGGCAGACATCAGACATGGCAAAGGCAATGGAAGCCGTGGAGGCCGGAATATATATCTGTATACATATTTCGCCAGACTCCCGGCACCGACAGCAGGGCCGCACGCACGTACGCACGCACGCAATCCGTGGACGCTCGCTGGAGTACAAGTAAGAGCGGGCGCCGCCAGAGAGCCAGAGAACCAGCCCAGCGAGCTCGGCTTGGGTGAATCAACGGCCGATTGTTGATTGCTCTGTACCACCGGTGCTCTGGGTCTCTGGGTCTCTGGGGTCAATGCGGCCCTTCAGAGCATCCATTCAGAGCATCCATTGCCTACCTTTACGTATCCCCCTCGCACAGGCGTCTGCACACGGTGCTGTCTCGCCGGGACTGCTGCTGCTTCCCCATATTTGCAAGTCACTACCCACCGCCCGCGCCGTGTACGTGTACCTCAGGTGTTTTTTTTCCCTTCCCTTCCCACGCCGTCCCATTTCCCCCCTATTCCCTTCTGAGGCTGCTGGGCTTGCAGGGCCTCTGCCTGAGTGGGTACTTGCTATGCATGCCGCAGGTAGCTCTCGCCCAAGTGTACCTGCCTCTCGGTGCTGCTCCCGTCGAGAATGGCGCTACTCCCTGCCTGCTTACCTACACTTACCTACACTGCGTGTACATGTACCGTGCCACGGGGGTACATCGCCAGCATGTACTGGCTTCGGCCGGGACAGCAATATATGTACCTGGCCCTGGACCTGGTTCGGCGCGCAAATTCTCCAGTTCTCTGGTCCCCGCTGGTCCTCCACTCTCCCATACCAAATCGCGTGGGCTGCGCCATGCTTGACCCTCCATGTATCACAACGCCGCCTTGTACCGGCCATGTACCTTTCACTCGTCGAGCTACCTCTGGGACTGGCACTCTCACGCTCACTGCCCGTCTCGACCTGTAGCTCTCTGCCTCTGCCTCTGCCTCTGTCTCTGCCTCTGGCCCGTTACCCTTTATCTGCCCATTGCGCTGGGGAGAACTCGTCTACTTATTCGCTGCTGCTGATTCTTCTTACATTACCTGTTGACATATGTCCGTTCCCAATTCCACTCGGCCACCTGCTCTTCCTCGTCCTGCTATTTCTTAGCCTGGACCCCAACCCCGGGTTGACCACTCGGTGCATGTCTTTGTCTCGCTCGCACACTCCAAGCTTCCAGCTCCCTCTCCCTCATACCTACCACTTACACACCTGCGCCCACGGACACCTCGCGCCCACGCACACGCCCACGCACACACACACACACACACATACACATAGCGGACATACCACCTATACATCATACATATTCCTCGAGATCTCCGGACGAACATCTGCTGACCCATTCCTGACTCCAGCCGCTGCAGGTCCTGACCCTACAAGCCGCTGACACTCTGCTTTCCCGGTTCTTGGCCACCAATGCCGTAGCCTGGAAGAGGCTGCACCTTAACGGGGAAGACGGGGAGAGAAAAAATTAACAATAAGCAACAAGGGGAGGCAAAAGTCGACGAAAGACGGCCTACCTCAGCACCCTTCCTCCATCCGCGGTCTTTGCCACCCGCAACACTAGCGTTGCCATCACCACTCGTCACTGAATACTGTAATTGTTTTTCTCACGATAGTGCCATGAACTGACGAGATCTACCTCCGTTTCTAACAGGACTTCGAGCCTTCGCCGCCCACCTGTCACGGGCTAGAAACATATATCGACGTGCCGGCTGTTGCTGACATGCGGTACGTTGTTCTCTCCTTGTCCTAGTAATTTCAATGCCCTTCACTTCACCATCCCGAGAGCGAGGGCGAGGACAGAAAGGAGAATAAAACACCCAGCATTCCCCTTTCCGTGCAGCCCTTGAGGCACTTGAGCCATTGGGTTTGTAGGGGGTGTTTCTCTCGATTTTTCGCCTCTCTAAGTACCCCTAGCCTTGGCCTGGGAATTGGGTACACATGGTGTTGTACTGGCCAGGCGCCTCCCGTGCCCTTTTTCTTCTGATTCTCGTTGGTGCTCCCGCCGGCCACAATATACTGCTGTAGTTGGTTGTGCTGCTACGGCGATTATGGGCGAGGTGCAAGGGTGTGTGGCTGCCCTTCCGGGAGACTGCAACACAATTAAAACTTGTCGTTGTGGCTCTCCGGGCCCTTGTTGACCCCCGACCCTGGGAGCCTGCATCCTGGGCTGGGGACTCTGGATTGTGGCCTGTGGGGTGTTTGTGACTCGCTGCTCCCGATCCTGATCAGCCATCCTGTCCCCCCTGTATGACAGCGACGTCGTTGTCAGTATCACTACCGCTCCCGTCACACCCAGGACAGTTGGCATCGTGGTGTCTTGTGCACCGGTTCAGTGTGGGAACACGATACATGGCATCGTCGCGTACGCTGCCTCGCGCCGCACAAGAGTCACTATTTACTTTTTCACGGGCCCCTGCTGATCCGTCTCTATTAGATACAATCAATCCGCCAGTATTACTTCGCTGAGTCTAGAGAGCCCCCCCCAGCCGCCGCCGGTGTTGAGCAGCTTCCCTGCACCCCTACTCAATAACAACACTGGGTACTCCCCGGACACTGGGAACTATTATCCTCCCCCGTCCTCACAGCTGTTCTCCGCCACCGCCGTTGATCCTAGAACACGCCTGGGCTCTACGTAAGTCACCCTCAACTGCACTCGCCGCCACGTCTGCTCTCCACCTCAACCCATCTTTCTTCAGTCTTCACCGCGCTCACCAAGACAGCAACAGCGCCAATAACTCTTCCCCGGGGATGGCCAGTGCCCCTCGTACTACTCCGTTGCCAAATCCAGGATACAGCGCCAGAGACGTATACTCAGGGGCGCGGCCGTCGTTCATAAGAACACCTCAAATATCGAGATCTCCAACTTTTGCGACGCCCATACGACGCCATCCTCTCTCGCCAACACCCAGTCCGAGTATTGGGTTCACTAGCCCCGTAAGAATGGAGGGAGCCCACCAGTACGGCAGGAGCTCGTCAGGAAACACTCCGCCGCTCTTGCCCTTAGTCTCTCATGGCCAGTTGATGTACAGTGATGGCGCAACGCCGAGCTCGGGGACGCCGGTGAAGATCGATATCTCAGGAGTCATTGACAAAGGGTTTTTCATGGCAGATGGCGACTGGACCTGTTACAGGCGCAATTATTTCTCTTGCATCTGTTCTTACAATCTCACGCCGCATTTCCCCAATGCGACGCTTCAGTATATCCCAACGGGTGCAGCAACTCCTTACCAAGTATTCGGGTTTGCAATGAGCATCTCTGCTATTATTTCTGATAGTGACTCTCAGAGCATTGACTTGGTTCAACACACGCCCAAGAGGGATAAAGGTCCGACAGCGAAGCCAGAGAAGGTGCGATTATTGCCTAAGGCTCCTCAGCAGACCCATCCCCTTGGACTCTATCCAGAGCATCACACCATGGCGGGGGGTTCAAGATCAATCTACGACGGTGGATACGGTCAAAGCGGGCAGGGGCCATACGCGACAGAGCACACGTTTGAAAGGATCCAGTTCAAGCAAGCGACAGCTAATAACGGAAAGCGCAGAGCTGCTCAGCAATACTATCACTTGGTAGTTGAGCTCTACGTCGATGTGGGCACGCATACATCTGGGGACCAGTTCATCAAGATCGCGGAACGGAAATCTGCGAAAATGATCGTTCGGGGCCGTTCCCCTGGACATTACCAAACAGAACGACGGGGTAGTACAAGCAGTGGCCCCGGCGGGTCGAGTGGTATGGGCAGTTATTCTAGCTCCCAAGTTCTAGGTGGCGAATATGGCCCTGGCTCCGCCAACTTGCTTCCCAGCGCATACTCTGGAACCTACGACGCTCGGCCTGGACATTATGGCACGACGCGCCATCACGAGATTGGGATGGAGTCGATGATCCCTACAGACCAAGGGAAAGCAATAGACACAACGAAGGACTACCAATACTACCCCTCCACCATATATGAAGGAATAGAGCCGCGTCATGGGGTGGAAATGTACTCGCATCGTACTGACCCAGAGACCATATTGAGCGCAACAACCTCGGCCGTTGACTCAGCGATGATGAAAGTGAAAAACGAATACGACCATACCCTCCCTAGTATATATCAGCCCGGAAACGCATACTATCCTCGGAGCTGCAGCCGGTTCGAGGGCAGGGCATCGTCGGCCGGCTACTATCCTACCCCGCTATCTCAATCAGGGTGAACGCACACTTCAAAGACTAGCAAGGTTTTTGCAAAAGGGAAGAAAAGAAGAAGAAAAGAGATACTGGGAGCTGAAATACATGATCAGATATGGCAAGCTGTGTATGATGCTCCATGGGTTGTAATGCCTGGCTTCGTACTTCCACGTTCGCACGAACCGGCCGCATAGGGGAGAAAAGGCATATTGGAATTTGTTTCATTCGGATCTAGCCCTACCGCTTAAGCTGGGCACGACGGCGTACGGATATGAACACGGAAAGAGCAAAGGTCTGGAATTAAATCTGCATGGGCTGTCTCAACATACAAGATACGAGGCATCTGGCGAAACTGTTAAGGCATTGTGTAATGGTGTCGGGTATACTAAACAAACGACGGTTACGAAAGAGAGAGCAAAAGGGACAGTGGAGTACGGCAAAGGATACCCGGACACGAATGTTTTATTACGGATGAGTTATCGCGAGACCAGTGGCCAGCGATACATATACTGGACCCTTCATTCTCATGCCCAGGCGAGGGACAAACGGGGAAATAGTCATGGATGGCGTTTGGCAAAGACGCATGGATTTGCCGGGGAGCATGTCATTTTTGACTTTTCTTTCCTATCTCCTTTCTACTTCGATGGATGCGGTTGATGTGGCGATGATTTACTTGTTGGCCTAACTGCTCCTGGTGAGAACGACTCGTTTACAAGGTCGCCATTTTGGCTCGGGGACCGTGGGCGGTAGAGTCGTTTTGCGAGCTTTCCGCAAGGTGGCAGCGGCCGGTTGCCGAAAGCCCCAAGACGAGGCCAGTGTAGCAAGCAGGCTCACGACACAGAGTGCCTTGTGGATGCTCCAGTTCTCCTTAGCATAGCTCGTTACTCTCGCAATTGCAACAAGTTGTTTAAAAAAAAACAAGGATTCCGATTGGATCTGAATGGTGGTAGTGGGCCATGCCTTATTTGCATAACAGATGCACACCGTACCACGAACAGCATTTAGGTGGATGGAGCACATGCGGGTTGTGATTCACCAGATCAAGCGGGCCAAGTAAGAGGCAACAAAGATAAAATAATCAATACATAACTAGAAGAGAAGCTGTACGTAACTTAGTCGAAGCATCCATTGGCAATTCATACTGTGGGAATCTACATGGGGAGTACATGCCTGGGTACTGAGTCCGCCCAGCCAGCCTCAACCTGGGGCCCACAGCGGGAACTAGGGGGCGCTAAGAGGGCATGTCGAAGAGTAAAATACGACAACCAGCGAGCCGTCAGATTTACTTGGAGTGGGGATGGACCCTGTTTGTTTCATGCACTTGTATGAACAACCATTGGCAACTGGGTCCGTACCGGGGGTGCCTTAGGTAGGTACTCTCCTACCCGTCAGGTACAACGCTTGTACCTCTGAATACCGACCTTGTCTCTACTAGGTTACGAATCCTAACGACATGATGATCAACTATTACCGGGCTATCGGTAACTCCAGTACTTCATTTTCCATGCCCTCGTTTTCTGGTTGCCGGCAGGGGTTGCTTAGACTATCTAGACTTATAAGAGCCCCGCCCCCCATTGGATTACCTACCTACCTAAGTAGCCACTACACATGCTGGGCAGGTACTTGATACCTTGTCGGTACCAAGAAGAACAGTACTAGAAGAACAGTACTAGAAGCCAGCTTCCGGAATCAAATACCTACGTAGGTACTCCCTCGATAGCGCCCAAACGCATGGGATTATACAACGTGCGTAATCCATACCTTCTGCGGCGATTGGCGACATGTATCAGGCAGCCAGAGTAAAAGTAAAGGGCCGGTTGAAATTTGTTGGTTAGACGGACACCTTACGTATGTATCAAAATGGAAAACGTAGCTGGTTGGTCCCGTCCTCGGTACGTACACTTGGATTAGCAAACATTAAAACCGGTGAGTCCCCATCTTGTGGGCTAGGTACGTAGGTCTGCTGGCGGTTCTCTCTTCCTTGTCCGTTTCCTCTTGCGTTGCAAGCGGTGGAAGACCGGGTATGTCTGTAATTAATGGAGGGTTGGACGCGAGGAGAGTAGAATGGAGATACAGCATGGGGATACTGCCCTTCCTATTACTAGCAGCTGATCATAATTGCTGTTCGCTTTTGACGAAACCGGTATCAGGCGGCTGGCATGGCGAAAACAGCGCTTGAAGGCAAGATGGCTATTCCTGTTAGAGCTCTGGTGTTGTACAGCACTGCACCACGTTCCCATCCCACGATAGGACAATGGGGGCTATAGGTATAGGTATACGAAATACGCACTTATATAAGATGTTGCAAATGTGCTGCAATGATGACACCGCAGAAATCTTAAGCCCCTTAATCAAAAATATACGAGGTGGTCATCTTGTCATCTTCAATTCTGAAAGTAAACACCGTTATGTAAGCTAACTACCTAGGTAGCCTCAGCACCTAAGTTTAAGTACCTAGATGTGAGGACGTGGGACGTGGGTAGAACAAGAAGAAGCAGAGAGGGTGTGTTTAGTGATACCCGTAGCGGCTAGGTGGGTACTTAGGCACCTACTGGCGTCTACTTGCTGCGAAGTACCTTGGGTGACAGGTACAGCAGTGGCGGGTGGGGTCAGCAGATGCTGTACCGGTATATTACGGTAAGGGATGGCCCCACAGCCGCAGGAAACGGGGGCACCAAACGGTATGTGGAGTACCTTGATTGTGGAACGGACGGCGGCCGAGAACACGGGATAACGGCCGAGTTGCGAGAACGTTTCAAACTCTGCTCATGGGGATCGCGGGGGTTTGGCGACGTGCCGGCCCCGGCGCAGCTCATAGGTGCACGTTCCCAGGAGCCTGGTGTCCCACGGCCCCAATGTGTCCCACGGACGGACATTGTGCGCCGATAATCAGCGAGTAAGGCAGGAGGTTGTGTGCAGGCATGTGCAGAAGACGCCAACAGAATATGACAGCCTCGTTTTGAAGCGGGCGGCCCCGGCACTTGGACCAGGAGTCCATCCAGGACAAACACTCTGCGACCTCGACTAACGATATCGGTCCTTTTGCCGCCAATCGCCAATCAGAATCAGCTCGCTCGACACACGGTGCAGGTGTGGTTTGGTACAGGACACCCCGCCCTGGGGTTAGTCATAAGCTGTTGGCAGCGCTCTTCGTCCTTCGTCCGCCCAGCATCATCTGCGCGCAACGAGGCCGGCCGGAGAAGCCAAGTCTCTGGGAAGTGGGCAGTGCTACCGGTATTTTCCCGGGGGTGGCGGTGTGTCTGGGATTAGTTGGTGCTTTCGCTGCCAGCAGGCCCATTCACAGCGGACAGGCTCGCCGGCAAGTGGCCACAATGGCTATCTAAGTTACCTACGAAGTACGACCTTGTGTGGGCAGGGAGGGAGGCACTCTCCGTTGAGCACGGGTACGTACTCGGGCGGTACCGCACACCATCGCATCGAACCACGTCCGGGAGGGCAGCTGAGTACCCCTGTCTCTCCCTCGTCCACTCGCCCACCCCTCTTCCCCCCCTCTTCTTCACCGTTGCATGTCGACGTCGATATGCCACACGCCAGGGCCAGCGAGACACACCATTGGCCTCTGCCACGCGCAATTAGACAAATCACACGGGCTTTTCACTCCCCATGGCCAATCAGGCCGCGAATAATTCCTATATCTTGAAACAGCATGAGGTCATCTGTGTCGTCCCGCCGGCCATGGCACCCTGGTCGCTGCAGTGCCTCTTCTCGTGCTCGCAGCCCGGCAGTCGTTCGTCTATCTCGGCCTAGTGTATGCTGTACGGCCTCATCGTCGTGGCATCCCATGCCTCATGCCTGCGTGGGCGGCCCGGGCTCTGTCCTGGGCTGGCTGGCGCCGCGACAGTGAGTCAGTTGACGCTTACCCGTCGCCTTGCAGTGTCGATCTCTTGGTCTCTTGCCGGGTGTCGAGAGCCCGCCGGCTGCGACGCGTCTTCGTACGTACAGAGCTATTCCTCCGGCACAAGACTAGTTAGAGCAGAAGGATTCCGCCTAGCGTGACGGCCGGGCTACAAGACTGTCACCGTCACCGACGTCGTGGTGCTGTCCTTTAGCAGTTAGCCATGGGGGCCAACCTCTGCCTTGGCACCTCAAATATCATACTCAACCGCCGTGCTTCTGCCCGGCGCCTCTTCATTTCGATGCCATACTTGGCATACGTGCGTGCCCCTTCCCTGGGCTGATCTCTAGCCATACCCCAATCCTACCCCAAGCAAGCCACTGCCGGCCGGATGGGAGATGATGCGACGAAGACGCAAGGCCCAAACCCCCACCATCCAAGAGAGCCTGCCGGCTGCGGGTTTTGAGGAAGTGCTTCACAAGCCACCAGCCCCTCGCTCACCGAGTCAGTGCTTTTTCGAGAAGCCGACAGGGCCCCCACCATTGATTGCACGTCATCAAACAAGCTGCCGGGACAATATGTCGCTCCAGGCCCTTCTTCTGCATGGCTTACCCGTCGAAGCATACGAACAGGCCGCCGGATGAACCATTTGTATCACAGCATACAGCATCACCACGCATACTCCATTCCAAGTCACTCTGGGTGCCATCACAATTACCCCCAGGCTTCAGTCGACGTTGTCCAATTAAGCTTTTGTGGAGCTTGAATGAGCAGTGACAGTATCTTAAACTCATTGCTGGTAAAGTATAAGTAGAGCCGGCCACCGTTTTGATGCAGCCTGACACTTACTGACACTTTGCTTCTCGAGGCTGTCGGCCGCGCTCCCATCCGACCAGCTAGGTGGGGTGCATTTTACCATGCCTTAAACTAAGCAGACCTACTCGGCCAAAACTTCACTGACGGTAGCAAAAGGTTTGGAGCTTGATCACCGAGCATCGCGCCAAGGTGTACTGGGGCAAGATTTCGGACCCGAGGAACTGGAGGACGTAAAACACGCCTGCCTGTCAATCTCGGAGTCTCCTCCCTCATGCAGGAAATGCGCGTTCTTTCAGCTGCCAGGATCTCACCCGTTATTTTAGTCAAAGTTTCTGACCTCTCCTACGCTCGCTGCATATGCTACCTGCATTGTCTGTGGGATTGAGACGCAATCCTCATATTAATAGACGTACATGCGGACCCGGCCGTTCGATTGTGCGTTGCAAGTTCAACAAATAGGCGGCCCTACGCATACGCCATCCTGCTGAGCAGTTATTTCTCTGACGACCCGGGTCTGCGGCAACACCCAGATGTCTACTTAGGATCAGAGCCGCTGTGCGCCTGCAGAGGCCCAATACACCTCTTACTCATGCCTCCCCTGTTTTTCTCATTCAGCAATGCGTCATTTCTTCTCGTCACCTATTAGTAAACCCACTAGTCCATTTACACAGATTGAATGGCACTCACTAAAACATAATAGCACCGGCATATTATGACCCTTGTAGACAGGTAAGTTCTATGTTCAGCTAGTTCGGTATCTCTTCGCTAACGCCGAGAGCCGATTTGTTTGGTCCAAGCAACTTAAGCCGAGACTACCAGGTCGCCCGCTGACCCTGGTCGCCCGCTGAAGGGGAATGCCACCTGCAAGCCGTTCGCCCATTGTTATGTGCTTTAGGGATCGGTGAAGTCTTCAAATTGAAAGCCCATGGTAGTGAGGGGTCGGCGAAAGACCTGCCATTGCAGCATAAGCTCTGCTTCGCCACTTCCCCATCCCCTGCCACCTATCACGACTGATGCCGAGGTCTGTTAAGCGTCTCCAGTCTTTCGTCTATGGTTCACATTACGCCGTGATATTGTGTCAGACCGGTTCGATGATAAACCCCTCTCCAGTCTTCCCTGTCCGCACCTCGCGCCATGGTGCGTCTCTCCAACAGTCTTGGCAACGTCAACTACCACTCTGACATGCACCGCCCGAACGTACCTTTTGTTACACGACTTTCCGAGTCTACTCAGCCCTACGCACAGCTTTGTATGACTACCGCCACGGAATGGCTAGAAGAGTACGTTCGGAATCGAGCCGACAGCTTAGCGGGCTGACGCAGTCTGCAGACTAGTAATAAGCATCTACATGATGAGCTGCTGGCTACTAATCTTACTGATAGAGTATCGTCGTTCGTGCATCCGCTGCTTCGAAGGACATGATCTGCATATGGCCTGCATAAACCGGTAGACTCGAGGCATCGCTACCGCAGACCCGTAGTCCTGCCGCGACCTTGACGTGCCACTCTCGGCTGCACAGATTTGTTCCATTTAGAGTACCGTAAGGATAGCGATATAACTTCATGGGCAGCACAGTAACCTTGATGTCGTCTGATGGACAGGACAAAACTTTTAAATTCTGAGTGGGTGGTTTAGTGGAAGTTGGGCTTCCGATAAGTCCCCGGATTTCGAAAGCAATAGCGAGACAGGTGACCGGGGCAGACTTTTCCCCCACACAAAGTCCTGAAGATGTACTTTTACTTCGTCGTGACTTTGAGAAGCGTACCAACCGTGTATGCCGCCCTTGTTCCGATGGCGCAATATCACTACGAGAGCAACAGGAAAACCCTAGTGTACAGGCTAAGCGCGCTTTTGGTCTAGAGTAGCTCTTCAGTCAACTATTTCGTACAGAAGCGCGCTGTACGACGTACGGCTCGTGGAGGGCCTGCGACAATTTCGTTCCTCTCGGGTAACACATTCCTCTATCCAAGGTCCTGGGGGGGCCGCCAAGGCATCAGAGAGCATCTGGGCCGATCGTTCAAGTCTTTCAAGTCGCGGGTTCGGGCTCGCCGGCTCACCCTAGCAGAAGTACCTTTACCGCCACCCGCGGCTGTAGCTAGCCGTCCTATCGTGCCAACTCACTGGCCTTGTCGACTGGCCTGACCGCCTCGAGATCATTTCATTTATATTCTCGCGACATGCCACTACTTGCGGGTAGTCGACCCCCCGGGCCTGGCTAGCTCTTACTCAGATTTCATGCGGAGATCCTGTGAGGACTTTTCCTGGTCTATAGCGGGGGGCGGGTAGCCTTTTCATCTACCTACTCCACCGTATTCTAACTACTCTGCTGTCCTCCGCAGTTTGCTGGCATGTGTCGGGATCATCCGTCGTTGTTTTTGGGCGATAAGGTAGGTACGTAGGTAGGCAGGTAGGGGGTTTCAGCCGCAAGGCGGAGGTAAGGCAAACCATCGTGCATTGGTGGGCGGCGGCCCATCCTTCCCGCGCCCCCGAGGGCTGGAATGGGCATAGTCTTTGCGACGCAAGAAAGTCCCGTACGTATTCCCGCGTCGTTCGAACTCGACGGTAGGCTGCGGGAGGAGGCATGGGATGCCTGCATCTTGGGCCGGGTAAGAGAAATTCATTACGGGATCGGACGCCCCCTTGCCCAGAGGGTGGGTGTCGCGCGCGCGCGCGGGGAGATGCTTCTTCTTCTCCTTCCTCCTTCTTCTTTTCCTTCTTTCTTTTTTCCCCTTATAGTCCCTGGGTACCTACGTAGTTTAGGAGCGAGGTTTTGACTGGGATTCGCACCGCCGCACGGTGGGAAGGAAGGACTCTTGCGTTTTCGCTGTCGATAGATATATTTAGCCCGCGGGCGTGCTGCAGTATGCCGATCGCGGAAAACCCGTTGTTTCGGTTCGATGGAACTGCCGTTCGCGCGCGGGCCCCTGTGCTGGCTTCCTGCGAAGCCACGTGTCTCGTGAGGCTGAGATGCGTTACCGGGAGAGGGTTATCCCATTTCCAAACAACCCGTCGGTCCCGAGTTTGGATACCTATCGTGATGATCTGTCTGTGGCCAGGGTGAGAAAGATATATGCCGTAGAGCTGTTTAACGAGAAAAAAGTTTGGATACTGATGAACGACGAGTTAACTCAGGTAACTAGCCGCACACTGCCCGTGTATCATCAGCGAGGAATGGGTGGCTAGGCAACGGGAAGACCGGCCCTCACAAGTGTCGCCGAGGGCAAGGGGCATCAACTAGGCACTTGCTTCTCATTTGCAGATTGGTCCTCATATGTTGGTAATAATTTTCATTTTGTTGACTAGTTCTATAATGCATATGCTACGCTTCCTGGGCTGTAGTGATGGAGGTCGCCCTCCTTTGTGTCTAGTTGAGTAGGTATATACCAAGTGACAAAAGCCCACCGGTGGCCCAATGCGCCCTTTTGGTTGTTGAAAATGCAAAAACGGCATATATAATAGAGCCTAATTGGCAAACTTGGGTGCTTAAATAGCATCCCCCATCGAGTCGAAAAGTAGAACGTATACTAAACAAGAAACCACTCCGCTTGTAATCCCAACGCTGTCATGACATGCTTGCTCAGCCCCAACGGCGTGGCCATCTAGAGCTTGTACCGGAAGATAGCATCGGCCATCTTGACAACCTGGGCCATCTCCAGCACATCGTGGACGCGCACGATATCGGCGCCGCCCTGCACCGCGGCCGTGACGGTGGCCGCCGTGCCGTGGACGCGATCCCCGGGGTTCGCCACGCCGGTGATCTTGCCGACGAAGCTCTTGCGGCTCGAGCCCAGGAGCCAGGGCAGGCCCTCCAGGCCGGGCCACTGCCGCAGCTCGGGTATGTGTCGGAGGATGTCGAGGTTCTGGTCGCCGACCTTGGCAAAGCCCATGCCGGGGTCCAGGATGATGCGCCAGCGCCGGATGCCGGCCTTCTCGGCTGCGTCGACGCGCTCGCGCAGCTCTTCGGCGAGCGTAGGGATCAGTCCTCTCGGGTACTCGTTCATGCGACTCATCGTCGCCGGCGTGCCGCGCATGTGCATCAGACACACGGTGCAGCCGAGGCGGGCGACGGTCGGCAGCATCGCGTCGTCGAGAAGCCCCGCCGACACGTCGTTCACAATATCTGCACCCGCGGCTACAGCGGCCTCGGCTACAGCGGCCCGGTACGTGTCTACGCTTATCGACACGTGCGCCGCTTCGGGCATGCTGCGGATCAAGGAGATGGCGGGTAGCACCCGAGCGAGTTCCTCCGATACGCTTACTTCGGGCGCACCAGGGGCGGTGGATTGCCCCCCGACATCAATCAAAGTGGCGCCACTGGCGATGAACTTCTGTATTGTTGAACGAAGATTTTCGATGTATGCCGGTGACGGCGGGGTGGTTGATGAAAGGGGAGCATCCGCTGCATTGTCCTGACTTCTCTTCGTCTGCCCTCGGGCTTCTGACTGGGGGAGATGTTTCCCACCATCACTGAACGAATCTGGCGTCACGTTTAGGATCGCCATGACCCGCGTCAACCTCGTGGATCGCAGCGCATGAAGAGGGTTTACAGAGGAACGGAGTGGGGTCAGGGTGGATAGGGGCTCAGAGCGCCCGGTTCCAGGAGACGGTAGCTCATTCAAGTAGTCTTGGATCAGCTTCCAGGGGCGCGCGGCGTCGAGGGCACGTTGAGGGACCAGCTCTGCCAGCGGCCGGAGCACGAACTCGCGCTCGGCGATCAGGGCATGGGGGATCTGGAGCCGGGGGTGAGCGACCGTCTCGTTCCCGTACAAGAGAATGTCCAAGTCAATATTGCGCGGCCCCTTGTCTATGACCTTCCGCCGCCCCATAGAATTCTCAATGTCTTGCAGAGCATCAAGAAGCGGCAAGGGCTCTAGCTCTGTTTCTACCTGTAAGTCACTTAGTGAAAAAGGGACGCGAGAGATGCGGCGAAGGGAAAACAAACCTCGCAGGCGCCGTTGATGAATCGGTCTTGATCAAGCACGTACATGGGCTCGGTCTCCCACAGGCTGCTCGTCCGCTTCACCCTGATGCCGCGGGCGTCCATCTCGCGACAGGCCTGCTCAATCATGGCCACGCGGTCGCCGAGGTTGCTGCCCAGCGCGATGTAGGCGGTCCGCGTCGTGGGCGCATCCGTCTTGGCGTCGCCATTGCGAGGCAGCAGGGCGTCCCTCGGCTGCGACTTGAGGTTGTCTACGAGGGCTTGGTCCATGGTGTACCGCTTGAAACCGGCGTATGCCCGTCTCTGTGACACAGACGATGATGGGGCGAGTGAGCGATCAGCGACGGCGGTGGTGAGCGTCGGGCGAGCGGCAGCAGCGGAAATGGTGGTGGTGATGGATGACGAGGGCAGCCGAGCATGGCGTAAAAAAAGGCTCCATGCTCGAAGAGACGCCCGTGGTGCACTCATAGGAGCTTGCCTTCGAGAATGGTCATGTCTTCAGCCCCTGCTGTTTGATATGCAAACTCTTCGCTGTAGCTGAAATCGCTGCCGCTGTCTGCAGGTGGTTGCGCCGAGTCGGAAAATCCATCAGCTCCACCCACGGCTCCCTTAAACAGTGGGGTCGGTCGCACCCCACCAAACCATCCAACCCTACCCACCACCTGTACGTACCACCCCAGTGTCAGTGTCAGTGTGCCTTTTGACGATTTGGGCGTCTGCTCCTACCGTTGATAGCGCGGGACTCGGGGTTGATAGATAGGTGTGCCACTAGCTCCCTTTGCTGAGGAGCATGTACACCTACCTAGGTATATTTTGGTGTACGGACCGTAGCGTCGCAGTCGTGTCGCCCCATTCACGAAGGACAGCTTGCTTGGTATGCAGTAAACAGCCCCAGAGCTAACCTTAATCACGAGCTGAACGGTGCCTACTTCAACCCATCGTGTCAACATCACGAACTTGGATCTGTAGATGATAGACGATTTGGTTGCTACACTGACTCTTTTCTTATACTTGAACTGGCGCCAGTACAGATACTGGGTACGCCGCCTGAACTAGTCGTCATAGCTAGGCATGTTTGCCCCTAACACGGCGGCAAACTGCTCGATTCAACAAACAGGGCGCATAAAGAGGAGAGACACCGACTTATTATAAAGGTAGACCGGCAAATCTATTCTCCCGGATCCGTCGTGGATTTACAAATGGTATAGCGAAATCACGTCCCGGGGACGGAGGTGAAAAAAGAGCCTCGGCTGCACTGGGTAAAGAACTACGTGCTCCGTCTGAACCCCTGACGATGACTAATCCAAATCCAGCTAGCCTCGCGCCAAGCCGCGGTGGCCTACCTCGGTTCTCCAGGAATTGGGGGAGCGCCCGTGGGAGCGCCCATGCGAGCGCCCATGCGAGCCCGCAGTCGGTTCAGAACGCCGCGAACTACCGCTCTCCCTACCTACCTACTTAATTCCGTATCCCTCTCGCGCCTCGCACCCTATCTACTCCTGTGTCTTCATTCTTCCGACCACTCGTCTCGCCCTCGCCCTCGCCCTCGCCCCCGACAACAGCCTTTGCCCGCCCGTAGATCAGATTCTCTCAGTCAAGATGGCTTCACCACGTGAGTCACGCCACGGCACCCACCGCGGTTGCCAGCATGACAAGGAGGCCCCGTCGCTGACCTGCTGTGTTCCGTGACAGAGAAGATTCGCACTCCTATCACCGACCTTTTCGGCATCAAACACCCCATACTGCTGGCCGGTATGAACGTGGCCGCCGGGCCGAAGCTAGCCGCCGCCGTCACAAATGCCGGTGGGCTGGGTGTCATTGGAGGCATGTCTTACAGCCCCGAGATGTTGAGGGAACAGATCGACGAGATGAAGTCCTACATGCACGACAAGAACGCACCGTTCGGCATCGATCTGCTGCTTCCCCAGGTCGGTGGCAATGCCCGCAAGACAAAGTACGCCGCCGCTTTCCGAGCCACGCGAGGGCGCATCAATTGACCTATGTCTGCTTCTAGTTACGATTACACCAAGGGCAAATTGAACGAGCTGGTCGACACCATCATCGAGTCGGGCGCTAAGCTCTTCGTCTCGGCCGTCGGTGTACCGCCCAAGGCCGTGGTCGAGAAGCTCCACAAGCATGGCGTCCTGTATATGAATATGGTCGGACACCCCAAGCACGTCCAGAAGGCCTTGGACATTGGCTGTGATATCATCTGCGCCCAGGGTGGCGAAGGTGGCGGCCACACCGGCGACGTTCCCACCACTGTTCTCATCCCTGCCTGCGTCCAGATCTGCAAGGGCCGAAAGAGCCCCTTGACGGGCAAGCAAGTCGAGGTCATTGCTGCTGGTGGCATTCACAACGGCCAGATGCTCGCCGCCTCCCTCATGATGGGTGCTGGTGCCGTGTGGGTTGGAACCCGGTTCATCCTCGTCGATGAGGCGGGCGCGCCCGAGTCACACAAGGAGGCCGTAAGGACCGCTGGCTTCGATGACACAATACGCACCCTCATCTTCACCGGGCGGCCTCTCCGGGTGCGCACAAACCCTTACATCGAGAACTGGGAGAACGAGCGCCGCGCTGAGCTGAAAGAGCTTACGGCCAAGGGAATATTACCTTATGAGGCTGACCTGGACAAGATTGCCAATGGCACCGGTGAGGGTTCATCGGGCGATGGCGCCAGCGAGGACGATGTGGATGACCTGATGGATCAGTTCCGCCCATGCCTGATGGGCAAGTGTGCAGCCCTGGTCAACGAGCAAAAGAGCGCCAAGGAAGTCGTCGATGAGTTTGTTAATGATGCCTCAGCAGCACTGAAGGCAGGCAGCCAGATGACGGCCAAATTGTAATTTACTTGCACACGTGATCGTTTCATGATGATAACCAACCACGACAAGATGCAATTCTAGTTTAATTCCACGATTCTTAAGCGATGTATCAGCACCAGGGCAATGTCAGCTTCATGTATATAGATGACGGTGTTATCATCATCTCGCGAATTAATTTCTATCATCTCATCCAGCCCAGCGAGCGAACTTGCTGAGTGAACTTTAGGTTACATAGGTAGGTATATTTATCTTAGATGCACGCTATGGATGAATGCAGACCTGCCGACGGGAAGCTCAACTTTGACCCACTTGTCGGCGCCTAGCGACACCTAGAGACAGGGCCTAAGCGCATACTTTATACTTAGTTTGTGCAGCATGTACGTACATACATGCTCTACCACGTGGGTATGGATATAACTGACGTCACCACTAACAGCGAGTCATAGAACATTCATATCGTGGGTAACGTAGGTACGTAGGTGCCGGCAATAAACGTACGCCATTTCAAAGGATTTAATGACTTCCAAGCTTCACAGTATCATAAACCACCTGGTGAAGTTACCTTAGAATAATTCTCGTAATTAAATCATATCTCCTTCAACAACACATTCGGTTCAAGAACATCATTCCGGCAATCAGCGAGTAAATCAGCGGCAACAGAAAAACAAGCATCCATCATCATGGCAGAAACTCGTGAGTTTTCGGCGGAAAACCTCTTCAACGTCAAGGGTTTCGTGGCCGTCGTGACGGGCGGCGGGACGGGCATCGGCCTGATGGCAACGCAGGCGCTCGCCGCCAACGGCGCCAAGGTCTACATCACGGGGCGGCGGATGGAGGTCCTGGAGAAGGCGGCCAAGGAGCACCAGCCCACCAGCGGCGGCGGGCAGATCATCCCCGTGGGGCCGTGCGACGTGACCAAGAAGGAGGACCTTGCCCGCCTCGCGGAGGACATCGGCAGGAGGGAGAAGTACATCCACTTCCTAGTGTGCAACGCCGGCGTCTCGGGGGCCAAGGCCGAGCCCGAGCAGAAGGACGCCGAGGACCTGCGCTCGCGGCTGTGGGACAACGAGGACGTGAGCGACTGGCAGAACAGCTACCAGACCAACGTCACGGCCGTGTACTTCACGACCGTGGCCTTTTTACCCCTGCTACAGGCCGCAAGTAAGTGGTCTCCGGGATTCCCTTTTTTTCTTTCAATACTTCTCGTTCGTATCAAGTATCAGTGCTCTCTCCCCCCAAGCGAGAGAGCCATGTCGCAGAATCTCGCTACATGTTGAGATTGGAGTTAGCTAACACCGAGTGTCGCAGTGAGACCAAAGGGGCCGCTGGAGCCGTATTCCGCGTCCGTGCTGACCATATCCAGCATGTCGGGCATAATGCGACACGCGCAGGGTCATTTCAGCTATAATACCGCGAAGGGGGCGACGGTCCACCTGACGAAGCTCATGTCCGCCGAGTTCCAGAAGGCCGGCATCCGCGTCAACTCCATCGCGCCCGGGTACTTCCCCAGCGAGATGACGGCCAAGGAGAGCGACGATCGTCAGAAGAGCCACCTGCCCGCGGAGAAAGTGCAGGAGAAGGGCCACGTGCCCCTCGAGCGGCCGGGCCGAGAGGTCGAGATGGGCATGTCCGTCTTGTATCTGGCGAAGAACCAGTACGTCAACGGGGAGATCATTGCGGTAGACGGGGGTGTATTGAATGTCCTCGCCGGACGATAGAGAGGGTGTAATAGTGTCATATGAGGAAAAAGAAGGATTGGCAGCTGAACAGCTAAGATGTCAAGGGTAGAGTCATTACATCACGGTGGTTCTAACACACACTATCTAAGTACCAGAGGCATTGTCAAGCCAACAGACGTTGAAGAAAAAAGCCCTTGATATATGATAGGTGACAAACTCTGGGCGTACGCCTGTGGCTACGCTTGATGGCGTTCGAATTTAGTTCAAGATGGACCTCGCATTGACTGATCAACGCTTGTCCTGCCTATGCAGCTATACTATTTAGAGTCTGTGACGTGGCGCTAGTGCGAACCTTACAATGCTGCTTTTCAATAGTCATGTCTATCATGTAGTGTTGATCCGCTGCCACTTGAAGGTTTAATGATATCATTGTTTTTTCCCTCTGACATTGTAACTAGTATGTGGTGGCATACCCGCCTATAAATGAGTTAATATTCGTATGAGGCCATGAACGTAACTACCTATGTTTGATAATCAGACTCACGGATTATGCCCTATTATTTCGGAATTATTGTTGGAAAGCGCAGCTTTCCTTATTGATATCCATACCCCTCTCTCTCAATAACGGGCCCCCTGTTAGTATATACCAGAACCCCCCAAAACTCTATAAAAGTAGGCTAAACTCTTAGGTATTTAAAGCATTAACCACAGTTCAAAGCCATACGTGGCTCAAATTAATACTCCTACCCCTATACCTATCTATAATAGTACCCTACTACATACCGCAGAAAAACACTGCAGGAAGCCGCCGCAAACAGCAGGCAGAGGGCGCCGCAAGCAAAGGGCGCCGCAGGCAAAGGGGGTTTAAACCCATATGCTTTTGCACTTGGATTTACAGCATATTAAAATAAACAAGCTTTGCCGGCAAAGCTTTCCATTTTAAGCTCACATTTAGCCCTACACGGTCTTATCATTACAATTCCGTAAGCCAACAACACGGCCAGAAGAAAGCCTGTGCTATCCTCTACCCCGAGAGCAACGCCACAAAGATGCCGTACAAGTCATACAATGAGCAAGGCCACCCGCATCTGGCGCCAATCCAACGGGACCTTCTCGCCGCGACTGGCGAGTTTGTCGGCACGTTCTGGTTCCTATTCTTCGCATATTCCGGCCAACTCATGGTGGTCGACCAGGCCGAATCGACTGGCGCAGTAATGGGTCCGTCGGCGACCATATATGTTTCACTTATCTGGTAGGTTAGAGTGGAGGACGCCTGTCCTTATATGCATGCTGATGATTATTTAGTATGTAGTTTTCAGCCTACCCAGGTATTCCCAACGTTGGGATGTTGTCACCCCCCCTATGACATGGGTTGGATCGAGCGGTTTTGACGATGTAGGTGCCAACTGACAACGTTGCAGATGGGTTTTCACTGCTCGTATCTGTATGGTCGATGTACAGGATCAGTGGTGGATTCTTTAACCCAGCAGTACGTATGCCCGTTCTGTGTTTCTCGCCCGAGAAATACTTTGCCACTCCCTGAGACTTGAGGATTCTTCTACCATCGAGCAACATGTCTGACAAGTACAAGGTCAGTTTCGGTTTATCCCTCGCCGGCCGCCTGCCCTGGCAACGGACAGCAATCTTCATTCCTACGCAATTGGTCGCGTCCATAAGCGCGGCTGCAGTGGTGAAGGTACTCTTCCCGGGCAGCATAGCATCGCTGAACACGACCTTGGCGCCAGGCGTGAACATCCCACAGGGGCTCTTCGCCGAGATGTTCTTCACGTCGTACCTCGTGTTCGTGGTGTTGATCCTCGCGGTCGAGAAGTCGCGCGATACCTTCATGGCCCCGATCGGCATTGGGCTCGCGCTCTTCGTCGCCGAGATTCCGGGTTCGTCGCGCCACGCCCTCACTTCCGAACCCAATGATCAATGGGGAAAGCAAAGCTGACGGGGTGAGCAGGCGTATACTACACGGGAGGTTCGCTGAACCCGGCACGCAGCTTCGGATGCGCCGTTGCGGCGCCGATGTTTCCGGGATACCACTGGATCTACTGGGTTGGACCGGGCCTAGGCGCCATCATAGCGTCGGGCTATTATCGGTTCGTCAAGTTTTGCCATTACGAAGAGGCGAATCCAGGCCAAGACGCGCCGAACACTGCCAGTCCGGGATCAAGCACGGTGAATGGCGTCTAAATATGCGTTTGTCGGGGGCACGATCTGTGAGGACCCCAACAGGGACCTATTTGGGTACATGCGTGGGTTAAGTACTTGTACATATGCGAGGCGGTACCGGTAGTTGCGCGGGTGAGCCATTGCAGTTCGAAGTTCCAAAAATATCGTGCTGAAGGGTTCAGCCTCCACTTCTGCTTCCATAGCCAGGTCGCCTCGTAAGGATTCAGGAGGTACGTTAGGTACATAGTAGGTATTATATTTATAAAAATACAGGCTGCCTAGTGAAAGAGTGGAGGTGCGCTCACCAATCCCAAGCGAGCAAAGTGATGTACCTACCCAGATAGGAGAAGCCGATTGAGTCATAGTACGGTACGTACCTGATTAGATGGCCGTCGTGACTCTACAAGCATCATTATAAATGGGCGGCCATCAGGACAGCGACCAGGCACTCTCCTCTGCATCGTGGTCACCTTTGCCGTTTCTTTCGCAGGACAGCCGAGCCAAATGTCGCTGATCCTCCCCTGTTATGCCTAAGAAACGACACCAGCCCAAGTACTCAAAGCCCCCATCAGTCGCGCCCGCGTCGTTGCGTCTCTCGTCTCCGTCGCATTCGGCGGCCTCAGGTGAGTTTGGCGCCTCCCATGCGCCCTCGCAGCCAGCTGATTGCATTTCCAACCGACTAGAGCATCATAACCGGTCGGTTAACGAGCTCCTCGCGAACCTGCGGCGGAGCACCCTGAACGCCCCAGCTGGCGCAGCCAATGTCTCGCCCGCCAGCATCCCCAGTGTGCCCCCGACTCTCCGCCATATCCTCCAGCTCCCCGAACCTCCTGCGCCAGCTCCCAGGCGCCCTCAGCGGCGGGATTCAAATGGCCGTCGTCCTCCGCCCGGTCCGCCGCCACCTCGTAGCTGGGTTGCACTGTCCCAGTCACGCCATGCGACGTCTTCCGGCCCGCCGAACGACGACACCTATACGCGCATCAGGCATTATCCGATGCCGGACACTTACGCGCCAGCCGAAGGAAGTCTAGTGGGTATGCTTCTGCGGCGAATAGCTGAGGACTGGCCCCAGCAACGTGACTGGAACCGTTTCCATCTCTACACGCTGCCTACCCGGCTCCGTCTAGCCCTGCTGGCTCACATTGCCGATATCTATAGCTCAGGCATCTCGCTGATAGACCTGCGACTCATTCTCTCCGGCCCATCGGAGAGCGACCTTGCTGAGTATGGCATAGAACCGCCCGATGTAGCCGTGCTGAACTCCGACGTGTTTTATTTGGATCTAACAAACGCGCTCGGGGGGTCGCTCACTCTAAAGGAACTGCATGAATTTCTTTTTGGACCCAAGAGAGCGATTGTCGCGCCGGCAGATGCCGTTCAGGACTCTTGGGATATACCAGCCCCTATAACACCGCCAATTGAGATGCTACCCAATTTGACGCGCCTGTCTCTCGCTATAGATCCGGGATCGAAAGTATCAGTATCTTGGAAGCAACTCCTATCACTAGCGGGCAAGCTAACCCAGCTCACCCAGCTAAGCCTGGCTGGCTGGCCCGAGCCTTCGCTGACGCCCAACGCGAAGTTCGCCAAGATGGCCTCGCCAACAACTGGGCATAGCGTCCAATATGGCGGTACCGGGCCGTACAGTCATGACCTCGATGGAGACTGGTCCGAGGCGATTCTCGTTCTCAAACGCCTAAGTCGACTCCTCTACGGCCTCGAATACCTCGACCTCACCGGGTGCGGGGATTGGATTCGGGCGTTGAGAGAGGAGTCCGACGGTGAATTCAGAGTAGATCTAGTAGACTGGACAGGAGACTGGGGCAAGATCACAACGTTACGGCTCAACTCGGGGTATGGCCTAACAGACGACTCATCCGAGAGCCAACGACTCCGATTCACCAACTGGATCGGCGAGGCAGTCGCCGTAGAGAAGCATATTCGGGCACAGCGATCTGGGCGGGGCCGATGGGTCACAGTTGAAAGGGATACACTTCCCGAGAGCACCCAGGCATTTGCGGTACATTGGTGATTGAGATAATTCGAATCAAGATAGATTAATTTTGAATATCGCACTGTAAGGGTCCGAGACGAGCAAACCCATATATGCAACCGTACCCATCTAAAGAGGGAGATTAGACTGTGCTTTTATTATGCTACGTCCATCCGGTTGCAGTTTCAAGTTTAACCCAAAGGCAGCGCAGCGCTTATCCCTTTGAATGGCGTTTCGGCGCCATTAGGTTGCCACGTTTGATCGTTAACAGTACCTATGAAGCCATTTTAATTGGGCGCCCCCAGCTCGCTGTCTTTTAGGGCGTCCTGTTACATGTACAAAGCCCTGTTGCCGAAACAAAACCCTGAAGGGATGGTCGCAGCTCTTAGCGCCCGCGGCAGTCTGACTGGATGACGGCGCGTAGGTGGGAAACGTAGGGCCGGCGGGGGCGGTTAGCTTGCGCGGCTACCTAAGGTGGTGGGTGGAGGGTTCCAGGCTGGGCACGCCATGACGCAGTACCCGTCAATTGATGCCCAATCAGCAGCTTGGCTTCTGTCCAAAACGGGCATGACCTCTTCGCTCCTGCACTACTTGTAACGGAGGAGGTACCTACGTTAAGTACCTCCTACACTACAGATGGCTGAGGGCTAAGACAGCAGTACACGATACTTCTTTGACGTCGAAGGTAGCATGGCGTCTTTTTCTATCGCTATGATTAATCGCCGGTTTCCAGTAATTAATTGAGAATTATAGAAGCAGAAACTCTACATTTTATTATTTGTTAAAGGCCTGTCGAAACGGCGACGCCAAGCCTCAGGGATGTTGGGGTTCGTGAGGGAGGTAGGGAACCATGCGGGTAAGGTATTGGCAGACGAATAACCGCCCAAGTCAAAAATACGCGATCTCGTCGATTCAGACTGCTATACAGTAACCGACATTATTGGCCGTGTGGCTTTGTCGTGTCAAATATCCTCTCCTTGCTTTGTTACCCAGTTTGGTTTTCACCTAACCTATGACCGATCCCTACCCAATACCTACTACTTCTTTAGCTACGATCCCATCTCTTTCTCTACGAACATTCCCAATTCGTATCACGCTTTCTTCTGACAACTGGTTGTGAGAGGCACTGCAATTCTTAATTTTCTATTATTTCTTCTTGTCCTTTTTTTATTTTATTTTTTCTCTTTTTATTTTCGATTCATCCAGCAATGTTTAGCACGGCTACCCCAAGACACCCCTCCGTGGGTTTGTTGCTACCACCAGTTCTCATCTCATTTGTGGCCTTAGTGCTTGCCATGATCCTCCTCCTGGCTGGAACCGGGCCACAGAAGGAATCTTTGGAGCCTTATCACATTATTGCGGTATGCCACGGGCCTCGCTTCGTCATGCAGCAATCCCCGCGTGATTCATGGCTGACGTGAACCGCTCAGGTGAACCTATCCAACTTTGGTCATGATCTCGTGGCTACGCCGACAAAATCCGCTCCCAAGCCGACGGCCACGGGTTTGCTTGACCAGATCGCAGACGACGCTCGCGGCATCGGTCAAGACATTGCAGACGGCATCAACAACGTCACGGACGGCATCGCCGACCAGGCCATTGAGAAGCTGGGCATCTCGGAGTGGTATAGCCTGCACATCATGACGACCTGCGAGGGCATGTTCTCGCCCAATGCATCGCAGCCGGGCGCATGGTTCAACTTGACCAACTGCACGGCGCAACAGCCCGGCGGTATGCGACCTTCCTCATGTTACCTCTCTTGAATATGGCACTAACTCAACTGTCTGTAGTCCGGCTAAACCTCAGCGAGATCCTCGACCACGAGATCGAGGCTGGGCCGCTGCACCTGAATCTCAACAAGCTCCCTGTCCCCGACTCAGTCCAAATGGCTGTCGACACGGTCAACGACGCGCTTTTCTCGCTGCTCGTATTCTACGCGCTGGCGAGCAGCCTCTCCGGGCTGTCCTTCCTGGTCAGCCTGGCGGTCCTGGTCCTGCTGCGGAAGAGGGTCCACAAGATGATCGTCTGGGCCAACATGGCCATCACGGGCCTCGACGCCTTCATACTTTTGATCGCCAGCGCGGCCGTCACCTACGTCAATAACAAAGGCGTCCCGCAAATCAACGCCGCCGGTAAGGACATCGGCATCTCGGGCATCCGGGGGTCCAAGTTCATCACGCTCTCCTGGGTCACGTTCGGCCTCATGTTCACCACGTCTCTCTACTGGGGACTGGCGACGCTCAAACGGACGCAGAGACTGATCATCATCGGCGGCTCTTCTCACGAAAAGACGCTGGCTTAAGCGGCTACGGCACATCCAACCCAGTTCTAATGGCGGTGGGAATATTCTTGCGTGAGCGAGAAAGAGGCCTTTGGGTGGGAGTGAAAATAATGGAGAGCGACTCAAGCGCGAATTGGCAGTTATGTTCAGGTTTAGATTCCCTAACTTATTCGGCGTTGGCACAGGGTTCCTTCCATTCGGCATTCCGTTTGGCAGGACAGGGTAGAAGCGATAGACTTCGGGAGAGCGGCTTGGCAGGCACAACTGCTCTCCACGGGCTACAAGAGCCAACAAACACAGCGACAACTTAGAATAAGTAATAATACAAGCGTGCCTTCATCTTTTTTCACATGTCAGCAGGGGTCGCGTTGCAGGTGCAGGGGGGGCATCCCCTGCATTCATTCCCGCCCCCTGGGACCAACGCGCGCACGGTTGCATCTTCAAGAGGTAGGCGGGATCGACGTCTCCCCACACGACACAACACGCCGGCTCGCTCTTGGGTTGGCATAGCTCGACAATCCCCACGACGATCACTTCGTTATCATCGTCCCACCCGTGCTCGGCCGCTACCTTACTTGTTGGTCTAGTATAGTCGACAACCCCCGTCGTGGGAGACACTCGTATTCTGATCGACTCAACTTCTCTCACAACTGTTATCTCGCAATTGATCAAGATTGACAGACACCATCCGTCTTTCCAAACAGCTCCCCCTTTTCTCCAGCCCGTTTCCACCATGCCTCTGCTCTACGGCTCGTCAACCAACACCGACGAGGAGCGCCGAAGCTTGCTCGAGCAGGGCGAGCAACGTGCTAAGCGCATGTTCGCGGGCTTTATTGATTTCGCCTTCTCTGGGAATATCCTCGAGATCGCATTTGGCCTGATGTCAGTGTCGTCACATTCCCAGTCCCCATACAAGAAAGACACCCAGCCTGCCCAGATAGGAAAGTTTCTGTTTCACGGCGCCGGCCGGATCGGTCCCTAGGCCTCTTGAACATCATCCCTGCTGCTAACCGCCGCCACTACTACCCCGAAGAGCCGGGTCCTTGCTAACGCTGGCGATGACAACCGAAACAGTCTAGCCAGCGCCTTCACCACGGTCACGAACTCATTCGTCAATGATATTCTCCTGCCACCGCTGTCGGTACTGCTACCCTTGAAGCGCAACATGGACGAGAAATTCTGGGTTCTCCGCCCCGGCCCCAACTACGACGAGCAGGACGGATACAACACGGTCGGCCTGGCGCAGGAGGACGGCGCCGTGGTTCTGGCCTACGGGTACGTTTTTCCATGACACCGTCCGTCCGATCCCCCACCTCATCGGGGAAGCATCCGGCCACCCGGGCTAATGAGCACTTTGCCGCGGGTTGCCAGTGGATTCGTGCGCCACGTCGTTAGCTTCCTCTGTCTTGGCGTGATGCTCTACGCCCTCGCCTGCCTCTACCAAAGCTTCTCCAAAGACGACTTCATCAAGCACACAGTCAAATGCCGCTACTGCAAGAAGCGCGTCAGCGAAAAGGTCCGTGGGACGCGCTTCTCCCCCCGCGAGGACCCTCGGTTCGGTCAACTGCTGACCCCTGTTCTAGGCTATCCGCTGCATTAATTGCACTAGTTGGCTTGACGGTCGCGAGGAGCGCATGCGATGATGAAGCTCCATCCTCACTGGTCTCCTCGGTGGCTTTATTTTATAGAACTCTGGGTCAATATCGAGTTACAGTGCCACCGTGCCTGCAGCTTGGAAGCAGTCTCTTTTTCTTTTCTTTTATCACTAGAACGGGACAGCATATATTCTTGATGCGCATTGCGAGCCTCTTCAGATACCCACGGCAGCATAACATGTATTTACATTCATATAGATCGCGGGCTCGCGAAGCCACTGTTTTCATATCTTCTAAGCATCATCGACAACACTCTTCTTCTTCATGCATGGGCCCCAATGCCTGGTCGGCGTGCCCGTCGGAACAGGGGGAAAGCCGCCAGGGAAGCCGCCGGGGAACCCGGTCGGGAAGCCCGGCGGCAGTGTGAACGATCCTGTCGGCACCCCTGAAGGGAACGGGAAACCAGTGGGGATGGGGAAGCCACCCGGGGGCACAGTGAAGTTGAACCGGGGCGAGGTGTCGACGCCACCATCCCGGTAGTACCAGGCGCCGGACGACACCAGGGCATTGTAGTCAGCGGTGCCGTTGATAGCGATGGTGGTCCACATCAGCAGGCCGTCATCGGGCTCCTCGCTCAGCATGACATAGTCGAGGAAGGGGTCGTGGTCGCGGCTCGCCATCTGCGAGGTCAGGAAGTCCTCTGTATTGCGCATGATACTCATCGTGTTCCGCGTGTAGGGGCTCATGCCCTCGACGGCATTGATCAGTTCCTGGTCGAAGTAAAGCTGCCCGACTACGGCACTCAAAGTGGTCAGTAATCGTCGCCCTGCTTAAGGTCGAGCCGCCGCCCCCCTTTCCCCCCCGCAGGCAACTTACTGTGATTGACGGTCCCGCCCGTGTACGTCCCGTTGTCGAGGAGCTTGCCGCCGCGGTTCGTCGTCACGTGGATATGATTCACGCGCCCCACGTAATGTCCCGGGAACAACGTCTCGAAGCTGGTCACCCCCTCGAGGTCGGAGATCTGCACTCCACGCAGGAACGTCGTGTTGAGGCCCGCGCCGTCCACGACGCCCGAGTACACGCCCGTCGAGTTCGCGTGCCAGACGTCAACCAGCATGTTTGGGACCGGCGAGCAAGTCGAGATGTCGACTGTATTAATTGTTGTGACACACGTCAACGGCCCGTATTCGATCCCCAGCGTGAGCGAGGAGGAGACGCGATCGGGGGCTACTTACCGAACTGGAGGTCTAGGTGCACCGGGATGCCTTCCTGGCCCTCGGCGATGTTGGAGCGGATGAACTCGCCGCCGACCCAGTACGGCCCGATGATGGTCTGGGGCGCGAGGCCGATGGTGGCGTTGGACCCGAAAATGACGCTGTGCGGCGTCGTCTTGGACCAGTCGCCGTGTGCATCGGTTCGATCGTGGCACGTCTGCAGGTACTGGTCTAAGTAGTCCTGGTTCTGCCTGGCGCGCATACGTGCTGGTTTCCCAATCGTCAGCTCCCATTCAGAACGGAGCCACGGCACCATTTTCGCCGTTGTCTCGACGCGTGGCCGAGAGACAGCATGGTAGCCGATTGTTGCCAGTAAAAGACGGGGGGAAAAAAATACCTACTATGCTCGATGTCTCGCTTCTCACGGAGCTCGGCCGCCTTAACGGCACGACGCAGGGCGGCCCTTCGCATCATGGCTTGGCCATTCACGCTGTTCGCGCACTTGGCCAGAGCCGCCTCTGCATTCCGCATGCCGAGCTCATTGTGGTGGAGATCACGTCGATGCTTGGCCACGTCATGGTGCTCGCCCGGGTGGGCGAGGCCCACACCGCACAGAGCCGCAAGTAAAAGGAGCTGGAAATTCACCATCGTGACGGTTCAGGCGGACTCGTCGAGATCCTTTCTTTTTTCTTCTTCGAGCGAGATATGCTGGCGGACGCGACGAGAGCACTCCCCTCGCTCGCTTTGGGGCTGTGACGGGTTGGCGCATGACTATATATACGACCAATTCCCTTACTGGGTGATGGTTACCTAGGTTAGTTGAGGCTATCAGCCGGTTGCGAGTCTCGTGCAATCTCTGCCCCCGGATATCAGCTTAGCCGCGAATTGGGCTATTACGTGGGCTTTTACGAGTTACCACAACTCTGACTGGACAATTCAGACGTGACGAAGCTCGTCCCTTTGACTCCCATGCCCGATATGACATGACTTTATTAATTGGTTGCTTGTGACTGGACGGCGATCCCGCCATCTGCCGGCCTCGGGTAGCCTCCACGATGCGTCTACCCCAGGAAACCCACCGGATATGGTTTATTTCCCCGAGAGGCGTCGAAAGCCCAATCTCGAGATTACGCGTACTTATTCCATCATCCTGTGCGGTGCTGAACATCTAAACAGTGTGTTGGGCGGCTGAATAGCCGGGACTCGTGCCTGTTGGTATTTAGCCCGGATTGGTCGCGGTGTTGGCGGCTGATCCTTTCGGTAACGTATGATTCTCCTGGCCCTGTCCCCCCGCCGACTTTGGTAATATTCTAGTAGCTTCGAAGGATTCGCTGTGGCGTATAATGAATCCAGTGCTCCTATGTTAGACGCGCCATATGCCCTCAAGAGGCAGCAACATTAGCCTTTAGACAATGAAACACCTCACCGTCGAACTTCTTACTGGTGAAAATGAATACAATGCCACTCTAAACTCCTGATGAGGGAGAATTTAGCCCCAACGGACAGAGGTTGACTACTACAAGACAGGACACCAAGTATCAATTTAGAATATAAACATGACGCATCGATATTTCCCATGGTTACAGTGAACCTCAACATATATAGTGCTGGCGTAATGTACGCATAACGCTACAAGTCTCATAGGATGGATAGAGATGAGAGCACACCCCTTAGTACCTAGAGGCAGGGGGTAATTGGAGAAACAGTACGCTGCTCATTCGATAGTGATCCTCTTCTTGGGAAACCCAAAGCTGAACTTACGAATCGAGAAGTTGATTTAAGCAGTATGTGTTATATGCACTGAGGTCTGGACAAGCAGCAGCTGCATAAACTTACTTCCCATCTCGGGGCTGATATAAACTCTGGGCTTACATTCCCCGGACAGCATAGAAAGCGTCCCTGCAGATTGAAAGATATGGCTGCAAACATAAGGACCATGTTTGCACGACAACGGCATCGATACTCAATACGTCGCTGTAGTAGTGTAGTGGTTATCATTCTAGCCTTCCAAGCTTGAGACCGGCGTTCGATTCGCCGTTACAGCAGATTTTTGCCGTCTCCCAGTGCATCGGGACTTCTTTTTGGCCCGTTTCTTGGCATCAAGAATCACGCCGACCGATTCCAATAGACCGACCGGTGCCAAATAATGCGGAGAAAGTACTCGACTACTTGCGAGCACTGTTTGATGCGCAGTCGATCTCTAAGTTAGCTATATCTCGTGTGGAATCCGGACCAAATAATGACTTGCCTTCTTGCTTGTGATAGGAAGGTGGTATGACACCGTTTGATCTTTGAATCTTACGAGTGCATCCGCTGTTAGTAGACTGCTGGTGTGTCGGAACGAGCCGCAATTTTAGACCACGATGTAACTGTTAGGGGCTGATGTTACGTAAGGGGGCTGTACGTATATACCAGAACTATCTAACTTCGGATCCAATAGGTATCTACCGTAACCTAGGTTACGGTCCTACGAAAGGGTGCGCAGCATTTAGAGTTTTTTTTTATCTCTTATTCTTTTCTATCTTTTTCTTTTTTCCCCATTTTCATTCCGAAAAATATGGGTAGTAAAAACGGAGCCCTAGGATGTCACCATACGAGTCACACTTGTCCACGCTGGTATAAGGCGCGGAAGCCCGCCAATGTACGAGCTATTACAAGTTTATAGGGCGGCGCTCTCGACACTTCTATTGCATTCATGCTCTAGGAATAATGGATTGTCATTCATATCGTTAAGGACAGTATCGGCATTATAAAGCCTCCATGTAAAGAAAGGACCGTTCTAAAACTCTCAGACATATGTATGCAAATCCCTTAGCCCAGGCCTAACCAGATCTCCGACGGGTGAGGTCTCTGTGAGCACGGGCGCTCTAGACGCAGTAAGGCAGGTTGTTGATGGGCTTGCAGGTGGTACCCTTGGGGCAAGAGCCGCCGTCCTGTTAAGCAAAAGACATGAGTGTTAGTTCTGGGCGTACAATATTCGGGACGTGACACATCATCCTAGCTTCGGGTGAAAAAAAAAAAATTTGAAAAACTAAGAAGAATAACTAAGGACTATTCAAACGACCGGGAAAACGAACCAGGTATGTCCCGTCGACATTGCAAACAAGCCAGCCCGACTTATCGGCCTTGCACGCATACGTGGCGGGCGTGCACTGGGCTCCGCGGGTGTCCAAGCCGGTTGAGGCAGCCAGGGCCGTGGCAACGAGGGTGGCGACAGCGAAGAACTTCATTGTGCGGACTGAAGATATTGCGAGTGCTTAGAGCTGAGTAGGTTGTTTGGTGTGGTGGTGTGATGTTGTGATGATGGCGAGAGATGTTGTGATCCGCAGACTGGGTGAGAGGCTCGACTCTTTATACTCGTCAGGAAGAGAGCTGCCTTGGGATCTCAACTATATGCCTCCCCATGGTAGAAGGTCATACCATAACGCAAAAAGTCCTTCTTCAGCTTCTCACGGCATAATATTTGATACACACCATTATTACACATAGGACACCGGGACGTTCAGCTTCGGAATATCGTGTCGGGCTGAGTGAGCCTTCACCGATTCATGCCAATGGCCCGATAAGTCTCTATTACACGCTCGCCTACCACTCGTAATCTTCAGGACTACGCCATTGACTCTAAGCCATCATCCACTAGCGCCGTGGTTTCCGCGTCATTTGACATGGTGGGCTAGAATACGAGCCCGAGAAGTTGCCTGGTGAGGACTGGGCAAGACAATTATGCCCAAATGAGGGAGACATAGGAAAAGTTCGAGGCTAGAAACCGTGTTCCCGAAATAGCAATCGGTGGACCCAGCGTATTTACGAGATTTTGAAGTTGTCTATTAGCCATCAGTTAACGGTCCCCAGACTGATTCCCCGCAAAGTGAGTAGTGTCACTAACAACGCCACCACGAGCTTCAGCCCCGCCAGCATGGCTACCCGGCCGGCACTATGGTACGTAATAGTGTGTCACGACAGCATAGCCTTTTCCCCAGCACGTAGCCAAGATGGCTGCGTTTGAGGAATTATGACCATTGCGAACCCTCCAGACTCTAGGCCTATGGCGATCATGGCGACAAATCAGGTTTCTCACAAGAGGTAGCGACTAGAGGTAGGGCGACCGAGAACGCCTCTTAGCTCAGAATAAATCAGAAGACTGCAGTCATCATATAAGCTGACGGAGATTCAGTATCCCGAGCTTCCAGTTTGGCCGAAAGCTGCCGAATCGCAAGTCCGAGACGCCGTCGAGTGCAGTGAGCATCAGAATTCATCCAACAAGCCAATCCCATCACATTGATCTAGGATTGTCATGCGCGCGCCGCGTTCCAAAGCCCCGATTAAGACGATTACCGGCCCTTGCGTTGTAGCACAGGGCCTGTTACGAGGCGACTGTTGAGGTTGCCCACTTCACCCCGCTTCTAGCGAGCGTCGCTCACGTTGTCCTTCTTGGCCCATCGTTGCAAAACGATGGCAAGGTTTTTACTTCCTACCACAACGCACCAGTCTCCGTCTGCGCTCCATGCGACTTGGCGACCAACAAAGTCCTTAACTGTGATGTTGCTTTGCGCGTGGGCTTTTATAGGTTCCTCCACCCGTGTCATATCATACTTGCCTTCCCACGATTCTAGTGTTTCTTGACCATAGTCGGCGTTAATGTCAACGTGGGTCTCCGCGTCTACGCTGCCTGTCCGGCCCGAGAATACCGAGTCCCTGTCGCTCGCGGCGTCTTTGAGTTTGTTGACAGCATCACCCTTATGTCTGTGTTGAATTGGCACTAGCCAGCCTGGGCGATGGATGGGTTGCGAATGATCTCGAGCCGGATCTCTTAATTCGTTTATGAAGTCATGATATCCCGATAAACGTGCGAGGTCCCAGAAGAAAATTGCCGAGTGAGCATTGCCGAAAGCGAGAACCGGGTGTTTGTCCTCATTATGATAGAGCTTAAAACGTAGATAGAATTGATGACCGCAATTGGGTGTAAAGAATTGAAGGAGTCGCGTGTATTGGGGTGGGCATGATGAAGCTGTCGCTGGTGCAAACGCAGAACGAGTCAGACGATCTGGATCACTTGCTGTTGGGGCCTCGTCCGTGGTAGGGGGAGGATCCTTAGACGAAAACCCCTCGATACGCCAAAGAACGATGATGTCTTCGTGACAGGCCCGAGATAGAACTAGGTCGCCAAAGAAAGCCACACTTAACAATCGTCAGCATTATCTTGGAAAGCACCTTGGTAACAGTCCTTACCAGTCGACGATGCCACTGTGCACCTCGGAGGTGTAGAAGTGAGGGTAGTGAATGGAGACAGGCTTAGGCGGATTTCCAATCTGCGCCGGCAGAAGATCAGGTAATGTCCACTATACGGCATTAGCAAGGATAGAAAACTCGCGAGCCTCGGCCATACATACCAAGCAGACAACGTTGTCATGCCCTGCTGAAAGGACATATCTACCAGTACTATGGAAAGCCTTGAAAGAGTGAGTCACAATCACTCAACGGAGGCAATAAACAAATATCAAATACTCAAAGCTCACCACTGTCAAGAGATGTGATGTATGGCCTTCTCCTCCAAGAATGCACACACATGGCTGCACCGCCCATGCAGGATCGAGAGTCCATATGCGAATAGTGGTATCGTTAGATGCCGATGCGATCAAAAGGCAATCTGTAGGGCATGTAGCGAGGTCGTTTATCTCCTATTTATCGATGAGTTATGTTCAATTCATTAAGGTTTTGCAAACTTACACCCCCGTGACCAACGAGTACCTAGGCGTCGTCGCATGTTAGGTCAGCGCGCATCATTCTGTTCGCATTGGAGGCGATGGCTTACCCTCACCAGAGTGCCTTTAATGACGTCGTACACCTTAACTTTTGAATCTCGGCCAGCGATACATAACCAGGGCGCTTCCGTTTCTGGTTCTTTGGTCCAGGTGCAGCTGCAATTCAACGCATCTCGCTAGAATGGTTGTTAATACGGTCAAAATAAGGGTCCGATGGCTTACATCATCATCTCTGAACAGTTGTACAAGCTCGTACGGGGGGTTGAGCTTGTTTGATAATCGATAAATGACCACCTAATGCTATCAGAACAGGCTTTGAAGCAGCCGAGGGTGACTGGGGGACGAACATGTTTTTTACTGACTGCTGCAAAGATGGGGTCGTGTGTCTCATCCGCATACGGGTAAAACTTGACGTCGAAGAATTCTACCCGACAGTGAGCGCACCGAGACTCAGAATGCGCATGGCTTCCTTCTTACCTGTATCTTGATCATCCGCTGACAGGTATTGAAAGTCATCCTGCACAACACCAGAGAAGCGGTCAATCAAAGGTCTAAAGGGTAATTAAAGGATCAAGGCGCATGCAATTCCTACCTCGAACCCTATTGAGGCTCTTAGTCGCGGCAAGTCCCACTCATCATGATTGACGATTGACGGCATGGCGAATGCGCTCGGTGGCCCGGCCTAGCCAGGGTTCTGCAATCGCCGTAGTGACTACGAAGGGCGTGTTTCGATGCTAGGGCTAGTAGAAAACCACGATATTCAAGTAATTTAACGTGAGTAGACAATCTGCCACCGAAGCGTGAGCTTCTTGTTGCAAGCGGCACTGCTAATCGGGGGTCCCAGCTCGCCCTTGTTGGGAAGCCGTCAAGGGCCTTTATTTCGAGGATGACAGCTGACTCAGTGTCTCGGATTTCAAGGTGTAACAATAGATCTTGCAGCATGGCAGGCATCAAAGGAAAGGACAAAGCGAGAGCCCTAGCGATGCTGCCATGCTGGTGTTTACGAGGACAAACATGACTTCGGGAGAAGTTCAAACAACGTTAACTATCTACCTCTAATCGAGCCTCTTTGTGGCACAGCTGTTATACTCGCATGCGCCACAGGTACCAGTTACTGCTCCACCTGAGTCCGGGCCGATACCAGGCACCTGTCAACACCTGCTACATTAGTTAGTCTAGGTACGTACCTAAGTGAATTGGAGCCTCAACCCTGTTATTCTATAACCTCGGGAATTGGCATATAAAAATGATAATAAACACTCGAAGCAACTTTCAAAGCTCTAAGTTTTTGCTAGCTTTGCTTATATTGTGGCTAAATTAGTTTCCCACTGATATCCTGTTGCGGTCGCAGCGCATCATAGGCAACAATGTTAACCCTACCTGTTGTATTGGTGTTTCTAGCGTTACCAGGCTAAAAGCCTACATACGAAGAGACACAACGGAGTCCTGTGAGGCTAAAGGAAAGCCTAAAATTTCCATCCAACACTATTACAGCGCAATACATCTAAGCCAAAGAAGCTGTGAGGTTCTTTTAGGGACATATTGTTTCAAGTATAATGCAGACGTCGCAGATACTCCAAGGACACAGCTTGGGCACGGAAGAGACGCTCCTCGGTGTCAGCATTTGGAGTCGAAGAACATATCATCACCCTGTAAAGTAAGCTTATAACTGATATTGATTGGGTACTGTTCTATTCTAACTATGTCCTACTTTAAATTAAGTTTTATTAGAAATTACGAGTACTTAGCCGAGGAGGGACTACTGGGCACATCAAGGCTTTCCCGTATGCCTTTGTGGCAGATTATGGTCATTCTAATGTATTACACATTTATATTGTTGAATTAGGACTGAAAAACCGCAGGATAGTTAATAAACGGTCCCTGGCTTTATTTACGATTGTTTTCACTAACGCATGATTAGGGCCAGCACACACGAGCAAAAGCAGACTTCAGATGAAATGAGGGAAACGAGGCATAAAAATAACTAGTCAACTGTTCTATCCGCGCACACTGCATAACGTAGTATTACAATCGCGGTGCCGTTAGCCTGCCTAGTAGCGGTGAGCTTAATATGCAAATTTTCTCCGGAACCCCAATACTAAATGATCAACCTAATTCGTTCAGCTGACGGCAATAAGCTCTGCAGCAGGGCTAGTGTAACATAAAAGTAAGGTATTTCCAAATGTACGTTGTAGAATCATGCACGGGGGTTATGCAAATTTGTAGGTAGCGCTATAAGCTTTTACTATGACACCACTTCAGATTCAGCGTGTTTCAACACCCAGAATAATTCTGTAATTGGAATTGGTAACGTCGCTGGAAGTGTTACTATATTCTTAAACCTAGGGCCGTTGTGAGGCATGTCTTTAGCATAAGGCCTATGGGTGTATTACTAACTATTTAGTATTATTTCGCTCGGCTCTACGGACCTTGGAAAGCCCGGATGGTAAGCTGACACGCCGAGGTATAAAGCTTGTATAGATGTATTCACCCCACGATTATTATTTTATTGAAGAATTTAATCGATAGGCATCGAAGATATAAGTGAGATACAGCCCAAATTTTTGTTATCCCGGCTTCCGTAGCTTTTTTAAACACTTTCTCAGTATGGGTTCTACATATAAGTAGCTACAGTTTCATCCAGGAACGTTAATTAGAATTTAATCAGAGATAATATTATTGTTATTAGGAGTTCGGCTAAGCAGATCTTACGAAAGGAATGTAGGACTGTGACAAGGGCTCAGATTGACCGCTTGGAAGGCGGGCCTTCTATTGACGCGATGTTCTAATATGGTGTCAGGGCATGAGATCACAGAGAGGGCGAAGCGACCCACTAGCTAGGGATAGCGTGGAAACTATGTATATAAAAAGGCTGGACTTCCCCCCCAATATTGGGAGGGAGGTTCAGGAATCAATCCTTTTGAGTTCTTACCCCTACATTCTACCTACCAGTGACCTACTTGCGTGAATACTTCACTCCGGAGACATAACCACCTGACATATGGTGTCAAGGTAACCTATAGATATCTACCCTCTCCGCTATTCCTAGGGGGATTTCGCTGGGTTCTAAAACTCTGAATAGCCTTATTTCCTTTGCTAAGCATTTCCTCGTTAGACCTATGTCTAAGACCTTCGCTTATAGCCTAGGACCTCCGGTTACGTATATTTAACTACCCGCGATATTGAGAATCACAGTCTATTCAGCTTCCTCAGCTTGTGTTAATAGGAACTGCTAGCAGTATGAACTGCGATAAACCATCATTGCCCTTTCGCGCCTCGGACCTCAATTGCAGGAGACAGTATTACGTACAACCTATGATATGCCTATTCTGGTGAGACCCTGAATTTATAGGTGACTTCATGAACCAAGGTTCCACGTTTACTCGGAAGACGAAGAGAGTTGCGCGAGTCACCAGTCTCGGTGGATTCCACACCCCTAAGACCCGGGCATGGGGTGGCGCAATTAAAGAGCTGTAGTTTCTAGAGATCCACGATGCCATTAACACGTTCCGCCTCCCGTGGGTTTAAAGGCATATATAAAGCACTCATGTCAAAGGCTACTGATGAGGCGAAAAATTTTCGGTTGTTGAATGTTGTATGTACGGACTTTTTGCTGCGATATAGATAAACCATAAGCAAATCAAAGCACAAGTAGCTTAGGAAATGGAGGAGAAAGAGAATAAAAAAGGAACGATAATTCTACAATGATCAGAAGACGTGCAATGGAAACATGCTGACGAGCTTGAGAACAAATATAGCATTTAAATCGCAGAGAATCTAGTAGTCGCAGTTGGTCCAGAACCCATAAGACCCAGCGGCCTCTGAGCTGCATAAATTCCTTGTCGTATGTATGAGTGCAAGGGTAACATATATCGGAGATTCGTTGTCAGCGGTCTGGGAAAATGTCTAAACTGCTTTAGTTTTCAATCAGAGAATGTATCCCTAGGGGCTATTTCTCCCTTTAAATCAAGCAGTAAATCTAGAAACTTTGATATTTATTTAGTATTTGTTTGCTTTACTTGCTTCACTAGTGTTTAACTCCCTAGAGCCGGTCTGAGAAGGCTTCATAAAGCTGAGGACCTTGTTTGATTACAGCCATAACTTCGTCTTGAAGTGCATGACAGGGCAGCCTGGTCTTGGGAGGAAAGCTTTGTGTCCAGTTGGTCAAGGTATTTACTCCTTTTGCGTGCAGCGCATGAACAGCCCTCGGCAGGTGTAGTGAAACAACAAAATACCGTTTTATTCTCCCTTTGCAAGTATCGCACCCTCCCCATACAACTGGCGTAGGTTGGAGAGATAGTCCAACGATTAATCTTTCCTCACAGGGCCCTTTGAGGTAGGACTGGCTCGGCTGACGGTTTACCCCTGGTCATTTGCGTTTTGAACATTAGTGCGGCGCGCGTCCCTCGACACCAGGGTACATGCCAGTACATCCGTGGAGGGTCTTATGGGAACTCAGATGTTGCAGCCGGGCTTCGTTACCCCTGATGAATGATACAATCATATGCGTATCTGCCTTACATGTTGCAGTGTAGAGTCCAGGAGGCTGATTAGGGCTAGTAAAGGGGGGCCGAGCCCAAATATCATGGGCAGAGAGACCTGCGGAATCCTGACACCTGACAGAGTAGCTAATTGTAACCTAATGATACCTAGCCCGAAGCATATACATTTTCTGGTCCAAGCCCCCCATGCCATCCTGTCCAGTCCTTATGATAACTAAAGAAAAACTGACACAGGAGATCATTGCCGAAAAAGTAAACACATTTTGGCCACTACCGACGGTAGCGTCAACCTTGTCACCCATTGAACTTGGAGAACATACGAACGTAGTGATGCATAATGGCCGAGGGGGCCTAGGAGCTGCTGTGCTGCAAAGTTATGCATGGTGATTGCGGTGGCAAAACTACACCTTTGCATAGATAAGACCCTCTACAAAGCAAAGTAAGATTAGCGACCTACCGCTTAACTCGGGCACGGCAACCAGAGAGGCCTCCAACCAACTGCTCCCGAGCCCATTGACTTCCTTATTACCGATATGGTGTTATTCTCGCCAGCAGCGGTTCCGGTGCTTCTGGTACTAGCGACTTGGCACACATTAGTAAGTCGTGTCAATTTCAGGGAGTATACCATGTGTGTGTTGATAACGAGGCAGCTTCGAGAGCATAGCCGAGATTACCGTAGCCGAACATGCAGAGACTGCAGATTTTGTAGTTCTTAGTCCTTGGTACTTTGAAGGCTCTAGAAGGAGAAGTATATGGCTAACAATGGCGCTACTCGGGCTGCCCATTGGCCCTATGGCAATGAATGGCCCCCCGAAGCAGGTAATGTCGGTAGATATCGACAGATACATCCCCTGTCCCCTTCTCGGTTTATTACCTCGCCTAAGGAGGGAGCACCGATTTGCACACCCTTCCGTCCCTACAGTATCACTATCGTGCATGCGCCCGATGCGTTGCATTGCAGGGAGGCATGTCAGGAAATATTACCTGTCACATATGGAGAGGTCCATGAGCAGCGGCCCGGGCAGCTCCAGGGGTCGATAACCGTTTCTCGTTTGTTGATATACCGTATCCGTTTTGTCATGGCAGGGCCGTCGGTGAACCCTGAAGCGAAGCCAGCCAATACACCTATTCGTTGCTCCCTGTGCGTACGTGTGGCGTTATTTCGCATTGATACGGTATAGCAGCACTATATTAGAAGTAGCACCAACTCCGTTGATAGTAGATATTCTACACGCCTACTATCTGCCTGTCCGTGCGGCCTCCCTACGCGGCCGTTCTAACGCGCTTCGGCTTCTGGATGGTGAAGGGCTGGGGGATTCAATGGTATAGTTTGGATGCTATGTATGAATCCAATCTGGAGATGAATTGATCCGGCTCGTGGAAATAGTGGACAAATGCCTAATTCGGCTTCTGGTGGTGTTCCATCACTTGTTCGGCTACGCGGTTGCTGTAGTCAGTTGTCGATCACGCTTTTTCTTTGCAGGTAAGTCTTGCCGGCCTATCCGTCATTGCTAACCCAGCTAAGTTTATTTGCAACTTATCTATTCGTTCGATTCCTTACATGGCTTCACCATGCCTTTTCTCCCAAGCGCCCAGGCATCTGTAGTGCAATGCCTTTATCCGTTACTTTGATCTTCAGCCATTCTGAACATTTGAAAGAATATTTCTGACGCTTGATGGCTGCTACAGGGTACGGTCCAGGGACGACAAATGTTCATTCTCACCTTGGTTATACATCGAGACAGTTGCGCATCTATAGCGGTGAACAATGCAACACTCCCGGCGCGCTTCTGTTGAGGCTGATAACCCGGGCATCCCTTCAGCTTGGCTGGCCTAGGCGCTGCGGGTTCTCGCTTTGCCTTCTACCTGAAATCCAGATCGACTTGGCAACTTACAGATCTTGACTACCAAGTTCCTAATATGACGAGGAAGCTGTCGTTCATTTTCATACTTGAATTGTCAAGAAGGGCCATGATCACATATGCGCGATTCTTTTGCTGGCGCGGTAGCTGGGGTTGGACAACGATATGGCATATGCCCAGCACCTTAGTATGCTCATTGACCAAGTCACGTGAAACCAGCAAGCTGTAAGTTAATAAAGGAACTTGAAAGGAAGCAACCTAACTTCTGTAGTCCCCTTGGGCCAGGTGCTAGGTAGTTGCGAATCGTGCTTGTTGGGTGGCTCGAACAGTACCTCAACCTAAACTACCTACGTACTTACGAACGAGCAAGGTCAGCGCTTGGCCGACCGACCCTCCGTCAATCCGGCGCATCGGTGATGGCGGCGATATAATCTCTACCGGGACCTCTTAATATGGATGGGGTCCTCGGCGCAGTCGGACACGTCCGAAATGGCTTAGCACAGCCGGTGCCGCGTTCACAGGCCGTGTTGATTGATGGCTCCAGAATGTCCGGTCGGATCGCTCCAACAGGCGACTCACTCCGTACGGGGGTAACCGACTTATACCGACCCTTCATCTCATCATTCAACTCGTCGCTCTTGGTCTCCAAACGCGACGCGAACCAGTCGGCGAGGTTGCTATTGGCCATTACTATGTAGCCGCGCGGACTTGGTCTAGTGACGATGCGCCACTCATTTGTCGTGGCGCCTTTGGCATTCAGTATTCGTTCAATTGTTCACCTCGAGCGCAAACAACGCTTCCAACATGTCCCAGTCATCCGGGCTCGATATCGTCCCACCCCTGTTTATAGCTGACCATGTCTGGCATTTGCGTTGCCGCGCTTATGGCATATACGGGGTGTCAGGCGGTACTCGTATTCGTATCGAACGAGCGAGCGAGCGAGCAGAGGGCGGGCGCTTTGCCCTAGAGAGGTAGGTCCCTATCCGGCCGTCGGATCCGTCGTGGCAGCTTTCTCGGAATTAACAAGTCCCCGGCTGTGCGAATTAGGAATTAAGAATTAGCCTAGAGTGTCTCAGAGCGTTCCGAGTCAGATCCACCCGCCTGGTCCCCTCATGCGCGTTGTGCTCGTGAAGACCTCATCCAGATAATAACGGCTCGTAGACCGTTATGGACGGCCTCACACTGACGCAACAGGCCAGGTGGGCGGCCGCTGTACTGTTCATCCTCGGTGTTGCATATCTATGGCGGCTAAACAAGGTGATGGGCCAGACGCCTCCCGGGGCGGTCCATGCATCCCCCTACCGCTGGGCCGACCACGAGATCAAGGAGACGTACAAGCGCACCAAGGCGAAGGCCTTCGACTGGACAAAACACCTCCCGCCCAAGGCCAACCGACGCTATGTCGTGACCGGCGGTTCCGGCGGTGTCGGCGGCCAGATCGTCCTGCATCTGCTGGCGCGCGGCGAGTCCCCCGAGAGCATCCGTATCGTGGACTTCAGGGAGGTTGAACGCGGCGATATGAAGAGCGGTGCGGCCACTAGGGTAGGCTTCGCGCAGGCCGACATCACGTCTCCTGCGGCCACGCGGGCCGCCTTTGACAAGCCGTGGCCCTCGAGCGTGGCAAGGCTCCCGCTGACCGTCTTCCACACGGCCGCTATCATCATCGCGGGCGAGCGCACCATGGGCACCTATGAGCGCGTCAGTCGGGTTAACATCGATGGCACGCAGAATGTCCTGGACGCCGCGAAGGCTGCGGGCGCAACCATCTTCATCACCACGTCCTCCGGCTCTGTCGCCCATCGGCCCGCCGGCTACTGGGGCAGTCCGTTCCGGCGCTGGCCCAGGAACTTCTTCCAGCTGATCGACGAGTCCGACTTCGACAAGCCGCTGGTCCCTCACTCGCAGTTCTTCGGCAACTATGCGCACACCAAGGCCATCGCCGAGAGAATTGTCTGCCAGACCAACAGCCAAAACTTCCGGACCGGCGCCATCCGCCCAGACAACGCCATCTACGGGAGCAGCCATAATGACCAGGTCGTCGGTGAGTTTTTTTTTTTTTTTTTTTTTTTTTTTTTTCATATGCTCCACGTGGGGCTTCACGGGCCGCTTCTCCTCCCTCCCTTGGCTATCTGTTACGTGATGTTATATCCAGCCTGCCAAATCCGAGCAGGACGGAAATAGATAGTAGCTCACAGTTGCTCAATAGGTCAAGTGCTGCGCAGACAAGGCGCGCAGAGCTGGATGCCCAACATTGTTCAGAACTTCGTGCACACGGGCCACGTCTCGATCGGCCACCTGAAATTCGAGGAGGCCCTGCTGCGCAAGGAAATGCCCAAGTGCGCCGGCAGGCCATTCCTCATTGCCGACGGCGGGCCGCCGCCTACGTATGGTGACATGTACCACCTGTGCCACTTGATGGCAGAGACGCCAGTTAAGCTCACGTTTCTCCCGCCGCTGCCATTCCTTCTCCTGGCTCACGTCGTGGAGCTCGTCTCCATCGCGAGTAGGACGCCTGTTCTGGGTTGGATCATCCCAGAACCCAAGGGCACGCTGGCCATCCTGCAACCGGGCGTCTTCCATGCTGCCTTGCACTACGTAGCGACGGACAAGGCTGCGCAGCAGAGCGTCGAGCAAGGAGGTCTCGGCTTCGAGCACGCCATTACCACATTGGAGGGAATGTGCCAGCAGGTACTGGACTGGAACAACGAGCACGCCTCGCCCGGCGCTTGAGTGTACATGGAGGGATAGAGGACTTCTTGGCTACGCGGAAGCAGACTTCATCATGCTATAACGTTGCGATTCACGAACATTGGGGTTTCAGCATCATTACTAACTATACTGACTGTTCATCTTTCTCAGTTCTATATGAAGAGTATATATACTACAATAAAGCCTAAAGAAGCCTGCAGATATCTTACAATCCATCGTTTCCTTCCAGCTACCCAAGCGCCCCGAGGTTTTCCACTTGTCACAAGAGTTCTCTGTTTACATCTAACCTCAAAAGTATCGAATGACTCGTTCCGCCCCCACCGTAAATGTTTCTGGTCAAGACCATTGAGGGGAATAGTTGTTGACTGGGCTGCGCACACTAGTCAGGTCGAGAACAGACCCCATAAAGATATTAATATACCTAACTGCTAGCGCGAGGCGCAACTGATCCATACTAGACCAGAAACGTATAGTCTAAGCTCCGGTGTCTATGCTGTCGGGTCATGCCGTCAACGACCCCGGCATGAAGTTGGATTATGTGCATATATCTGTAAGCCCTTTCTCTCCACTCTGCTTTTACATAGTGCGGGATGGTATCAACTACTACGGGCTCAAACTACAAAGTACTTTGCAGACGCCGACGTGCTGGGTGGCCGGGGGGTGATGATCGGCGTTTGGAGAACGGAGTGGCCGGCTACTCGTCGGGATGTGGTCGATCTTATGATACCATTCATGTATGAATTGGGTGTTTTGCCCAAGTGGGAATGAAGCTTCACGATTGCTGTTCACCCATCCGATCAGTCTATTTATTGGCCAAGACGTATCGCCCCAAATCCCGCATCGAGGCTTGCCAGTCGCAAAAAAAGCAAAACAAAAAGATGATATTCCCCGGAGTCGAGACGTCGCCGAATCGCGTAACGGGGCGGGGATGGCGTGCTACAAGCTAAAAGCTGCGATCCCCAATGAAAGAACCCCTCACGCCCGGCCGTCCTCGCCGGTCCCTTGGCGGACTCCTGCACGGGACTCGTCCTTCATACCGCTTTTCGGGGAGGTTCTAAGAGGGGAAGAAGGCGTATAAATACGGCAGTGAGGACACAGCACGATCGTCGCGAGGAAGCAGATGACACACCGCACTCGTCCCTATTTTCCCAGCTCTCATCCACTGAAGCGCATCTTGAGTTCATCTATCCAAGTCCAATCCGGAGAACCCGCGGGCATCTGCAGTCATGGCGTCCGAGATCCAGAAGAACCTCGTCGAGAAGAACGCCGAGTACGCCAGCACGTTTGATCAGGGCCACCTGGCGCTCCCGCCCGCAAAGAAATACCTGGTTTGTAAGGAGCCGCGTTATTTCTCCGTCGACCTCCCTCGACACGTAAAAGCCCTGGAGGATAGTAGAGCTGGAGGGGGAATCAGAGCCCAGACCGACTGACTTTCCCACGTTAGTGACTTGCATGGACGCGAGAATCGACCCTGCGGCTGCCTTCGGCATCTCGCTGGGCGACGCACACGTCATAAGAAATGCGGGCGCTAGTGCGAAGGACGCGCAGCGGTCCATCGTGATCTCCCAGCAGCTTCTGGGAACACGCGAGAGTAAGTGTCCCGGCCCCGACGGCGTTCTCTCTCCACGTGATACCCCCGTGTTGCTATGAGGCGGGGGAACCCGAGTGTTTGCTCTGGGCCCGATTGGGTCTCTCCGCAAGGGGGCAATATGCTGACACTAGACCCTCCAAAGTCATACTGGTTAAACACTCGGGATGCGGCATGTTGACGTTCAGCAATGACGATGCGTATGCCATTGTCAAGAATAATCTTGGCCCCGCGGCCGCGGCCGAGCTTGCCACACTTGATTTCTTACCCTTTCCCGATCTGGATGCTGCTGTGAAGGATGACGTGGAGTTCTTGAAGAACACTGCCACGGTGGGGGATGGTGTTACGATCAGTGGATGGGTTTACGAGGTCGAGACGGGCAAAGTGAGACATGTTGTTTAAGAAGGCGCCGTTTGAGGCTACGTGGAAGTCCGTGAAGACATGATCCGATTTTGTGTAGTACCAGCGTTTCAACTACTCATATCTATCACCAGAAACGCCTCTATATGCAAACAGTCAAATCATACCTTTCGAATGAGAGGAATATCGCCTTTGGTGATCTCGTCGATGAATGCCGGCTCCGCATCGTATAGCATGACGTGAAAATGCTCAACTGCCTGAACGGATTTCAAGGAACGCCAGTTTTTGAACCAGATGTACTAGTTTCACTCGCTGTGAGTAAAGAAGAAGAAGGCTTGCTAGGTGCGACATAAGATGTCTTACATGATCGCTCGGCACCCTCGAACCGAAAGTCTTGAGGACAAATGCGTCGATCTCGGCCCGGGCCTGCTCGGTGAGGTCGTCCGTAGCGGGGTCGTCTTCCAGGTCAAACTTAGTCCAGATGACGAGGTGAGTTATCCGCTTGTCGAGACCGTACGGCCAGTCATTCCACAGGATCTTGATGTCGTCGTCGTGCTCGAACGGTCTGCCCCTCGGCGTTATGGGCATGTCCCAGCGCAGTCTCTGCGTCAGGATGAAGTTCATGACGCTGCCGTAGTCCCGCTTCAGTCTCCACGTGTACTCTAGGTATTTCCGCAGCTCGGACGGCACGCGCTGAAACAGGTCGAGGCGGTTGTCCTGGATCAGCTTCTGCACCTCGGGCCACGTGCTGATGTGGTGCTCTTCATCCGGCGTGCCGATTATCCCCACATCCTTCGCGCCCAGCGTGCGCAGGAACTCGGGACATTCTTCTGTCCTCTCACTTTCTGGGACGTTGACCTGCCAGTATGGGAGCCCCGTACTCAAACTTCCCATGATGAAGGCGTTGCAGGAAGGCGGACCAGGATGTCTGGCGTTTTAAAAGGAAAAAGAAAAGAGTCAGCAAGACGCTAAATCTGGAGGAAGGACGACGTAATGACGGTCTACAGCTGGACTTGAATTCTATGAAAATATATATATGAACGAAGAGTTAGAATGGAAGCTAGTGATGTTATTCATATTGAAGACAGAGTAAACAAGGTGAAGTACATAAGTACCTCCTATATTTATCTCCAACTTGGAGGGGCAATCGGGTGGATCCTCTTGGCGGTAGCAGCTGCTGCTTCCCACCCGTGACCGGCTGGCACAGAGCCGCTGGGACTGGTGATGGGAACGGGTACCTAGGTAACTATCCGAAGGGATCTATCTAGATAGTCTAGAATAAGAGTTCCTATTGTGACAATGAACTTTTGATGCATCTACCTATCCAGGCGGAAGCGCTCTCATGTCCATTCCCATGGTTATCCATCCGGCGCTAAACACACTATCACTAAATTCGCAATCAGTGCGACGAAAAAAAAATTGAAAAGGGGGCAGACATGGCGATGCTCACCGCTGTCGTCGACATGGTACGTATACCGTGTGAGCATGTAACCTAACGTGGCCTTTGGTTTATTATTGTAGTAGTAAACACGAGGTGTAAAATTCACTCAAAGCTCAATTCGTCTCCATCCCCACGTGGCCAGCCCCCCACTATCTATTTGCCAGACGACAGAGTGTACCTACTAATGTAGGTAGCTGGGTAGTGTAAGTGGCGGAGCAGTGAGCTTTATGCGGCGTCGCGAGTCTTGGTGGATTCGGGTCTGGACCGTACATTTCTCCCGCTGTCCTCAATAGTAGATGCGGAAATCGACATCTGTGGCGAGGACATGATTAGATCCGGGTCGCCGGTATAATCCACCCATCCAAGGAGAGCCTACATACAGCTCTACATACAGCTACCTAGTCGACAGAGGCTGAATTGCCAGTGTGGTGCCTGCATTTACCGGTATCTATCGTCCTTGCATCAATATAGGTGTAATAGCGCCTCAGAAAGGCCCTACATGCACCGAACCGACCATTATACGCAGCTGAAAAAGGCGTTGGACGCCACGCAAGATGCAGGTCCGGAGCCTGGTGCGACTTTAGATCCCGGGCAATGCTCTGCTCAGCGTCTTATTGCTGCCGCTCCCGAGCCCCCTTGTCCTGGGCGCCAACCCTCGCCAAAAGGTCAAGTTACATTCTTGTGAGGAGTGGGTGGTCCACAGGGTAGGCTCTGCTGGACTGTGATTAAGCTTGGCCTTTGTCGGCAGTAAAGCCACGCAATCAGCGTTATCGTGACCATGGGTTGAACATGATTTGGTGCATACGCCTGCCGACTTTTACAATTTCACCACAAAATGAAGACGGAGACTCCCGTTGCGGCCGAGTAGATACCGTACGCTGTACCCAGCCTGGTTAGCTACGTTTAAGAATTTTGTGGACTCCGGGAGCAAGGTGCTTAGATCTGGATGATCTCTCCGCTGATTGTGCAGCAGGTATGGGAAGACATTCGACAGACGAGGCAAGGCGCCACGATACTATGCACAGCAGGCAAAGTGCCGCGGAGCTAAGCGTCTAGCAGACCCGAAGGCGTTAAGAGACCCAAGCTGTTCACTTGGAGGGTTCCGACGGAGAATCTGGAACTCTGGCTCAGCCGCCCGTGTAGGTGGAGCTAGGCACGCTCACGAAGCCAATACGGATCGTCAGCCCCTCAGCCTCCGGCGGGAAGAAAGACGATAAGGGGACGTCAATACTTGGACGTACGAGTGTCGCCCCCCAAATCTGAGGCTTTTTGGGCGCCAGACGAGCCGATATTCGCCAAGAACGGCATCTTATTGCCCCTTAAACCCACCCAGGCCTAGCTACAGACCATGAGGGAGACGGCCGCCGGGTCTAGGTTGTCGCCAGATATCGGCCGCCGGTAATTGGGATTGCAAGTCGCGGGACTGATCATAGCGAATGAAGTAGCGTGGGTTGTAAGTAATAATGACCGTGGGGCTACCAATATTTCATTTGCTGGGGCGACGAAGCTCCAGGCCGTGAACAGAGATGTATTGGAAATGACATGAACGGAGACATGCTGGTAGGTGCGTGGCTACCCTTTGTCCAGCTGAGTTTTTGCCTCATAATCACCATCCATCTCGTCTCTGACGGGCCGTCTAGGTACCTAAGTCTAAACGTGAGTTGCCATAGCATAGGTAGGTATCTGGCATCAATCAATCTACGACAGGTAGGTATGTTGCTGATCGTTTTCCCTTCCTCCGCCTACCTACTTGTTCAAGACGCGATCAAGACGATCTCTGCACATCACCGTTTTTGCCCCGTCATCCACCCCCCCTCACCCTGCCCTGCCTGTACAGGCCCTCCTGTTTGTCGCGTGCTGGTACTCTCTCCCACTAGGCTTCAGAATAGAGAATGGGCAAACCAGCAGCGAATAATGGCAAGCAACTGTTGTCTCGAGGATGAGACAGCCGGTTCGGTTTGAAGGCTGCATGATGCAATACAAGTACGTACTTGGTAGTTAGTTGGGTGTCATGGAACCGGCATGTTTTGGCGCGTGGGTGGACACAATGGGCGGGCAAATAGGAGGACATTGCGGATGAGCAACCAAGCAGGGATCTTAGCGTTATCCAGACCGCTGCCCAGGTGCATTACGTCAATCGGGCAAACACGTTGGCTGATTTGTTGAGCAGTCACAGAGCACACAACCAAACACCGACAGGAAAGATCCCCATGGTGTGTAATCGAGAAAACGGCCTGAACAAACGCATCGCGACATCTAACTACCTACGTAGTACCTAATACCTAACCTACGGGAACCACAGGACACCTGGTGAGTACCTGGAGTACCTAGTACCTGTAACCCGCCTACGTACTGTGTACCTCCCATCTCCTTTCCCGAGTCCCAGCCCCAGCCTAGAGTCTAGATAGTCTTCAGCCCACCTGGAGGCAGAGAGAGAGAGGGATTTGGAGCTACGCATGATTAAATATAAAATTACCCACCAAATGAAGGTAGCACGCATTGGGTACTAGTTTGCGCCTCAACCTGCCCCCTACGTACTAAGGTCATAGCCTAAGGCAACCCCACCATAGAGCGCACGACCCCACCGGGTCAACTATCCACCCCCCCTCCAGTGCCACCAGTGACCACTCAGTAGCCGGTGGCCACTGAGCTGCAGGACGTGCGGGTGCATCTACGTACCTTGCCTCGCCCGCGACGGGTACCTTGGCAAGGTCATCATCTCCCAATTGCCCAATTGCCCAGTCGCTAGTGCACATGCTTGTGCTGCTGCTGCTTTCAAGCTGCTTCGCCCCTGCCCCTCCTCCTGCCCGCCATTTGCCATTTCCATATCGCCAGGGAACAGCGTTAAAACCTTGGCCTCCCTCACCTACTTTTCTCCCCCCTCCAAAGCTTCACGTCTTCTATATTTGCATACCCTCAAGCCCCTCTGGTCCGAAGCCCTTCTACCCTCGCTTGAAGTTGAAGCTGCACAGCGTCTGACACGGCTCCAGATTGATCCTGCCGCTTTCTCTTCTTCACCATGGCTCAGGCAATCAAGAGTGCTTTGCCGTCCCACCTCAAGTCCCAGCTCGGTGGGAAGGACTCGGATGCCGAGTTTACAGGCAGGCATCATGGGAAGACTCGATCACACATGGTGAGTACCACAGTTTCGACTCCCGTCGCTCCAATTTGCCCTCCCGGCACCGTCAAACACGTCCGCGAAGCCCTCCCTGTCCCCTCGGCCACTTGACGTGGAACGTGGAACCTCTGCTTCCAACGCATACAAAACATACAAAGAGCCGTCAGGGTTCACCTTCGGGTCCCCCTTTTGTACTGTTGTGGGCTATTACAGGCCATCGGCTATTGCGCACCCAAATACACTTTGGGGCTGCACGTTGTCGGCCATTGCGTGGCCCAGGAAGTTGAGTTCCAGCAAACTTCGACGTAGCCCCAGGCATGCAGATTGCGTCTGGACGCACAATCCCTTGTTATATATCGGTTCCTCGCACCTCTGCCTCATTGAATTGACTTTGTCTGGCCCTTCCGTCTGCAAAGCACCGACAGCCTCACGCACGAGAAAATACCTGCCTAGGGACTTTTTGCCTTCACTCCCCCCGCCGCCATCCCTTGAGTCACCATCATGACCGTAACGTCAACTAACTGCAATAAGGCTTTCGAGAATGCCTCGACCAACGTTGCTGCCGCGCAGATGCGCAATGCCTTGACCGAGCTCGCTGAGACCGTCAAGGACCCGGAACAGAAGAAGGTAATTCGCACCGCACCCCGTACTCTCTACCAAGCCTGCCTCTAACGCTCTGTGGCAGCTATTCGAGACGGAAATGGACAACTTCTTCTCCCTCTTCCGGCGGTACCTCAACGACAAAGCTAAGGGCAATGCTGTGTGCGTGAACAACTCCAAGGCTCAGCTCGATAATCCTGCTAACATGGGTTGAAATAGTGACTGGGATCGTATTGCCCCTCCGGCTCAGGGTCAGGTTGTTGATTACGAAGACCTCGCTAACTCCGAATCCGTCGGCTTCCTAAATAAACTCGCCGTTCTGAAATTGAACGGTGGCTTGGGAACCTCGATGGGTTGCGTCGGACCCAAGTCTGTCATCGAAGTTCGTGACGGCATGTCTTTCTTGGACATGTCGGTTCGCCAAGTTGAATACCTGAACCGAACCTACAATACCAACGTGCCCTTCATCCTGATGAATTCCTTCAACACAAATGATGACACCGCCGCTATCATTAAGAAGTACGAGGGCCACAACGTGGACATTGTGACTTTCAATCAATCTCGTTACCCCAGAATTTACAAGGACTCTTTGCTCCCTGTGCCCAAGAGCTTTGATTCTTCCATCTCCGAGTGGTACCCTCCGGGACATGGTGACGTATTCGAGTCGCTCTATAACTCGGGTGTCCTGGATCAGCTCATTGAACGTGGCATTGAGATCATTTTCCTATCCAATGTTGACAACCTAGGTGCTGTAGTGGACTTGCGTGTACTCCAGCACATGGTTGAGACCGAGGCCGAGTATATCATGGAGTTGACCAACAAGACAAAGGCTGACGTCAAGGGCGGCACCATCATTGACTATGAGGGTTCCGTTCGGCTTCTCGAAATTGCCCAAGTTCCTAAAGAGCACACAAACGAGTTTAAGTCGATCAAGAAATTCAAGTACTTCAACACCAACAACATTTGGATGAACGTCAAGGCGATCAAGCGTGTGGTTGAGAACAACGAGCTTGAGATGGAAATCATCCCGAATGGCAAGTCCATACCTGGTGATAAGAAGGGCGAGTCGGATATCTCCATTCTCCAGCTCGAGACTGCTGTCGGCGCTGCTATCCGTCACTTCAAGAACGCCCACGGTGTCAACGTACCTCGTCGACGATTTTTGCCCGTCAAGACCTGCTCAGATCTGATGCTTGTCAAGTCCGATCTGTACGCGGTTAAGCACGGTCAGCTGCAGATGAACCCCAGCCGCTTTGGTGGTGCTCCGCTTATCAAGCTGGGCACCGACTTCAAGAAGGTGTCGGATTTCCAGAAGCGAATCCCGTCGATTCCCAAAATCATTGAGCTCGACCATTTGACCATCACTGGTAATGTGAACCTACACCGCGGCGTCACATTGAAGGGAACAGTGATTATTGTTGCCACGGAAGGTTCCACAATTGATATCCCTCCAGGATCAATCCTGGAGAATGTGGTCGTTCAGGGTAGCTTGCGTTTGTTGGAGCACTAAGGTCTTCGTTCTTCGAGTTGTCTCGTTTTGATCCCCAAGTGCCAGCATGCCTTGGAAGTAGCATGTTTCAGTCTCAGGTGTGTCTGATAATGGATATCCACTAATAGAGGTGGTCATGTGTAATGAGAAGAGCTAAATATCGGGCGAATAGGGTTGCCCGTAATATAATAAAGAAAAGTACTGCGGACAAGTATCTACTTGTAGGTGTCTTTTCTTGATGCTGTGATCAGGTTATTATTATAGAAGTAATTAACTTGTAGACTCACATCCGTTCTATTAGATGATGTAAGCTAAATGGTTGATGCGACATAGGTGTCTTCTAGACTCTTGAGGATTGTCCTTCACCCTATTGCCACAGTCCCCACCATCCGTCTCTTTGACCAATGCGGCCGGCACCTCTCTTTTAGTTATAGGCTATAGCGAAGCGCAATATTGCACTTTGATTATAAGATTTTGCGATTCAATACAACTCCCCAGGGTATCCCATAGGTCTAGTTTACTTGATCGAGCAAGCCGTTCCAATGCGAGTGTAAATGATAGGGGATCTGCTAAAACCGTTCTGGCCATCCCCCCCCCCCCCCCCCTCCTTATGGATGGGAGGAAAGGGAAGGGAAGGCTACGGTACGCATCGTGACTCGGGGACTCTGCCATGCCTGGTGAAGCCCGGCCCGGTTTAGGTGTGAATGAATTTCCCCCGTATTGGATTCGCGAGTGAATCTTGTTTCTGGTCTTTCTGGTCTCGCTCTCGCCAGACAAAGTAAGTACGCAAGTCTCCACGACTGCCGTAGCAAGAAGGACCGTCCGTACTGTAGTGTAGTGTAGTATAGTGTCCCTCCGACTCCAAGTAATAGTCATCCCGGCAAGGGCCGGCTTCCCTCCTCTACTTTCCCTTCTTCTTCAGGGTCTCCGCGCGCTCGGCGCTGCACGCGGGGCAGTACCAGCGGCCCTCGGGCTCCGACTTGAGCCCGACGCAGCTCCAGTGGAACCACTCGAAGGGGCAGGAGGGGTTGTCACACGCCACCATATCGCCATACGATACCGCCTGGCACAGACAGTACCTCTTGCCCTCCTCGTCCTCGTCCTCGTCTAGGCCCGAGACGGCGTCGGAGCCCGAGACGTCCTCGTCCTCGTCGCGGTCCGCCATCTCCTCGTCCTTGTCGGCGGCGTCGGCGCTGCCCTTGAGCTTGCTGTGAACGTGATGGTTGTTGGGGGCGGGCGTGTTGCTTCCCGCGCGAGAGCCGTGGTGGGATGAGGGCGCGGATTCCGCGTCGGAGAGCTCACTGTCGGCGGTTGATGCTGGAGAGCCCTTCGAGTGGCCGGCGCGCTTCACGCGGGATAATGTGGATTTCGAAGTCGGGGGCTTTTTGCGCGAGACGGCGCCCGGTGTTCCCTTTCGTCCGGCGCCTGCGCTCAACGCCTTTGACACTCCTTTGGGCCCAGCACTTCCCGCCCTACTCGAGGCTCCTGGCGTCCCCGCCTTCGGTGTCCCCGGTCCGAGGGACGAATGTCGTGCTAGCCCGCTCGAGTTTGCGGGTATGTTCCCTATGCCAGAAGCTGTCCGTGGGTTCCTCTTAGGAACGCCACTCCCGGGCCCAGCCGATAACTCACGCTGGTTCCGATTCAGTATCATGCTTGCAGCTGGGGAGGCGGGCGCGGAGGCGGAGATGTGGGCTTGTGACTGCGCGACGCGTGCCTGTGAGTTGGCCAGCCTGGCGGCGGCAGGCGTGGCATTATTCAGGATAGGGTTAAGCGGCGTCGGGTTGGTGGTGACGGACAATACCCGGACGGGCGTGTTGCTATTGTTGGCGGCACTCGGGCGAATCAGAGAGGGAATCTCGTCGGGATCGGTGAAGCCGGGCTCGCCCCTGTCGCTCAGCTGCTTGATCTGGAGGTCGAGGTATCGCAAGTGCTTGTCATAGAGAGTCTGGGCCCGCTGCGACAAGGTGAGCTTCTCGTCGGCGAGCTTCTCGGCACGCGCATAGTTGTCTCGGATGGTGTCGCGCAGCTGGGCCTCGCGCGGGTTGTGCTGGTGGCTCCCGTTGGTGCGTATCCAGCGCTGGATCTTGTTGTCGCACTCCTCGATGGTCTTGGTGCATTCGTGGTAGGAGCGGTCCTTGTGGGTGATCTCGTCTTGGATGAAGCGCACCTCTTCGGGGAGGTTGGCCATGCGGTGGATGAACTCCTCGAGGATGACGATGGGATCTTGCGCCTCGGCCGACGGCGCCATCTTCTTCACGAAGTCTATGGAGAGATCGTCTCTGGGCATATCGGTGTTAACCTGGCCTCCTACGCGAGGCGCGCGCTCTATTATGTGTGAGAGAAGGGTGCAGTGGAAGATCAGGCTCGACTTGAGATGCTCGGGCACGCAAATGCAGGGCACGCAAACGCAACGCAACGTAACACAACGAATGGGACTGCTTCTGCTCTTTGCCGTCTTTCCTTATATATTGTTCATTTCTCTTCGTTTTTTCTCTTCTTCTTTTTCTTCTTCTCTTTTTCTTCTTCTGCTGTTCTTGGTGTATTTCTGAAGTTGGCCCTGGTTGAATCGATTGCTTCGCTGCTTGTTTGCTCTGCTCTGCTCGGCCCGGCCGCGGTGTTTGTTGGCGTCCTCGCACCACACGCAGGGTACTGGGTACCAGGCAGACAACGAAGCGACGACGAAGAGCTTGCGCAGCGCAGCGCCGCGAACGACGACGGGACTACAGGGATGCGGCTGGGATCGCAGGCATGGACGGATAGATGGACGGGACGGGCAGACGGATGCACGCAGAGCAGCTGAAGGGTCAAATGATGGAGCGGTGCTGGCTCACCTTCCTAGCCCGATTGCTTCAATTGCCAATGACACGCGACGGCGACTCCACGATGGCAGGCCCCAGCTATATAGTGCCAGCGAACGCACACGGGTCGTGTACAAGTACTCCGTATGGTAGGTGGTTGATGTGCTTGTGGTTAGTGGGAGAAACGAACTCCGGCAACTGACATGAACAGAGGACGCTAAAACACAGAACCGCATCGGCCAGAGGCGGCGCCCGTCGCCGTGTGAATGGCGCAATTGGCAGGCAGAGAGTGGAGAAGGAATTACGGTAGGTAGCGGGCTGCGCAGAGGCTAAAGTTAGGTAGGTAGGTCCTGTACTCCGTAGCCTGTAGGTATAGGTAGTTATTAGTCCTGCCCGTTGCCGGCTTTGTCAGCAAAGAGCCCTGCACCTTCGCCCCGAAGCTCTGAGATGACGTTAGCCCTGATCTGGTCTAGTCTAGACTAGACCGCGAACGACAGGCGGCATTGACCTTGATGGTTGGGTGTTTTGCTTTGCGAGGCGTAGGTAGCGCATCTGCATTCTGCTCTCTACCACTACATAAGTCTACATAACATTTTGTCGCCTTTACTTCTGGCCCTCTATTTTAGCATCTGACGTCCAATTCACACGCATTAGCCTGCATTGAAGAGAAGACTAGGTCCAAATTTAATCATCTGCGTTCGGGGCAACGCGCACCTTCATACCGGCGGCCCACCACCTGTTGGTGACCAACCATCGTCCTCTTCATCCGTCGGACCACCACCACGGCCAACAGCCGCGTGGAACATCTCGTCCGTCTCCGATCCCCTTGCGCTTTGGCACGAAACCTGCTGGTGTCAATCTATTTCCGGTGATCAGCCAAACCACTGAACTAACTACCAGTTCTACTGAATACGGCAACAGTATTCCCGGCTGTGGCTATTTAAAACGCCATCGCCGGCCCGCTGGGGCGCTCATTCCTATCTTCAAGGCTCCCATAGCATCATACTCCCAAACTGACACCCGAGATGGAGCCGGACCCGGCGAATCCCTACTCAGTGCGGCTTCCAAAGCCCAATTATCTCCCTCATAATGTAGATTTTGACCAGCCAGTCGTCAAGAAATTCTTGAAGCCGCTCGACCGGCCCAGCGACATGGAAAATGCCGCCTATCTCAACAAGATCAAGCGCTTTGCCCATGAGCATGGCATCACCCGCCCCAAGGGCTATACTGTATCCTTCCACTACAACCCAGACATGGAACGCCATCACTTTGGCATGACGCACCCCATGAAACCCTGGCGCTTGACCCTCACCAAAAGCTTGGTATCCGCCTACGGCATGAATTTTGCCATGGACAACTACACTGCGCGTGCCGCCACATACGAAGAGCTAACAGCATACCACGCCAGCGACTATATCGATCACTTGGCTACAGTCGCGCCCCAGCCTCAACCACTCGACGTGGATAACTTGAATCCCGACCTCAAGTTCAATCTTGGAGGGAGTGACTGTCCACTATTTGAGGGCCTATACAACTACTGCTCCCTCTCCGGTGGCGCTTCTTTGGACGCAGCAAGAAAGCTGTGTGCCAACCAGGCCGATATCGCTATTGCTTGGGGAGGAGGGCTTCATCACGCGAAAAGGGCCGAAGCATCCGGGTTTTGCTACATCAACGACATTGTTCTTGGCATATTACAACTGCTGCGCATCCACGCCCGAGTTCTGTATCTGGATATCGACGTACATCATGGCGATGGCGTTGAGGAGGCGTTCTTTTCTACCGATAGAGTCATGACCGTTTCGTTTCATAAATACGACCCCTTGAACTTTTTCCCTGGCACTGGCGGCTTGGATGACAATGGCCCTAAGAGCGAACACAACCCCGGAGCACACCATGCCATCAACGTCCCTCTTAACGACGGCATCACAGACGAACAGTATAAATGGCTATTCGAGACCATAGTCACGCGAGTCGTCGAAAAGTTCAGACCAGGCGCTATAGCCCTACAGTGTGGCGCTGACTCTCTAGCAGGAGACAGGTTAGGCAAATTTAACCTTCTCGTGCAAGGTCACTCCTCGTGCGTGGAGTTCTGCAAAAAGTTGAATCTTCCTCTCATTATTTTCGGCGGAGGCGGCTACACGCCCAAAAACGTTGCCCGTGCATGGACTTATGAGACAGCTATCGCCATTGGCCACCAGCATGACATACCAACCCAGATACCAATACACACCCCGTGGAGAGACCGATTCAAGATCGACTCGCTCTTGCCCACGATACAACAAATCCTGGGTGAACCTCGCCAGAATCGAAACACCCAGAAGAAGTTGACTGAGATCATACAACATGTTACAGAGCAGCTGCGGTTCGTCGGCGCCGCGCCGAGCGTACAGATGTCCGTCATCCCGCCCGACCTGGGCCCCATCAGGGACGAGGTGGAGGAGCGGATCAAGGAAGAGCTAGAGGACAAGGATGAGATAGGGCGCAGGTTGCGGGAAGAAGCTGTTGGTGACAGCATGGAATTATGCTAACTCAATCAAAATAAATACACGTGCCCATTATGAGTCTCACCAAAACTGTTAACCCGAGACAACTCTCTGAGTTCTAACGGTAGATAATAAATATACCCAATGCCACACCCTCCTTGTGTTGTCGCCCTTGTCCACAGCTGTTTAATCCACAGCAGTGTCTCTACTCGAAAATCAATCACGTCCAGCACGTGTAGTACTTGAGATGGGGGATGGGGTGAGGAGGTATTAACAACACATAACGAGATAAGACGAAAACTGTGACTAAAGACAGTTTTAATCCTGTGGACTCTACGACAGACACATGGGGACGAACAGTGGCACAGTTTTCCTTAGCTGCGCCATTCGCAGATATTTATCAATTTCATCTTTTATATATATTCCAGTCCTTTGATTTCGGGAGCAACAGCAATGAAATCATGTCGCTTGAAACCCTCTGCCCGCTCTTCACGGGGATTCCAGAGGGGGGAGCGCTAGTTAGATGGTGCTGTCGCCCTTGTGCGCGCACGACTTCTGCGAGCCGGCGGCGCCGGCAGCGCGCTGCCACTTGCGGAACTGGGCGCGGAGGCCGAGGCGGCTGCGCGGGTTGGGCGAGGAGTCGGCGCGGCGGCGCGGGACGCCGTCGAGGGAGAGGGCGAACTCGGCGGCGACGTGGGCGGCGGCGCGCGCGTTGGCCGTCAGCGCGTCCAGGTCGACGTTGGCGAGGCCGTCGCACGCGAGGTGGTAGCAGGGGTCGGCGGGGGCGCCGGCGCCGGTGAAGATGCCCGAGGACGGGATGCCGAGGGCGACGAAGCCGGCGTAGTCGGAGCTGGAGCCGAAGCCGACGTAGTACGCGGGCCTGCCCGCGGCCCGCAGCAGCGCGAGGAGGCGCGACGCGCCGGCCTCGTCGCCCTCGTTGTCGCCGGCGTAGACCTGGTACTCGGCGTGCGGGGACCCGACCATGTCGTAGTTGAAGTAGAAGCGGATGCGGTCGGCGTCGGCGGGCGCCAGTGTCGACGTGTAGTGCAGCGAGCCGACGAGGCCGCTCTCCTCGGCGCCCCACCAGGCGAAGCGCACCTTGTTGCGGTACCCCCGGTAGTACCGGAGCGCCGTCATGATCTCCATGAGCAGGCTGGTGCCGGAGCCGTCGTCGTTGATGCCGGGCCCGGACTGCACCGAGTCCAGGTGCGCGCCCAGCATGACCACGTTGTCCGGGTCGCCCGCCTTGGTCTCGGCGATGATGTTCCACGACGTGCGCTCCTCGAAGAGGGCGTCGATGAACAGCTCCACGACCAGCTCCTCGCCCGCCGCCAGCCGGGCCTTCCACGCCTCGCCCACGTCCCGCGTGATGGTGGCCACGGGGACCACCTGGCCGTAGCTCTCGGCCGTGAGCGTCGCCGAGCCCGGCGTCCCCGCGAGGTTGTGGTAGAGGATCACGCCCAGCGCGCCGTGGGCCCGGGCGAGCTTGAGCTTCTCCGTGATCGCGCAGCTGCCGCGCTTCACGAGCGCCAGCTTGCCCGTGGCGTCGATGCCCTCCCACTGGTCTTCGAAACAGGCCGAACCTATAACGGGGTCACGTTTGATTAGATGCTGGGTTCGAACTTGCTCCTGGTCCCGGGCAGACTCGGGTGCTCATCGACCACCTACCTCTGGAATCGTCGACAGGTGTGTCGATCAGCGGCGCCTTGATGGGGCCGTCGTCGGTGCCGGGGTTGTAGATGAGAGTGACAACCTCGACGGCCTCGCCGTCAGGCCCGGTGAGGGAGATCTCGCGAACTTCATTGTACAAATGGTCGAAGTATTGCACAGTGGTGTCGTACTCAGGGCCGAACCGTGTCTTGGCACGTTCGAGGACGTAATCCGAGGACGCTTTGTATCCCGGCGACCCAAAGGCACGGTTGCCACCGTTTTGCTCGGCAATTCGGTTCAGGTTCCAGAGGTTGCGCTCCAACCTACAAGCCGAGGGTCAGTCAACCTCGTTCATTCAAATATATTTCAATCTCCACCATGTATTTGTAGAGAAGCAATGCTGTAATAACCTACTCTTCTGTTTTGATTTGGGCCACGAGATTGTCTGGCCTCAGGACATCGTGACCATTCGTGGCGAGGCCCGGAGCCGCGAACAAAGCACCGAAGGCGAGAATCTCGAGGTTCCTCATCTTAGCGAGTGACCGACCGGCGTGAGGTGATCGAGGGGAGGAGAAAGAGAGCCATGGGGTAGAAGGCGCTCACTCACCACTTTATATACAGCTTTTCTGTGTGTCGGTCGGCAAACCCCTACGAGGACGACCGTAAGCGAACATGACTTGAGAACTCTCCAAGGAGCTTAGCACGGGATCTAGTTCAGCTCGGGGAACACCCAGCGGTTCCCCCTCTCTTGGCTCCCTGGCGCCGGCCAAGTGCCGTATCGACTCGGTTTCCAGAAAACAGACTCGCCTCCCCACCAGATCCCCAGCGATTCCATCGCCATCGCCGTGGAAGGGTCCCGTCCCCTATGGCCAAGTCCCGATCTCGAAGAACAGAGGCGAAGGCTTCGTCAAGGACCGTGTTTTTAACCACGGCTTCGGCGTCCTCCTTGGCAGGCAACGGAGCCGGACTGTACCCTCGCAGCAGCAGTTGCAGCAGGGAATCCAGGTATCACGACATGAGGCCAGGACGCGGTGAGCGGCGCGGAGCCAGCCGTTCACAGGCGACGATAGAGCTAGAACGACCGAGAGCACTCTTGGCCCGCGCCAAGCCGGCTTTGTTAGGCAGGTGCCAAGTGGTAACGAGTTGCTGGGTTCACTTGGCAGCAAGATATCGTGAGGCCATGCCACCAATGCTGGACAACGGGCTCCTCGCTGTAGTCAGCAACGTCGGGGTGATATCGTTGGTCGGGTAAATCTTTGGAGCGGGAGTGACAGTAAGAAAACGAGGGACAAAATGATGGAGTGAGGCAGCTTCGGCGGCCCGGCAGGGGTCCTGAATCAGGAGCGCCATTCTACGTATCGAATCAGTAATTGCCTGACATAGGTTGTGTTCCATTCTAATAATGCGATAGCCAGCTTTATTCAAGGGTAGCTGGTCTTCACGCGTAAAATCCTCCAGCTAAGAAATATTTCCATGGCTTGGCTACGTCCTCGGAAAGCTTAATAGGGATAAAGTAATACAGTATGTCTTTACTAGCTGCGCAGTCAATAGGCCTTGGTCGATGTACTGACTCTTAGTACACTTTTATACGGAGTAGGAGCTTGATCGTACTATTGAGAAGACAGTCATGCATATTCGGGGATATGCGCTGACTTACTTCGCATATACATCGTTATGGCCTATAAGAAAAGGTGAGCCGCTGTACAATGCAAGGTATCAAAGGAGAGTAGCACTCTGCCAACCCAACTCCAAGAAACAAGATGCGGCCAAAGATGCAATCCCTTCTACAGGCAAACATATGTGCAAGCAATTGATTCCCAGTTTCCGTGAGAAAGAAAGCTCAATACTCTCTGCCATTCGTATACGCAGCTTCCCTCTTCATCCTCATCCACCTAGTTCTCAACGCAACGTAACCAACCAGGCCGATACCAATAGCTAAGCCCAGCAAGAGCAATATCAGATTCACAGGGATCGGGTTGCCGTCAAAGGTTTCATGAAACAAGTAATCGAGCCCGCTCTGGCTGAAATTGAGAAGGCCCGCAAGACAGATAATGGTGCCATAAACGGTACCAAACGTTTGGAAACCGAATACCTTGGCGCTGTAGTCACTGACCGCCGTGTAGTAGAATGGGCGGTATAGGACGAAGAGGCAAATGTTGGCGTAGGCTCCCCATTCAAATGGAAGCACGCCCAGAACGCCAATGGTCGTGGCAACGGTGACGAGCGTCGCCAGTACGGCGACGGTGCTCGTATGATCAAGAATGATGCCGATAAAAGGGATGGAGATGATACCGCCTAGCGGTAGGGCGAGATCGAAGAAGTTGTTGATCTCGATAGCCTTCTCTACTGATCCAAGAATCGCGCTGTATTGCACCCTGATGGTAGCTACGAAGTAGTTGATTCGTGTCATCTGCACAACAGTGAATAGACAAATGAGTATGAACCAAGGTGAGCGAATCTGCTGGATTGCGGTGTGATTGTGCATCACGCCCCAGACACCGCTTCGATTGTTGGTTGCCTCCTCTCGCAGGGCCTGCTTGTCAGCTGTCTCATCGCCCAGTAGCTCCTCGATTTCGTGAGCGATATTCTCGCTATATTCTCGCTGCTCTTGGCGCTGTGCCTCGCGCAGCAGTGCTGTTTCTTCGTCGACCTGGTCATCGACATCAACAGCGCTGGAACTGAAGGGGTCATCGGAATCTGGCGCCTCATAATCAACAATCATCTCGCCAACGGTCTTATACGACTGTCTTGGGAGTATGGTGAATTGCATGACTATTATGCCTACGGGTACAACCAGATAGGCGAGAAAGAACTTCTCGAGACTAAAAGTGCCATCGGTCTTCTGGTATATCACACGATACAGAAGGAACAGTGCACTGGAAGCGTCAAAGGCGCCAGTGAGCAGTGCTAGTATCAATCCAGAGTGCTGTGGGAAGGCATTTGAAAGTTGGAACGAAGAGATATACGTGAAAGGGCCGCCAAGAGCCAGGAACAGGTATCCTGGTAGGAGCGCATCGAAATTCACCCTCTCGCCAAAGGCCATGAAGGCGGCGCCAATGGCAAGGCATAGAGCACCAAGAACACCACAGACCCGAGGCCCGTAATGGTCCAGAATGGCGCCGACGGGGAGGGCAGCAACATTTGTAGCCACGGCAGCAACGGTGAACATGAGATTCAGCCGGATTTCTATACAAATGTCATCGTCCCCGCAAATATCCCGGTAGGCGCCCGTCTTCTTCAACACAGGCTTCAGAGCGGCATAACCAAAGACAACCCCAGCAGCGAAGAGGCAGTAAATCACCGCACATACAATCTGCACTGGTTCCCGTTAGCAGCCACTGGGACGGTGGAGGTGGGGACGAAGCAGGCTGCCGAGACTCACGGATTCGCTTCCACTGGGGCACCTCAAAGGCGCCAACAGTCTGTGCCGGGTGGTCGACGTCTCGAGGAGGGACGATGGGATGCCACGACTCGGGCAGAGGGTTGAAGCTGAGTCTCCGCGGCCTCACCGAGGGAGCGGTGGACGCAATAGAGCCCCTACGAGATCTCTCGCCGTCGACGGCGACGCTGAGAAACGTCTCGAGAGAAGCAACCCGCGGGAGAGACATGGCGAGAGGTGGGAGGGGCGCGAGTGATGCTATAGTAGTCCCCGCTTACACGGTCTCGAAGATGGTAGCAGGCCAAGCACCAGGGTAGGTAAGTAGGTAGGCAAGAGCAGGCAGAGTGTCGATAGGCGCAATCGATGTCAGGCCGTCTGTCGTCGGGCAAATCGGTGTCTCAACCTCGACCCTCGGTCCACGCCGAACAGGGACGCGGCCAGCGCGACGGGCCTCGCCAGCCAACCCAGCAGACCGCACAAGTAGTGTGGCGAGTGGCGAGATATACGCCGACTGGAGCGAGTCGGCTATGATGGAAACCTGTACCACGTGAGGACGGATATGAGGCGGGAGGTTGCAGAGGCAGGCAGCTCGAGCAGCCGGCGAAGTATGGAGTCAAGGTAAGGTTGGGCCGGCAGAGAGGCGAGCATTGAGAGGCGAGGCAGGCAAGGCAGTCCAGGCCGGAACCCAGAACAGAACCCAGAACCCAGAACCCAGAACCCACAACCCAGGCAGTGTGCCTGCCTCCCATCAACATATCCCTAGTACTCCGAACCGACCTACCTATACAGCTGCATAAGACGGGTTGGTGGGTCATGACGAAATCGAGATGCTGCTGGTGTGCGAGCGAGCGCCGAGCGGCGGGGGACCGAGCCAGCCGACCTAGTAGTGCCTAAGTTAGTACCTAACCTAGTACGACCCGGCCCCGGCGCGGCAAATCTACATGGTACACTATTTATGAGTTACTATACCTACTATCTACTATAGTATGTACGCCTGCGCACGAGCTGTCCTCGTGCTAACCTGCATCGTAGCAGCTCTCAGCTCTAGTGGGCTCTTGGGTCTTTGTTCCGATCACGCAGGAAAACCTGCTGCTCTGATCGTATCCCGATGCAGTTAAGAACCCTTGCCGCTGTGCGTCTAAGTTACGTACGAGCTCGAGGAAAACTCCACCAGCCCGCCTAGATGTCACCATCCTGCCCCATCCTGCCCATCCTGCCGGCCCGTGCTTATGCTTGGGTAGCCAACCTCTACTTTTGCCAGCATTGTTAGTGGTCGCTAGCCTATGAGTGAGAGGCAGCGTCGGGGTTGTCGAGAAAGGTCGTCGCTCCTGGAGGCCGAGTTGCGTGGACCAAAACCCCCTCCCACGTACAGATTACTCAAGATTTACCATCGTGCGGTTGAGACGTTGTGCATGAAAAGAGATATGATAGGTGGTAGATATGACCGGCGTGTAGGCGCCGTGACACCCGGGCCACTCTCGATATAATCCGATTAGTGCCAGTCTCATCAGGGCTGCGAGCCTGCATAGCCGGAGGTTACGTTGAATGCGCCTCTCCAAGCGCGCCCTTGGCTTCAGCGAGGATGGCGTTAAGAATCGGTGCTACGCTATCGAACCAGGTGTAGGTAGGTACCTATACGATGATGCTGCGGGGTGCAGACGCACATCCCGGCATAGTAAACTGGGAAGGATGTCTGCCAACCAGAAGATATTTATTGAGATTCGCCCCGGAGAGGCTTGGACTTACAGGTGTTGTCTTCGGACTATGAACAGGCTCTTGATTGATTGCCCATTCCCTCTGAAACGGCATTAAAGGACCAGCCCGAGGAAGAGCAAACTTCCACGGCCAACAGGAAACAAGCCTATATAGCGACTCTGTATCCCACATCTCATCAGCCCGAATATTGTCATCAATCACTCAACGGTCTATATCTCTCATTATCCGGCGATCCAGGAGCCCTCGAGAGTGGTCTAACAATCGGTTGTGGCAATAAACAGCCTAATTAGCGAATTGAAGTGTCGAGAGAATGCCCGTCTAAGCGCCCAGCATCATCTCGGTTGCATATTACTTGCAAAAAAAAAACTTGACTAGGTAGCGAGCTACGCACCGAAGTTCTCCCGAACAGAATGGAACAAGAGCCTGACGATACGACCACAGCCTGCTTGACCTCGGGTTGAACCATGCACGACACCAGAATATACACAATAGCAATTAAATTCGATGTACCATCCTCATGAGCGAATCCGTAAAGCATCGCCTCGGTGGGGCTACATGTGGCAAAGAGGTATCCATTAGAAAGCAAGACAAGAACGCAGCACGAGAGGAAAAAACATAGGAGCCCTAATTCACATCCTGTTGTTCAGCTGAAGGTGATGGTAGCCGATCCACCATCCGGGATACCGGTCTGAGGCTGGTTAGCTGCCGTGGTTCAAATATCTCAGGTCAAGAAAGGAAGACGACTTACAGTGCAGCCATTGTTGCCACCAGAAAATCCCTCACCAACGTGATAGTAGCAGGGAATCGAGTTGTCGCCCGAGATGTCAATGTTGAAGTCTAGCTTCGCCTGGGAGACGGCGCTGTTGGGGAAGATGGACAGATAGGTGATGCCATCGGACGACTGGCCGACGCCGATGTTGATGGGTGCCCAGTTGCCGCAGCCCTCAGGATCAGAGTCGCAGACCCATCGGCAGCCCTCCTCGGCGTTGACGCCCTTCTTGTTGACGTAGTATTGCAGGGTGGTTGCCTTGCCCTGCCAGACATAGTAGTTGTTCGATGCCACGTTGGCGAGCTCAAATGTACCGCCAGGAGTGGCATCGAGAGGGATAACCATGTTCTCCGTGCCAGGATAGTCAGTACGGCACACCGAAGTTCCAACATTCATCTTGTTCTTGACGGTAATTCCACTAATGCCCTTCTCACAAAGCTTCTTGCTGACATCGCCCCGGGTCAGCTCCAGCTTGCCTTGGGCATTACAGTAAAGACCACCAATAGATTGACCAGTATTACCCTGGGCCGACGGCCACTGGGACTTGATGTAGCCGTCCGGGCAGGCGTATGAGTAAAATCCCGTCTGGCCACTAGGCTTGCTGACACCTGTCTCGATGAAGCTGATGGCCAGGTCCTTCAAGCTGAAGTGGGGAGTATACTGGAGCCCACTCCAGCCGCCCATTCCGAGGTAATTAAGAGCAAGCGCGCCATAATCCGATGGGAACGTGGAGCAATCGAGTTCTCCATCCGGGAAGTCAGCATCGATACCCTTCGCGCCGCCTACAGGGTAAGACGAGGACTTGGTCGGCTCGGGCTTAGGGGTCGAAGAGGTGGTTGGCGTCGTGGTCGGGGGCGGCGGGGTCGACGAGGAGGTGGTCACCTTCTCGATGAAGATGCCATCCTCCTTGGAGGAAGTGCTGGTAGGGGACGGCGCAGGCGGGGGAGTGAAGGACGGCGTGGTCTCTCCGACGACGACGAACAGACCCTTATCCAAGCCGGCCTTGGCCTCCTCGGGGGTGACCTCCTTGTCTCCCAGCATATATTGGGTGACGGTAGCGGGGACGTAGGTGGTAACAACGTCGCGCTGCTCGAGGGGCGAGTTGTCACGCTTCTGGTGATGGACATGGTGGCCGTGACGGTGGGGTTGCGCCACGACGGCGGAGCCAAGGGACGCCGCAATGGCGAGCTTCAAGATTGTTGCCTTCATAATGTCGCAGATCTGATCGAATTTGATTGCCTTTGCGTCTGCGTAGAGGTTCTTATGCGAGCGGTAGCAAGTTTATAGCGCTTTCCTGTCTGACGTCGTCGTCGTCAGTTAACCAGAGCGGAACCAAACCCGGCAACCAAGCCCCTTTCCAGGTGGGCGGCAGTTGGCTTACCAGACAATTCCACGTCGAAGCAAGGCGGGTTGCGATTGCGCTTTCTTGTTCTTGTGCTGCGATGTAACGAATGTGTTCGCGATTCCAAAAGAATGTGGTTGAGAGTTGTCGGACTCTCAGTTGGGTGGAACAACGACGCGCGACCGAGTCGAAGGGGGGAAGAGGCAGAATGAGCGTGGACAGGGAGAGAAATGAAGGTCAAGACGTCCGAGAGCCAAGGCGGCCAGGGCAAGGCCAGGGCAAGGCCAGCCCAGGAGAGGGAAGCCAGTGATCGGCCAGCGAGCAGCATCCTTTGATTTTTGCCGACGCTGCTAACGGGCAGGGGAAATGAAGGTGGGTCTCCAATGCAGGACCGCCGGCTTAGTCTCTCGATCTGGCTCTGGGCAAATCGACGAATAGGAACGCCGGCCATGGCTCCAAAGGGGGCGGTGCGACGCCAGGTGGGGCCTGGCGCGGGCGACTGCCCAACTACTGCAGGTACCGCTATACCGCTGCTCCATGAGCCAGTAAACAAAGCCTGATAAATCAAGCAATATCGCCACGGTTGTACTTTTCTCGGAGGTTACTTAACATAAGTAGTAGTATCGAAATAATTGCATAGTTGCAACCTCATCGGCAGGTAAGTCTCCTCCACACCCTCGCTACGCAGACAACACTGTTTCTCAGTGGTTGAGGTGGGTGAGCATAAGTGAGATTCAGGAAATATTGCATAATGCGCGAGACAGGAATGCGGTTGCAGGAACCATCTCAATAATGGGCGAGTTAGGGGGCTAGTACATGCCAACTACATACCTAGTACTCCTATCTGGCATATCTCCTGAGGCTTGGACAAAACCCAGTTAGCGCCAGACAAATACGTATGTACCTATCCATACCTTGACATTAGGTATGGACTATTGTGTTCGTTAAGGGGGTGGTAGCATGGTACGTTGGGAACAAGTCCAAATGCCGATATGTGCCGTCAGCGTCTGGACACCGCTTTGGTAATGGCTATGGAGGCACATTCTCAACATGATACTTGCTCTGTGTCGGCCATACAAGGTAGACCGTCCAGCGAATATAGCCTTCCTTGGTATAATACTGACGGCCAGTAATGGATTACATCGTACGCGCAGTTTCGAAACAGGCTGCGTTGGGAGTGCTCAGGTCACAGAACCGTGGAGCCATCAGTTACGGTATCTAAAAATATGACATTCCGGTCACTGTAGTGGGGCTCACCTACCTACCTGCGTACACCGTTCAGCTGGCTCAAAGGTGGGCTTTGCCTACGTACAACTTGAAGTTGTACGGAGTACTAAAGCCGGGGTGACGTAATTTGTAATATATCTAAAAACTTGTACATAGTAGTAACCTACCCACCAGTATGTAGGTGCGTAGTTGCTGTACGTGATTCGGCGGGCGGATGCGATAAATAATAGCATGACTTCCAAGCTTAAAAGCCGACCATAGGTATCCGATCATCACAAAATACTACCCTAGGTACGTGGTGAATGGCCTGAATCCGCTGACATTTCTATTATGCGGACCAAAGCATGCCCAAATTCGCAAGAGTTTCATACCGGACATGGCTCCTGGCGTTTACACGACTGCGTCTTTAACTCCCTACTGGACGACTGTAGTATACTCCCCTGCCATGATATCCGGTTAGGTACTCCACATGATTTGCTGAGGGCGACGCGGCAGGACCCTTGAAAAGGGGCTTGGCAATAAGACCTGGCACCCAAGTTCCCGCCCAGGTCCAGGCTATGTTAGGTAATTTCGGCAACTTCAAAGCGCCTTTTACGGAGTACAGATGTCTCTCTCGTAAAAGTGAATAGTCTCCCCCCTTTTCGAAGCCACGGCGATCTTACGAATTCCCTCTCACCGCCGTCCAATGCCTACCATTAGCCAAGTCAATGACGATTAGGCAACAGATTCCACACCAGTGGTAATCAGCCGCTTCAGGAGCAAATCGCTACTGTACGATAGCTGATCATCGGAAGATCACCAGCCATCTGTCAAGCGCGTCATATTGTCGCCGTAGTATAGGTAACTAGCCTTTATACCATCTAGATAACCTTTCCGGTAGATACCCCTCAGCGCACATTGGCGAAGCACGTTGAGACGTGATACCGAAGCCGTCGCGTGATTTAAAACCTACCTGCGCAAACATCAACAACACTAAGTTACCCTAAGAGCGTATCCGGGATAAATACTGCGAAAGCAGGTATACAGCGTGCTTCGCGTTAGCCACCTACATATTAACGGGCAATTTTTCGGACACGGTTTAGATGATTACAAGATCAGCGTGTAAGCAAGTTTTCACCTCAATAGAAATTTAGGCTGATATGTATTGTTGCATTAATACATATCTATATCTTATGAAAATCATTATATAGCCATGCATGTGCCTCAGGTATACAATATAATCTTAAGACTGTCATGGTGTCGATCGTTGAAGAGAAACTGGGTTTGGTGCCATTCAGGCAACCGGGCACAACAGACACTATATACGCCACACCAGGCTTGCTATTCACGAGCCGGCTTGACTTTGCTGACATATAGACCGAGGCCTCTGTGTTTATCGAACAGTACATAGCTTTCTATCGTAATCCCTGAAGTTCTATTTCAAACCTTGCCTCCCACTCACGCTGGCCATTCTGCTATCATCGGCTCGGTAGGCCAGAATTAAAAGCTTCCAAACACTTCATCGGCCCTGCTGGTGCATGTAACCGGGGGCCAAGCCTGGTAATATTCAGCGAAGGCCTTATGCTTAAGCCGGTCTCGATCTTATGCATATAGTGTGGTTTTATCCGTGGACGGGAACGCCTTGCCGCTATTATTATTGAGACATTTATGTGCTTCCTAAGTTAGGAACCCCTAAGCGTTAAAGCCAGGTATCTCGGCCTTATAACGTCTTTCACCGGTAATATTATTATCGATATCCGATGACGATAAGGCTGTTGCCACGAAGCAGATGAGGCACTCTAGGCAAAAGCAAGCCGTGGCAAATTGAGTTCCCCATCGTCCATTTCATTAATGCCATACAGTATGAACGCAATGGCCGCCAGTGCCCCTATTTGCGAGGCATCCTAGCAGCATATCGTGGACGATGGTATTTCAGGCTTTATACAGCTTCTGTGAAAACTACGCCGCTCTGCTCATATAATGCTGCACTTTTGCCTCAATCGGACAAGACTCGGCCCGCTCACGATACCCCGAAAAATAAGCCAAGCCCAGGACTGGTGCAAGCCTAAAGAAACCGCGAAAAAAAAAAAAAACAAGTTTATTAGACTAATGATGAGAAACGAGACGGATAGCGCGACTTGTCCCCAAGAGCACAGAAGGCCAAATCAAGAAATCCTCAATATAAACGACAACGATACCAGCTCGCTCACCCAAAGTCCTTCTAGGCGCTAATGGAGAAAGTCAAAGGTTCTTGACTTCAATCATCCATGAGAAGGAAATCAAGCTCATGTCAGCAACTACGACTAATCATAGTCTTTTAGGTCTTGAGCTGGGGGGCTTTGCACACCCGGTGCGCTTTAGGTTCCCAACCCGTCGCACTACACAAAGAGGACCTCATACCAAATTGTCCCGCATATAAAGGTAGGAGTGCAGACCAGCTTTAACCTTACTGGCAGCAATGGGAGCAATACGTAGATGGTATGAATGCTTGACGGTGGCCAGGCTGGTATCATTCCAGTTGTTGGGAGCCTTAGCAATACACTCAAAGCCACCTATTGGCAATAAGGCTGGGCCTGCACAGAAAGCGTAACCTTTTGCAAAATCTTCTCAGGGAATATATTATACAGTTCCAATAATGAAAGGAAATGAAGTCGAGGGTTATTTTGTAATTGTCGTTAAGGTTTTGACACCTTATAGAAACAGAAAAACTATCAGCACAGCTGACAAGGCGGGCTTTAATCTTGCGATCTTGATCACCCCAGCCTACCCAGAGAGTCGCGAGAGACGTGAACACTCCTCTATAGATTTGGTCTAGGTATCAGACGGCATAGAACAGCGCAATCATACGTAAGACCAGAAGCTAGCTGGCGCAGCCACATTCAAACAAGTAGGTTGCAATACTAGTCTCAAACTCGATATTTTAAACCACCTGCACGATTCTTGTCACCGAGCACTTACAAAACATCCTAGGAAGCAAGCATTATAGGGTTCCCATTGCCCCAGAATTATATGCGCATCTCATGCCGAACATTTAATACACGCTGAGATGCGATGCCAGCGACGGCCAACTGACAGAGCAATACAAAGGACCAAGAAGAGGCTGCCCAACAGTAGGTTCCGAAGTGCTTGTCCGGCTGCATTACGGCCTGTGACGTCTTTCCCCGGCCTGTGTGACTGGTTGCCGTAGACGGCGCCTTGTCTGTCCGGTTGGTCAGTTCGTTAAACTCGGCATGTATACTGAGTCGAAAGTATACCGACGGGATTGCGGGGTGAGTACCCGGAACTCAGGCATTCCCTATCATATTGTTGGTCTGAGTAGAGGTTCCCTGGGTATAGAGCATGTCGGGAGCGTATTCACGCAATGCACCAGTGTGGACAAGAGAAGGGGGAAAAGAGCTCATCAACACGGCAAATCCATACCTGACAATGCTGTAAAGGAACCCTTTTGGCGATGTGTTTCTAAAGCGGCGGTGACTAGGCGCCACCGTCTTGCTGCGGCCAATAAGAGCTCTCCTGACAACCTGCACGCCGTGGTTAATCGCCGACTCCTACCCTGATTTCCGGTCCTAACGAAGATGTACCGAATACATAGGTCCAAGTCTTACGCATGTTTGCCGTCCATGGATTTGTCAGTGCAAGGCTAAGCCCCGGAGCCACCAGAATACTAAATACGGAGAGGGAAGGCTCAAGTCCGTGACTGCCAATGGTCCTATAGGTACTACCTACCTGTAGTACGGTGTCATCTTCACTTGCATCACGCGCATCATCATACAGTATAAGGTACCCGATCTAGAGGAAATACGTAGTAGAAACGAGAGATGAACGCCCCCTGTCTCAACTTTAGTGAACACTACATCTGCCTGCAGCCTACGTATCTCGTCATAAGCTCCCAAGTTATACGGAGTACAGAAGATAGATATCCGGGCTGGGAGGCAACTGGGTGCAGATATCTGCCAACAAAGTCAATGGCCAATTAATGGGTAGTACCGGTACAAGTGGTAACTAGTAGTGCCCCCCGGGGATGGGCGCTGGCTGCAAACAGCAGCACAGGAGGGGCTCGGGGCTCGGGGGCTCGGGGGCTCTGCACTATCACCAGCCACCAATTGAAGCCTGTCCCCCCGTCACCCGCCTCCTCGCCCCAGTTCTTTTATCGTACCAAGCCCTGCGGCGCCTGCCAATCAAAAGCCACACTAGCTGGGGGCCTGTGTGTGTTGCCTCCGCCTCTTTTTCCAGGCCACCAAGCGGCCAAGCCATCCCCGGTCCCCTTTCGCTCTTCCCAGTTCCCACCTTTTTTGCACCACCACAATTGACGTCTCCCCCCAAGCACCTTTTCCTCTGCTCATCCACAACCCATCATTCATCCTGCGGCTCAGTCACTACTCCTCGTCGCCAACTGACACCAGCCCCCGTTGACGTCGAGTCGCTGCGCATTGTCCGCAGCCTTGACGTCCAGCGTCCCGCGTCCAGTGTCCAGCGTCCAGCTCTCCCACCTCACAAAAATAGCGGCGGAATTGCCCTGCCATCCGGGCGGATGCTACTGCATTAGAATTGACTGGTCAAATAAAACCGGCCCCAAGTTGCCTGCTTTTTTCATCGCGACTCCACGATCCGCATCACAACACCATCGCTGACAGCCACCGTCTTCAGCCACACATCCAGCCTTATCGCCTCGAAGCGCGGCGATGCGTTGCTGATGCGCGACAGCTTCGTGTGCGTCTCCCTGTCGCCTGTATCCTATAAACTGCTGTAGCCATCTCAATTGTGCTGCCCGCCACCTCGTCATCACAATCATGGCGTCCGAAAAAGGTCCTGTCGCGACCGAAGCCCCGCCCTTTGCCCCGACCGCGCCTCAAGCGCCCGTTACCGTCTCTGTCGAGGCCATAGCCGAGGCCGCGCGCGCATCGCTAAAACGGGAGCGGGAGCGGGAGCGGGAGACCACGCCTTCGTCGCCCACATCTGTATTGCCGCCGACTTTCAGCTCCGACTTGCACCCATCGCCCAGCAAGGCTGCGCGGATCGGTGAGCTATCGTCGAGGCATTCCCCTCCGCTCTTGACAGGCGCGGCCGCCCTCGAAGACGAGCGACGGAGAGAAGAAGAACAATATAGGTTGCAGGTCTCTGGCGCCACCGACAACCCGGCCTACCGAGCACAGACGGCCTTGATGTCGGCCAATGCCCTTGCTCTCAGTCGCCCTCAAGATGAGCCCCAGGATAACCACCAGCCCGCGGAGGCTCCCCCTGAGGCTTCTCTGCCCGCCTCTGTCCCCGTACCCAATATGGGTGACCCCGATCACAAATTAGACGGTGGCCCCGACGAGCATTCCGCCACCATTGAATCTCTCGGTGGTGTTCCAGCACCAGCCGACACCCACTCTGCTTCTCTTGATATTGATACGCATGATAATCAGCCTGGGCTTAATTCTCAACCACCTGCTCAGATGGAGGATAAGGGTGTCCAGTCTTTATCGTATCCTGGAATTCTACCACCAAATCCCAGCATGCCAGCTCCTCCAGCACGTGGGTTGAGCATGCCTATAAATCCAAACACGCCTGGAGCTCCACGGTCACCTAACTCGAAGAAACACAAGTGCCCGTACTGTGAAACCGAATTTACCCGCCACCATAACTTGAAGAGTCATTTGTTGACACATAGTCAAGAGAAGCCCTACATTTGCCAAACCTGCCAGATGCGGTTTAGAAGATTGCATGATTTGAAGCGCCACTCGAAACTACACACTGGGGAAAAACCACATATATGCCCGAGGTGTGATCGGAAGTTCGCGCGTGGCGATGCCCTGGCTAGGCACAGCAAAGGACCCGGCGGATGTGTTGGTCGTCGGAGTAGCATGGGAAGCTATCCCGGCGAGGAAGATCCCGATGGCGTAAGCCGTTTAGAAAGTGACGACTCGGCAATGGCTGGTGTCGTTTATGACGGGACATTGAACGAAGTAGAGATGACAGAGGAGGAGAAGCGTCGCCTTAGTAGCCTACCGAGCATCAAGGCTCAGCACGTCGAAGGTACTTGGATCAAACCCCAATTTTCCAATACTCACTCACCAACAATCTTGGCTCTAGGCGTCAACCAAGGACAATTATTTCCCCACCACCCTGATCGTGGCTCGGCTAGTTCCGCATCCCACACACCTGGTACCAGTATCGCGTCCCTGCCGATAGGTGGTGGCAGTGCCTCAATGTATGCCCACGCTGGTATGACAGAGAGTCCTAAGCCCTTGAGTCCTGGGCTCCAGGCTCAGGATTCAGTAAACGCGAACAGGCAGCGCTCTCCAAGCGTGACGACGCAATTCCAACAGCAAAATTACGGCCGCAACCAGTCCGACCGGCGTACGCCACCAGGTTCGTATTTTCATACGCACAACTCATCGACGTTAGATGCTGAGACCGACCCAGCACCAGGGTTTACTGCTGCCGACGCCGCGAGGTTCGCGGCTTCGGTTGTTGGGCAAGCCACTGCTGCTCAGACAGGATCCGGAAGCTCTACCCAGCAACAAATACCGCCTGCCCCTGGGATTGAACATACACGAACACCTAGCGGAACCGGCCAGAATGGCAGCAGCGGTGACAGTACCTCTAATAACCTTTTTGCTACGGACCAGGGGCTCTGGGCTTACATACACAGCCTCGAAGAGCAGGTTCGGCAACTAGGTGATCGTGTCCAGGCGATGGAATCATCTGAGCGATCTCAAGAGGAGAAGATCGCTTATCTGACCACTGAGGTAGCAACTCTGCGAGCTCAAGCTGATTTGAACAGTGCCACCAGCGAAGATGCTGGGAAGAAGCCCGAGTTCCCGGTAGAGCCTGTAGAGCCTGTAGAGCCGGTTTGAACGAGGCGACAAACAGTATTTCTTGTCAACCCGAGGAAATGTAGAGGGAAACCTGGCTATGGTCATTCCGGTTTACTTACGATGTGGGCCTCTGCTCATATGGCGTTTAGGTGTTGGCTGAGTACCAACAAAAGCTATACATTTCCAACCGATCGTTACTCGTTTAGATATCCTGAAGTGAGGGTTTCAAACTTCAACACGGGGCGGTCATCTTTACGTTGCAATATTATACCAAGCCGTGTCCCTATCTATGTACACTACAAGCGGAGATGGTTTGCCTCAAGGCAAGGACACCCAGTCAAACATTCCATCGATTTTACCTAGTAGCTAATTTGAGCAACTCTCATTCATATCATTGCCTTTACCTTGTAATCGACGTGCTCTTCTCGCCATCTTTCGGACAATGTGGACACGATGAAACGGCTCGTGAGAGCGGAAGCCTAGCGGACTTCGGCATACCTTCTAAAAACCAGGCGATTGATCAAATCGAATTCTTTTAGGTTTACTATCTCCTCGATTGACTGTATTGCCGGCACGAGTATAATCTCTTCCGCGTCACTGAGCCTCCCCCGCATACCACATGCAGGCGCTCCTGGAGAGAAGAGATGCGCAGAGGCCGAACGTCGTCGAGGTGGGCGGCGTCCATGGCGGTGCTGTGCGTTCTGTTCAGATCAATGTCATATATTCCGGGAACCGAGCGCCAACACTTTCCCCTCTTAGACGTCCTCCCTTCCTGAGCATGGCACATCTATCTATCTATCCAATCACCAGGTGAAGGCGAGGCAGTAATAGAGGGTACGTCTTCGTTGACAAATGAAAAAGTGTGTGTTTCTGTTTTCTTCATTCTCTCCGTCCCGCTCGCTTGCTCCCTGGAACTACGCAAAGAGGACGGCTTCCCCTCCCGTCCCGGGCGCTCGTCTCCATCCTTGCCACGGCCTATCGCGGCCAGGTTCTACCCATGTATGCGACGCAATGGTTGTATATGCGAGAGGCAAAAAAAATTAAAAATCAATCCGGGAGTTTATATATGTTGATGGTTAATGTTACACTTGGGACAAGTTGGCGGTAGGGCCTGCCTTTGCCTTCTCTGCCAGCTTCTTCGCCTTGCGCTCCTCCTCGGCCGCGGCCTGTTTCCGGTAGTGTTCCGTGACGTGGTCGAGGTTCGCGTAATGGCCCGCGGGCACGGCCCAGGGCGATCCGGCGTACATGAGCCTGTTCGTCGTGAGTCCTGCGCGTCAGCATGCATGTTCCCTGTGCAGTGATGGTACATTTTCAACGCGGGTTCTTCGTGTCGTCCCACAACCTGCGCATCCCGGTCTAGTGCGCCGGGAGACCTCCACAGCGCCGAGCGTCCTTCGCCTCAGAAGAAGGCCAAAACGGGCAAAGTGCTAGTCTTGGGGTGGAAAAGACGAAGAGGGGGGGCTGACGTACTCGGGCGTCTTGAGCTCGACGTGGGTGCTCTTGCCGGCATTCAGGAAAAGGTGCTTGTCGTGGGCGGCCTGCTCGAGCATCTCGGTGCGCAGCGTGTTGCGGGTCTCCCAGTCATTGAAGTAGTCGAACTGCTTCAGCCACTTGCTGAAGCTCGAGGGCTCGCCGTCGGGGCCGGGGCGCGAGATGCTGTAGGCGAACATGGAGGCGGGGATGGCGCCGGCGAAGACGTAGAAGGCGGTCTGTGGGCGAGGGCAGAGCGTTGCCCCGGGGTCAGCTTCCAGTTCGGCAACGAGGGCGTCCTTGTTCCCAAGGGGCTCTTCAGCCCCTCGCGGCGGAGTGACGTACGCCTAATCCCTCCTCGACCTTGGGTGCGTCGTGGCCGTGGCTCTCGGAGGCGTAGGATCGGGACGAGCGGAGGGTCGGGCGAGCACGGCGGGCCACGGCCGCCGCTCTGGTTCGGAGGGCCTGCATCGTGGTGGTGGGCGTGTGCCAATTGGCTGGGTAATGTGAGATGGACGGTGAGCTTCGAGAGCTTCAGATGCGACTCGAGAAGTCACGTCGGGATGGAGAAGGCATTCTTGGAGGTGGGTCCCCACGAGCCAATGGCGCCCGCTAATTTGCAACAGCTCTGTACCGTGCTTCTTATGAATATACTGTAGCAGTCACACTGTCACAAGGTCAGGTACTCCGTACCTTTGGTACTTGCTACAAGAAGCAAGGACGCTCACTCACACTTTGCTAAATGGCCTCAGATGCCATGATGCTTTCCAACTCGATGCATAGGTGCTACCCAACGTATGACTCGATGTCCGTTGGCCGGGTTGAAATGGTGATGCCTGCGTCAGGTTCCCATAATTAATTCCCACGTATTCCAACGGGTTCTTCGTTTTGCGCTCGTCTCTTGTCTCTTAGACTGCCTATTAGTAGCTGGCCGTACCTTGCAAGCTGTCCTCTTTGCGAGGTCATCGTTGCCACACGTCTTCAAATCTCCTGCCACAGTTGCCAGCCTGGTCTTCTACCTTTTTCGCCTCTCATGTTTAACTACTTACCATCATAGTACCTATGTAAAAAAACTTTTTGTCTTCCCATTCACATCAACGAGTTTTCCCTCTGGCTTCTACGGGTAAAGGAGGCCACCCCCAGAGTCGCTATCCACAACTCAGCTACTCTTCCGACCTGTTTTATATTAATGCAGAATGGCCACTCCATATCCCCGCAGTTTCGGCCGCCTTCTGTCCCTACTCATCTTGATATGTCCCATCTTCAGCCCCTTCGTGGTCTCTGCTTCATCCCCACCAGCCATCTCACCCGCCGCCGGAACCGAGCTCATATGTCACACGGACAATTCGGCAGAATGTTATCCCAAGGTGTTCTCGGCCACCGAAGAGTTCCAGATCGTACACGATGACCAGGACCTGCCGCCAGGGCTGCACGTGCAGCTCGATGTCCAGACGGGCCGGAAGCAGGCCAAGCTATACAATCCAGACGAGGAGAACCCGGCCCTCGCGGGGTTGCCAGTCAACCAGGAAGTCATAGTAGTAGACCCCGAGCCGCCACACGATGGCGAGCCCAGCATACCGGCCGGCGCCCCGGCGTACGAGCCCGTCGGGATGGTCAAAGCGCCGCGGGAGAAGAACGAGGACTTCTCCCAGGCTCTCCGGACGGTGAAAGAAAGCGCCCAGAGCCAACAGTCTGCCGGGTCTAGCGCCCTGGACGAGGCCCTGCAACTTCTCGACGACCTATCCCACGACTTGTACTACGGTCTGCAAATCGCAGAGGACGCAGGGGCTGTGCAGTCACTTTTCTGCCTTCTGTTCGAAGGCGACGGGACTGGAGTAGGCTCTCGGCCTATCGCAGAGCGAGCGGACTTCCTGGCGTCTTCTGTCCTGTCCGCGGCTGTTGGAAATAACGCGCGGGCCCTTGGCGCCATCGAGAAGTCCTGGGACGCCATCACGGAGCAAGCGTGCAAGGCGGGTTCGCGCTCGATCAAGCACGAGCTGTTCCACCGACTCGCGCCCACGAGCGAGCCAGGCACAGGAGGGGAAGCCGAAGAAGCAGACGTCACGCGCCTTTACCTCGCCGTGGTCAGCGGACTCCTGAAGAGTCCGAAGATCAGGGCCGAGTTCCTGGACAACGACGGGATGCAGGGTTTCCTGCAAATCCTGCTCAGGGACGGCGGTGTATGGGCGTCCCGGAAGGCGAAAGTCGCCAGCATCATCTCGGATACCTTCCTCGATGAGGACTTCGGCGCGACGTTGGGCCTCTGGCCTAGGAAGCCGCAGGTGTATGCCACCAGCTACGCGGAGAGTGGGTCTCGGTCCTTGGACGACGAGTGCTAGGGTTACCACCTCAGTAAGATCAGCCAATCCCCCGAGGCGCCCGACTGGAGCAAGCATCTACTGTCTCTAGTAGAAGGGGCACAGGTCCCCGGCTCACGGTCGGACACGCCAGAGCATAATGAGCTATAGAGAAAGTAGCATAATATGACGATAGTACGATAACGTATGATACCTAATAGATAGAGTTCTTTATGCTGACGAGTTCACCTACCGGGAATCAAGGCAAGTTGATCATGATTAACAGGTATATTGCATTGTCTTGGTAACAGGACGAACAATTGTTCTGTGAGAATGAGCGACTTGAATTCAAGTCATCAGAACAGCCCCGCAAAATTCAAGCAAGCAAGAAGGAAAAAATCGCTACGCACATGTAGTGACAAGAGTGAATGCCTTCTAGGCCATCCTAGTCGAAATTGTATAGGATCTAACAATGCTGAACCGCTCCCCCTAACTTTGTGCCCAGCAGGGTAAAATACCAACATACAAGCGCTATTGTAAGTGAAAATGAAGTCCACCCGTAACGAATCTCTTGTGCGAGCCAAGGCCGATACCAATCCTCTTTGCTTCCTCCCTGATTTTTTCTCAGCCAAGTTAAAATACACGGGACAGGCGCGCAGAAGCCCTCATGTCCTGCGTTGCTGGTGTTTGATGACACCCAAAAGACAGCTATTACTCTTCAGCCGTCCTTGTGCGAAATAGCTTGGATCCGCCCGGGACGCCTTGTTGAAATAAACCTTCTGGGTCGTATCTCTGGCTCACGCGTTGGAGGAATTGTCTGTTTTCGCTGCCGTATGAGTGAATGGGATCCTGGAATTCAGCGGCGCGATGCATATCTTGGTAGCGAACAAATTGGCTATTTAACATGGCAACGCGCTCGATCACGTCTATGTAGGAGTGCAATGCTCTCAAGACCCTCCAGTCGTGGCGTCTGTCTCTCTATTCCATCGACACGTCTACGGAGATTAGAGGGCCATCATCGGGCGAAAGACCTGTGGCATTCCCTCCGGCCTCGAGGCACTTCGTCAGGAGAGAGACAGAGTATGGCTGGAAAGTCAAGGTAGATATGATACCAGTACAGTCCTGGATAATGTCCTAGATAACCAAAAACATTCTGGTGACTATAATCAGAGTTGTGGCATGTGGTTTAAGAGTGACATTAGCGGACGTGTGTCTAAAATTATGAATCAGCCATATCTGCGCTCACGCATCTAATGCAAGGAGTGAGGGGAACCATTTCGTACCTCCTATTTTGCCGATTATGAGGGGTTATAACTACAGGTGTGCGCTGAGGATACGCAAGCAGCGAGGCCCTGAATGCCGTCCGCTGTACATCCACCAAAGGATCCGTCGCGGGTGCGGATCCGAGGTTACTGATATAGCATACCTGGTTGCGACATCGAGGTGTAGGCGTGTTAAAAGTACAAACCATAGTCATCGTGATATCAGTTTCATTATGCGTAGTATTTAGACAACCGACAAGGGCATCGATCTGACTAGGCATGGAGTCATAAGGATACAGTACCGTAGTATACCGGAAGCATGACTGGGGGAAGGTCCTCATGTCAACTGTTGTAACTATGCCGAAATTGTTGCCGCCGCCTCGTAGTGCCCTGAACAGATCAGGTTCGTTCTCAGCACTGCACTTGACAATCTCCCCAGAAGCGAGGACGATTTCGTAGGCCACGACATTGTCGCAGATCAAGCCCTCGCGAGCAGAGTACATGGACAAGCCACCTGATTAAGGATGTCAGCGCGCTGTCTGTGTAGAAAGGGAGAGAGAGAGAGAGAGAGAGAGAGATCTTGAAGAGACGCCTGGAACCGCACCTGATAAAGCCGCAGATGCAACACTGGCGCCGCCTAGTAGACGCCCAAACTTCGCGCTGGCGACAGCTAAACTATGGCTAGCTAGGAGTTGGTGGACGTCCTCCCAGTTCGCTCCAGCACCAATGGAAACGATTCCCGTTGGGATGTCGAATTCTATTTCTCTCAATGAACGTGTGATCACCAGAACGCCGTTCCTGGCATTCGCACAGCCCAGTGCCCGCTGTGAGCCCATCCCCCGGATGCCAATCGTCGTCACCCCGGCCAGCACGTGAGGCCGTATTGTTCTCAGAAAAAGAGAGACAATGTCAGCTGAGTTGGGGGCAATGATGATTGCCGGGCTGTCCTCACGGGCCGAGCAGGTCCAATTAACCGCCTGGTACTCCTCGGTGCCGCGGTAGTAGACGCAATCGTTGGGGATGGTCGCCCAAATAACTTGTAGAACGGCATCCATGGCGAGGCTCGAGGATGCAGTTGGAAGGAAAGGCGCCTGACAACCAGTGTGGCGCGGACAGGCGAAAGGGGGCCAGGGAGGGCTGCCCTTTTCTGATGGAGATGAGAGAGAAGAGGCCGATGTGCTGCTGGTGGGGTTGGTCGTTGTGACAATGCAGCCTTCGCTTTTGTTCGACTGTTACGGCTACTGATGGCGGCGATGGAACACGAAAGATGAAGGTGGACGATGCAAGATGGGGGATGAATGTAGATGCCTACCTCTTAACCTACCTCTAGGTAAGCATCCAGTAGGCACTGGAACCTTACTTAAGGTAATAGATAAGTACCTAGTTAAGCAAGTAGAAGACACTACGATGGACAGCAACTGTCAAGTCCGCAGGAGGGCTTTCTGTTACAAGAAGTGCAATATGCCTTTTCTAAGCTCTACTAGATAGCAGCTTCCTAGAGAGGTGTGACCGCGAAGCTTCACATACAAGACCACTTGCTTAAAGGGGGTAGGTACTAGTCTAGGGGGGCTTGAAGTTAGGAATCTCAGGTGATTGCACGCTAACTGGGAACCGAGGCGTCTTTCATCAGATTCGAAGTCCACGACTGCCAGGATGGATCGCCGTCCCATGTTTGAGTAATCCCCAGTCCAGATACCGGCACGCCTCCCCGCTAGCCAATTTACAATTGTTGCGCCTACTGACCGGCATCGGTACCGTCTATATCGCAGTGACGGGGTGAGGCCCTCCCGCGTCCGGCTAAGCCAACAAGAAAAAAAGGGAGGAAAAAAAAAGGTAGGGGTGTGGGAACGAAAAGGAAAAGCCAAGTATAGTATCAGAAGTTTGACATAACCTGCGCGTAAAGCGAAGACCATGTAGAGCAAAGCCATTCTGCTACTTAGCCCACCTCATCGACCAGCGCGACGGTGGCGGTGTGCTCGGGAGTCAACGTAAGACATGTAACAGAACTGTAGCATTATACCATTACATTGCTGGAAAAGTAAGTGGTTGCCAGGTGAGGCGGGAGTGACTGTTTGTAGTCTTTACCCGCTCATGTGTATAAAATGACCAGTTTGTTGTGGTACAGTGTCCGACAAGCAAGATATGTTAGGTCATCCATCTGCTGATGTAGTGCGAGTACGTGTCAAGGGATTAAATACTGACAAATGGAAGCCTGGGAGAAAACGAGACAGAAAGGGGACCCTAGGGGGGAGGGGCCTCTAGGTCTAGGTCAATCCTTCAGTTCCTCCTTTACTACCACACTTCGGCATTTTCAATGTGAAGACCTTGTTTGCGCCCTTTTGACCAGTCGGCTCCCGTATGGTTTGTATAACGGCAGTATACGTTGGCCTTTTACCCCTCTCTACTCGGGGTACACTGGCTGTTACGCTGTCGTGTTTATAATCGGCTGGTGGCTCGTTGCTCCTCTATAGCCTCACTCGTCCCAATCTCACCATTCCGTCAGCCGGACAGGAAAACAAGATGTCCATCTTAAGCTCTGCGGTTCTTCTCGCGTTGGCTTTAGTAGTTGCGTGTTTTTCTTGGTCTTACCTGGCGAAGGAGAAAGATCGCTTCTGGATATCACAACCTACTATTGGTGTGCGAAACCAGAGGTTTGCTTGGATACGGGCCACTCTGCGGTCGCTTACGCAGACCCACGACTGGGCTTTTGAAGGATATGGACAGGTAAGAGCTCGAAATATCTTCCTGAGACTCCGGCCTCCCACGCTCATTCCGGGAAAGTAGCCCAAAGATGTATGCTTATTGTAGTTCAACGTTAGTACTCGAAGCAGAATGCTCCCTTTGTTGTGCCGAGCATGGACCTCGGGCCGCAGGTCATTATACCGCCGCAGCAGATCAGAAACGTTTATAGTCTCCCCGAAGATATCCTAGACGTGGAGGAGACGCAAAACCAGTTGCTGCAGGTCCGATGGACCATGCGGGACAAGATCATTGCCCAAGAAAGACTGCATGCCAATGTGGTGCGCAACCAGCTCACTCGCAACATCAAGAACATCACCGAGACTGTAGCTGATGAGATCGACTCCGGCTTCGGTCGGACATGGGGTACGGCGCCGACCTGGAGGGAAGTGAAGATCTGGGATACCTGCCTTCGCATTGTCGCGGGTGCGACGAACGGCGCGTTTTGCGGTCAACCACTCTGTGGGTTCCTCAGAATACCCATGCCTTAACCTTATAGCGTCATGCTGACAGCATTGAATATTCTAGGTCGCAATCCCGCATTCCTAGACTGCCTTCGAGACCATGCCATGAGCGTATTCATCGGCGCACTACTGGTTAACTGCACTCCTTGGCCACTGAAGAGTCTGTCTGGTATCGTAGTTGGGATGATCTGCAAATATAAGTTGAATAAGGCGGTAGAAATCTGCATGCCATTTGTGAAGGAGAGGCTGGAGCATACCGCGAAGCTGAAAGCCGACAGCAGCTATAACTGGACGCCTCCCGTAAGGGCGCTCTTCATTCCCTACCGATCCTTTGATATGCATAGGTACTGACTCATCACGGCAGAATGACGGCCTTCAGTGGATCATAGAGGAATGCTATTCTAGTCGCGACCCAGCCGCCCAGCTCGACATCGCGCGAGTCTGTCATCGCGTGGTCTTGGTCAACGACGTGTCTTTGCACACAACAAGCTTCTCTCTGCAAAACTTTATTTTGGATCTAATGAGCGCTGATCCGTCTCTGGGCTACGTTAAAACCCTACGTAGGGAGTGTGCAACTGTGCTGAAGCAATCAAATGGCGTCTGGACACGAGAGGCCCTGCGCAGGCTGAGCCTTGTTGATTCCGCTATAAGAGAATCTATGAGAATCTCCCCTATCGGGGCAATCATGCTATCGAGGAAGGCAAGCTCGCACCGCCCCAAGCATGATTCAAGAATGGCCCTGGATATGTGAGGACTTACTTGAGTATAGGTGATTCATCCACACGGTATGATACTTGAAAATAGCAAGTATCCAATACCTGCAGGAACCGGCATAGGAATCCCCATAGAGCCCATCCACCATGACGAGACGATATATCCCGACGCCAGGACCTTCCATCCGTTTAGATTCGCGCAGCCGGAGGAGGTGCGAAGGATGCAGGGGCGCGTCATGCCCGAGGTTGAGGCAGCGAACCAAGCGGCACACAGCGCCAGCCAAGAAGGAGGCAGGCCGAAACTGGCCACCACTCTCGACGACTCTTTCTTCGGCTTCGGCGCAGGCCGGCATGCCTGCCCCGGTCGGTTCTTCGCGCTGGTCGAGATGAAACTGTTCATAGCCCACTTCCTCCTGAACTACGAGCTCGAGCACTTGGAAACCAGACCGCGACCGGGCAATATCCTCTGGATGAATTACCCCTCAGACGCATCCATCCGGGTGAGGAAAGTGTCGATGGTCTTGTGAAGCAAGGGTCGTGGCGGGCATGCGGATTCACGATGAATTAATTGAAGCTGCGTTTGGGGAGAGCACTTCTCGCCAGCCGGTTGTTGGGTGGTGTACGGCCAAAGTATCAAGCCGATATAGTCGGCGTTTACTTATCCCACGCTACTAACGTTAGATACGTAGGTACCTAGTTTTCAATGCACCCCTGTGCTTATTTACACGCACATGAGCTACATAGTAGATAGACTACCTGTCTAATTAGACTCGCATCACGTATTGCCCCAGAAATATACCCAAGCACTTAACTTCTAAGTATCTAAGATATCTGGACAATTACCAACCTTGAAGGAATAAGAGCAACGGGAGACCAATGACCAGATTATCCAGAACCTTTTAAGCTATAAGTAGCACGGAATGAGTCCATCCCGGGCTGGATCGATTCGACATCTGAATAAAGGCAACCAAGGTACGAGGTACCCGGGGGGATGCAGAAGGAGGTGGGGCCGCCCAGAGGGTCGCAGCCGCGACGTGCGTGCTGCAAGATGCTGCTCTGCCGCCCAACCAAAAGCCTGTGGAGATCCCTGACTGGGCCAGCTGGAGGCTTGGCCCAGGGAGATTCGCCAATCAGCGGTGCGGGATGTAGCTGTCCGGCGGCTACATCGAAACGCTCACCTCAACCCGACCATCCAGGAGCCAGCTCTCGACCTCTCATCTCCGTCGTCGCGCCAAAAGCTCTGAAGCTTTCCCTCGCTCCAAGATGGGCCGTGCTCCTTGCATGCGCGTAGACGAATATAGCTGTTTCACTCACCACTCAGAGACCGATATGGTGACCGGGACCGGGATGTTGTGGGCCAGCTACGACGCTGTCTCCCGGCTCGAGGCGGCGAGCTTGCGTATTGCTGTTCCTGCTGTTCCCATACGTGTTTGGCGGCTCGCTGGGGCACAAGATGGGTTGGGCCTCGACTCGCTGCGGCTCCTTGTGTGAGGTAAGGTATCCGACTACACCTGCAGCGCCTCCCAATAAAACCGCCCACGGCCCTGCATTGCCCGCCGAGCACACCTTTCTGCTCCTGTTGTCTTCGTGACTCTCGTCCCCCTCTCTTTTCTTCATTGTCTCCCGGACATCACAGCTCTTTGTAATACCAAGCAGTACCACTCCTTCGACAAAGGACCGTACTCTGGGAAACATTCAGCCCATTATTTTTATAGATTCCCTTTCCAACTGGAAACTTTGTCCTTGTCATTGATGAACGCGACTTAACTTGACCCATTTCCTCCTCACGGGCACACTCGTTACCCTCGAGACCTTTACAACCCACGCTAGATCTTCAAGCTGGTGCCTTGGACTTAGCTTTTTTTTCTTCTTTTTTTTTCTTATACACTAATAATTTCCGTTCAACCAACGTTGTATATACGTATTTATTCGCCATGGCTGCTATTGCTACTCAGCCAAAATCCACAAATCCTTTCGCGAACCCATTCTCAAGACCCAACGACGACACGAAGGACGATTGGGAAGACTGGGATATCGACAGTGACGACTCGGCGTCTACCGCCCATCGGGAAAGCAACCTCATTGACCTGTCAGGCAACTCAGATGGGAAGAAAAGAAGGCTCACTCATAAGCACGCCAGCTCTCGTCTCACCCAAAATCGGCCAGTCCACCTATCCCGGGTCAAGTCGAGGGCAAGGCAAAAGGCCCAGAATGCCCAGGCGGGCATCAAGCTTGTCACTGACATGTCGGTATTCCATCAAACGGCAGCGGTTGCGCGTGCTGCAGACAACAAGAAGTTCGCCGACACTGCTGCTCTCCACGCACTAGAGGGAAATGCCAGCTCCCCCTCCATTGGTAGCTTTGCCTGGCTGAGACGCAAATCCGGAAATGCGCGGAACAGGAAGTCAGCAATATCCCCGGCCGGTGACCATTCAGCAGACCTCTCTCCGGCCGCTCGACCCATCGTCATCGGCATTTCGGTTCCATCCGACGACGTGGGAAGCCATCAAGTTAGCCCACAGACCGCGGTTGTTGAAACACCCATGGACATGCGGTCGTTCTCGTATAAAGCCGGCGGCAAACTACAAACCCCTCAGCACCTACATTCCGTATGGTCCCCTGATACAGAAGCAACCAACTCCGCGCACAGCAGCAGAAGAGTCGCCTCTAGTATCTACTCGCAATATAACCCCTTCGACGGCGCTAGGGTAGTATCGGATGTGCCTCCAATTCCAAAAATACCTGCTATCATGACGTCGAACCATGTCGGTGGACTGCGTGAACAGGACGAGGACGAGGGGACTCCTTGCACACTCTTTGAAGAAGACGGTAGTCCAGTTGCTGCGCGTAAATCACAGAAACCGACACTGGCTACCACCAGCCCTGGGAGTGCTAGCAGTAGGGCACACGGTTGGTGGGATCACGTTACAACGCCTTTTACGTCACAGCCAAACAACCCATTTAGAACTCAGCAGCAACAAGCCGAGTCTAGCTCTCCATCTACCGTCCAGGAATGGTGGAGTGGGCGTGATGAGAAGGCAGGTTCTTCCAAGGCACCACATTTGACAATCACAACGCCTGCATACCAATCGGAAAAGGGAATCGATACAACCAAGGCTACCACGCCTGATTCTCGTGACCAAAGTCAGTCCGAAAAGGCGCGTATTCTGCTGGAAGAGAATCAACCCACCGAAGCACCACCCCCATACGAATACGCAAAACCGCATGCCGACGCCAAGGCCGCAGTCTCCCAGCCCTACGTTAACTCCCAGCCCATACCATCTCCAGGCCCTATGACCCCGGGCTTACTTGGAACAATGACTTCGCAGGGCGAAATCAACCTCGCTGAGATCCCCTTGACGCCGTCAGGAGTGCGCTCATTACCTAGTGCGGTACTTCCCGATCGCTTGGCTGGATCGTATAGAACTGGCGACCACTTCTACGAAGCTCGGGGTAAATGGAACAAGAAAGAGCGACAGCGCCGTCGCCATGAAAAAGAAGATGTTATGGCAAGGAGGGCTGGTGGATTTTGGAGGGGTCGTGGATGCATACCAGAGGAAGGGTGCTTTGGGCGAACAGGTCGCGAAGGCCGAAAGAGAAGACGGATGTGCTTGGGTATCTTTGGTGGTGTGATTGCTGCCATTATACTTATTGTTGTCCTCGTGGTCGTGCTCACGAAACGAGGAATGTCCTCGGGAACGGTGAAAGCACCTGGAAGTCATGGGGGGCATGGCACTCACGGGGCTCCTAGCGGGCCCGAGTACTGGCTGAATCTTACCGATTTCCCGCCAATGCCAACAGGCGTCTTAACAGTTGCTGGCCCTAACAACTCCGTGGCTGTGTCTGATTGCCTCAAAGATACAGCGTCGACTGCGTGGTCGTGCGCGTTACCGAAGGAGGACCATGACTCCGTGTCTCCGTACAACCCAACCCAACCTGAGTTCATATTCCAGATCCAATTCGACAATAACACAAGAGCTCTATGGAAGCTAGCAGATAAGGCCGAGGAGAAGTCTGTACTCAACCGGAGGAAACTCGTTACTGACCCCGGCTTTGAGCCTGACCCGGCGCCACCCTCACTAGAGGAGATGAGGTTCCTGGGTAATACGACCGATAACGTCAAGTCTGACAGAAAGGAGGGAGAACCTACGCCGTTCTTCATCAGCTTGCTAAAGTCGACTGACAAGACCGTCGGCTCGGACATGCTTACGCGGCGGCAGGGTAACGCCATTGGCGGATCATCGGGGGACGGCACCTCGGGGTCCAACTTCTCCGACATTCTCCCTCTGCCCGTGCTTAACCCCGACGGCACGGGCGCTCCCGCGCGGCTCTTCCCTCTCCCCGTCCAGCAGCCCGTCCGCCTCTTCGATCGCGACCTGCCGACCGAGCACTATGGCTTCTACACATACTTCGACAAGAAGATCTACATGGTGAACAGCAAAAAACGGGACCCGGCGGATGAGAACGGCGGGGTGCCCATCGAGGAGGCGCAGACGCTCGTGACGTTTGCGCAGACGCGATTCCTTGTCAAGCTCTGGACGCGGATGGATAACCAGACGACGCACCTGCTCGGCGCCGGGGCTGCCTCCGTGAACCTGACCGCCACCCCGTCCGTCCAGCCGGGCTCCATGCCCTATCCCGTGACCATCGTCGAGGACATGCACGGTGGCCAACAGTCGCAGAAGATGGACTTCTCGTACGGCGTGCTCAAAGATGGGGGGATCGACCGAACGAACGCGACGGGTGTCACCGCAGACCTCGAGTTCGAGGGCACGCTTGTCAACGGCAGGCTAAATCACGTGGACCTCTCATTGGGAGGCGTTGACGGCGGCACCGGCGGGTGTAGGTGTGAGTGGGTGAATTTTGAGAAGTCGTGAGTAGGAGTTTGGGAGGATGACGTGCGCGGTTCTCTTTCAACTTTTGCGTGTGTGACCCGGCCTCGCAGAGGGGGCGTGATGACGACGCTTGGACGAAGAGAATACCTGAGTTTGAAGAACCCGCCAGGAGCACAGAAGAGAGTTCTCAGGTATAGTGGGTCTCGTACCCTGCCATGGTCAGGTCCCATGGTCTATGTTCGATTCCGTTCACCTCTGCATTCTTGGTCGGAGGCGTTCGAGTCTAGGCATTTACCGGGTGCATTTGCATTCATATGGTAGGATTGCAAGGAAAAAGGGATATATACATCACCAGGCAGGCAGCGAGTTTTCAGGCGACATATAAATAAATATATGGCGCCTTAATATAAACTAAGAAACTAGATCGTGCCATTTCAATTTGACGAGAGACGGATTGATGTGATCATGACTTGACTGGAATCAAAACTGAGACTAAATGAAGCTGGAAGTATTCGGCATGGTACAAGGACGAGGCGTACTGCAAATAAACAAGGTGGGGTGCATGTACTTATATTATCACAGGCATGAGCAGTAACATCCAATGATGTTTAACCTGAGTTGACTGATTCCCCTTTCCAACACAACACCCCGAAAGCCGATTCCGCCCGTCATCGTTCGTCACCCCATCCCACTCAGGCCTCCTCCAGGTTCGGGTCCTTGATCGAACCGGGCTTGGGCACCGAGTCGGCCAGGGCGCCGCACTTGCCGCAGCGCCTGCTGTCCTCGCTGGCCATGAACTGCTCGATGGCGGCCTTGATCTGGGTGCCGAGGTCGGTGCAGTGGAAGGCGGCCTCGTGGACGAGGGCGCCGCAGCCGGCCTCGGCCTGGCAGTACCAGCGCATGTGGTCGAGGGAGCCGGCGGGGCGGCGCTGCTCGATGACGAGGCCGACAGTGTCGGCGAAGCGCACGGGGTTGTGCGGGGTGTCGCCCGGCAGCAGGAACATGTCGCCCTCGCGGATCACGACGTCCCGGAAGGCGCCGCCGTCGACGACCTTGAGGAGCATGGCGCCCTTGTACTGGTAGAACCACTCGGGCGTCTGGTTGACGTGGTAGTCGGTCCGGGCGTTGGGGCCGCCGACGATCTGGCAGGGCCGGGGGGATGCGTTAGCTAGCTAGCATGGCCTTTCTTTTCTTTCCTTTTTCTCTTTCATTTGGGATTTGTATTTCCATGGTTATTAGCCGATGCCAGGGAAACCTGGGTTGGATGGGCTTGATTCGTTTTACACTGCCTCGTCATGGGGTGGATATGTGGCATGGGGGAACCGGGGGGGGGGACAGGAGATGCAACGGACCATAACAGTGAAGTCTTCATTGTAAACACAGTAGTTGTTGACCGGCGGCTTGAGGAGATGTGAGTTCTCGGACAGCCTGCCGGGATGGCGATGTCGTCGTGAGCATTGTTTCTGTTCGAGACGGGACTCGTGAGACTACCGACGTACCACTTGGGGAGGTTGACGGGCATCGACAACATCTTGGTTGACAAGCGAGGGTAAACTCCTAGAGGCCCTTTATGAATTGGATCGGCTCTCGTTTGAAGGATATACGTCTGCCACCTATATATGCTGTGAGCCGTGGCGGTTTCCGGCGGGAGGTATTTCGGCAAGAGTATAAGCCGCCGGTGACCTCGTCTCGGTAGCTTCTCAGCTTGGCGGCGGGACCCTGCACCGTTCTCCCGGGGCAGAAAGAGATGCAATTCTGAGAACCAGATTGGTGATAATTGGTTCCCTGCAAGACAGCCGACGATGAATGATGCTCTGTTACCTTGTTAGCTAATCCAAAATTGTGTGTTGAGATGAGGAAAAGCTTTGCTACAGGTAGGTACCTATAGTACGGAGTACCTATCTCGAAACTGCTTCCCGAACCCCACTAATAGCTAACGGCCCCCGTCGGCTGATGATGCCAATGCCTAGAAACCGGAGTACCAGGAAGTACCTAAGTTAGGTAGGTATAGGTAGCTAAGTACTATGTACGTACTACCTGTAACTATTCGACGCTATAACTACCTGTAGTGGAACGGCGATCAAGTGCAGCTAGCGTACCCCGGACAGGGCGGGCGACGGGACGTCATTCTTGTGCGAGGTGATCTGATGTCCTGGCTGGCGAAGAGCGCTAGGTGCAATGTGTCACAGCTGCTTTCGAGGTACTGCATGGTGCATTGCAGCACTGTTTGAGCTTATCAACCACACTAACGGCGCCTCGACATGGCATCGCACGTTTCTGAGCACATTTGAGCTAGTTTCCGTCTTTTCCTTGCCTCTGTTTGTATCCGCGTCTCTTCGGAGGTTTTACTGCGCCTGGTGCTCAGCTACTTAAGTAAGTAGGTATACATAATATTTATAGCCTTGGCATTCTAGTATATATATAATCCTCCCCGCCAGTGTCGCATTGGCTCCAAGCCTCCAAGCCTCCCCGTCTCGCGCCTACACCACCTCGCGCTCCGAACCCCGTCCCTCGAGCCGCGACTTTCCAACTGCCTCAGCTACAGGACGCCGGCTTTCCGCATCTCGCGATAGTCCATTCAGCAAATAACCCACGCGCAACCGAACACCCTTCACTCCATCTCGTCAGACATGGACCACTCGCATATGGGCCACGGAGACATGGACCACGGAGATGGTGGCCATGGGGGAGGTGGCGGCATGCCCATGTGCAACATGAATGTATGTTAACTCTCCTACCGTCTATTTCTCTATGCTATGCCTCGCCCCGGAAGACTCCCATTCGCGCCACGAAACGCCATCTGCCTTGACGGGATCGTGCACCGACACCACGACTCGCGCTACACCTACAAAAATCACAATGCCGAGCGGCGCGCAAAACGCCACACCACCGTCGTCGAGAATATCGAGAATATCGGTCGGGTCATGCATTGTTGGTTCCGTAGTCGGAGTGCGCCGTCTGGGTGAGATGAGAGAGCGCGAGAGAGAGCAGCTGGGCTACAAAATGCCATATACACAAGCTAACACATCCGCTTCTTCCTTCCGCAGATGTTGTTCACGTGGGACACGACGAACCTGTGCATCGTCTTTCGACAATGGCACATCACGGGACGCGCGTCGCTCGTCTTCAGCTTGCTGGCCATCGTGGCCATTTGCGCCGGGTACGAAGCCCTGCGCGAGGGGACCAGGAGGTACGAGCTATGGCTCGCCGGCGGGGACCCAGCATACAGTGAGTTTTCCTCGATTCCCTTTGTCCCTTCCCAACTCCAGCGCGGTCACAATCCTCCGTGAATACAACACAGGCGGGGGAAGGGGAGGATACAGCGGCAAGAAGTGGCGCGATAGAAGACCGAAATAGAACGTAGTGGAGCGGCAGGCGTCCAAATATAAAGGGCGGGAATAGAAGGTTTTCCACGGCCCCTGGTCCCCCTCCAATATCTCACAAGGACACTGATATTGACGCTCTTCTGCGCGCTCTGCTGGAGACTCTCTCGCGCAGGGCGAGCCGCATGGAGATCGCTATGAGGACCATGACACAACCCCTGAACAAGGGCGAGGACACGTTGCTGAGACCACGCCATTTCTGGGAATAGAACGAATCAACGGCGGTGCCGGCGCTCGCGCCGAGCCCCCCGTCGTCGGCCAGCGGGCACGCATCCTCAAGGCCGCGTTGTATGGCGTGCAGAATTTCTACGCTTTCATGATCATGTGAGTCCTCCCTCCCTCGTCTCGGTCGCCCGACCACCACTGCTCTTTTTCCTAACCGCAGTTTGGGTGAATACATAGGCTTCTCTTCATGACCTACAATGGCTATGTCATGATCGCCGTTACTCTCGGTGCCGGTTTGGGATACTATCTCTTCGGCTCGCACACGCGAGCCACCAAGGAAACCGCCTGCCATTGAACTCTGCATGTGTGAAGGTAAAAATCTCTACAGACCTGGAAATGATATGGTCAAGGTACTGGACAATGTATAGAGTGTGGAGGAAATCATTTGGGCATGTGACGCGAGATGGCCAATGGATAGTATTCTGTAGCTCTGGTTATGTCCGGAATGAAGGGTGCATCGGTTGCAGCCGCGAACTATAAAAACCGCATGAACCATTAATAATATGAAAGCCTGCAGTGGAAAAAAGTTTGTTTCTACCGCTCACTTCGTCTAGAGGTGGCTGGATCGAGCACTCGGCCAGCAGAAGAGTGGGAAATTGTATGTACAACGGTGCACGCCTGAAAACCATGACCTCGCTATGGGCAAAATAATCAACGGGGCCGTGCCCATGACTCGCTGACCCCGAATACCTAAACACACCTCGTTGCGCCGGGTGTCGTCAATGTACAGACCTGTAGACCCAGCCAAGTGCGTCTTCCCCGCCCCGGGGGGCTGTCACATCTTGGCATCCTTGACCTCCTCTCGCAGAGCTTCGATGCCGACCTCTCTCGGCTTCTTCTCCGTCATCAGCTTGCCCTCCTCGGCCTGCCGCAGGATGAGGGCCTCGTCGCCGTAGCCGTCGTTGTGCTCGAACTCGGGGTCGCGGCCGTACGCGATGCGCGCGGCGTCGACGAGGATGCGGCCGGTCATGCCCCAGACGAGGAAGCGCCGGACGGGGCCGCCGTCGCCATCCCCGTCTCCGTCCTCGTCGAGGGCCGCCTGGCCGCCGTCGCGCGCCCTGGGCGTCGTGACGCGCTGCGTGTGCACGGGGACGTGGAAGTTGTGCACGCGCCAGGCGTCCGTGTCCCAGTTGATCCAGCGGCCGTCGTACCAGTGCCCGGGGGGCAAGGGCGGGTCGCCGGGCCGCGGGGGCTCGTCGGCGCTCCGGAGGAAGTTGCCAAAGGGCGCCGAGAAGACGGCCGCCACCTCCTTGGCGTCGAGGCGCGGGATCATGGACTCGTCGACCGTCGGCGCCGGCGGGGCGCCGGCCCTGTCCTCGGCGTGCAGGAACGCCACGCACGGGCGCACGACGAGCTCCGTCTTCGCGAGGCTGCAGGGGAGCGAGCAGAGGGGCTCGATGCGGAAGGGGGCCGGGATCTTGCTGTCGTCCATGGGGAGACCGATCTCCTCCCAGGCTTCGCGGCGGGCTATCTGGTCTAGGGAGACGGGTTTGGGGTATCAGTGAGATGTTTTTGAGGCTTGTGGTCGTCTCTGTTCTTTAGTCGGTCGAGTTCTTTCGCCTCCGCTCTTGTAGTATTTTAACAGTCTGTCATTTCCCGACATATTCTACATCCTCGACGCCTTCCTGTGTTCCCTGCTGCAGGTGTTCTTTGGGCAGGGAGAGGAAAGTAACCGCGGTTGTCGGCATGCGACTTACATGGGCTTTCGCTCAGCGAATCCGCCTTTCCGCCAGGGAAGGCTGCGTGACCTATTCTAGGGTCAGTTTCGTTCTGTCATATGCATCGGGGAATGGATCGGAAGCCTTTGACGTACCGGAGAAATTCCGCAAGCTCGCGGCGCGCATCGTGATGACGACGCGCAAGTCCCCCCTCCGATCAGCGAACAAGAGGATCAGGACTGCGGCGCGCCGTGAGACGGGCAGGCGGTCCCAGACCGGGAAGGGCGGCGGCTTGTACGCGCGCAGACGGGTGATGGCGGCCTTTTGAAAAAGAAGCGCGTGAGTATACGGGGCGCCAGCATATTATTCGGAAAGTTGTGAAAGTTTCAAGTCATGGCTGGCGAGGATCTCTGTGCTTGTGCTCCCCGCGTGTCATCTTATCTCTCCCACTTGTAGACGAGCCTTGACGTAACACCGATGCCGCCCGGGTCGGGTGTGAGGGCACACAGTTTTGCGACGGGAAATGGAGGTCGGAGGGCAAGCGAATCATGACAGCATGGTTTCGCGCCGGAGCTTTCCGGGGGCATCGGAACATATCACAGAGTGTTTGGTAGTCCAATGCGACAGGATGAAGCGAAAGGGCGGGAGGACACCGGCGGCTTCTAACTAACGACCATTGATGATGCGGATGCGGATGATGATATGATAACCCATGATCGGCTACTTAACGGCTACCCGAGGTAGATGAGGTGTACTAACCGCCGAAACAACGTTGAGCGGCGCCATCGTGGACGCATCCCAATAATACGAAGCTTGGTCCTGGGCTTCCGAGAGTGTGCGCTGGCGCTGGCCCCGTTCGTCCCGCGCGTCCCGGGATGGCGATAGCGGCTGCTGGAGGTCGAGGGAGAGGGCGAGGGCGAGGTCGGCGGGGAGAACGCTGGACTGGCTGGTTGCCGGCTCTAATAAGGCGGCCTGTGGAGAGCGGGCGGATCCTTGGCTCTGCTTATTGTCGTCTTCTCGGAGCGAGGGGGAGAAGGCATCGTGGTCGCCGGTGGCCGCCGTGGTGCTCATGATTTATCCAGGAACCAAGAATCCAAGGGAGGGGTTGCAGTGAGTAGCGCGATATGCATTGAGCTCGGAGAGAGCAGTCCGACGAGATTCCGACTCTCGACTCGGTTCGATGTCATGTTGACGTAGCGGAAGGCCTTAACTAGGTACTTAAGCTTGTCGGATCCGTTCCGCTGGGTATAGTAGGCCTATAATGTACCTGTCATAAAGCCTACCAGGGCGGGGACTCCTAAGGTTAGGTAAGTAGGTACCTAAATAGTGTACCCGTCTACCGTACTACCGCCGGTAATGGATCTACCGACACCTAGGCAGCGCCGGGTATCGAATGACAGACGTCAACGTTCAAGTTAGATGCCGCCGCCGGTGCCCTATAGGCTGTACCTAGCCGGATCTTGACGATCTTGACAAAACTTCATCTAGCACTTCTGAAGCACTTGCACCAAATGTCGCTTGTATCAAGTGTTTATATCACACTACCTATGAAGCACCTAACCTCATCTACCTAAGTTACCTAACTTAACTACTTACACTAATTAGGTTTTCATACACGCCTTTTTACACCACTATTATTCCCACCAACAACAATGACTGCGATTACCACACTACCTATACGACAGTCCGAAAACTCATGAACCTGACTGTCCCATTTCAGACGCTGGCGCCATCCAGCATTACTTTATATCATGTGTCTGGATTCCTCTCGTCTTTTCTCTCTCTTGAGGTCCTCAGAGCCGATACCCAAGCCTTGCTTAGCCTTGGACAGCATTCCCTTGATTCTGGGTGAAGACGAGACGCTGCCGTGATAGTCTAACTGGCTAATGATCTCGATAAACCCCGGAGGGGGGGCTCTCAGGCTGTTCTGGGTCGACGGACGAGTCGGTAAGTTTACACCACCAAGTCCTGATCGTCGCTTCTGTAGTCTAGCGCTTGATTTATCCGTTCTGAATAGGCTTCGGTGTGACGAAACCGAGTTTGAACGTAGCAGAAGCGGCGACTTGACCTGATGATCCTGGATCGACTGCCCCGTGAGTTGAAGGGGAGGGGGCACCGGTCTATTCGATGGGAACGTGCTGAACTTGGATACCGCAGAAGGGATATTGGACTTGCCTACCGGGGTGTTCCGGTCTGAGGGGCGGCCTTGCCCGTTATAGCTATATGATATGTGCGGTTGGACCGTCTGGCGCCCAGAGACGTTGTCCAAGCCCCCGGTGTCGGGTCCGGACTCCCCAAACCCGTGGCTCAGGCGAGGGCTAGGGGGGCTGCCCGGGTCGCTGTACCGATTATTCGTCTTTCGTAATTGAGTGCGCGGCACGTCCGGAAAGGCGTCCACGAGCCGGATGCTCTTCGGTGCCCGATATGAGGAAGCCGCCGCCTCTTCTTCCTCATCAGATGAGGCATCATCGAACCATGACTCGTACTCCATGGAGGCTCGCCCTGTCTCTGAAGAAGTGCGTCTCTCGGGCTCATCGGAGAGAGGCGATACGACGTAATTCATCCAATTTGGAGTTTCAAGTGCGTCTAGTGGACTGACCAGCTCATCACCATTCGCCCACAGTCGTAAGAGTTTGGAGTCTGGACGCTGCGGTTGAGGAGAAACGAGGGGAGGGGGGTCGTAGGATTTGGACTTGTCCGGTATTGTTATGTATTGCGGCCGAATCATGGCCGACGCATGCTCATCTATTTCGGTGCTGAAGACGGTACTCCTATCCTCGTTGCCGATTTGGTTACCAATGAGAATGCGGTGTGATGTATGCTGGCGCGAATGACCTTCTTCAGAATAGTGTATTGACGAGGCGGTAGACTGAGGTCGTGTCGGCTCTGGCGTTGGCAGTAACGGTAGAGCCCGGGTCGCATAATGACGAACATCTCGAGGCGGAGGATAGTGTTGATGTCCAAGGGGGCTCCATTCCCTCGCCTCTAGCATCGGTGAAGATCTATCGTGGCGTTCTGACATATCCTGTTGAGAAGTCATCTTCAATAGATTAAATGTGCTGTCCTGGCGTGGTTTTTCAATCCGCGAGTAGGATCACATCCCCAAGATCTATTATAGCTAACCCCTCAAGCACGCAGACAAAGAACACTATACGAGGTGATCTTTGAGACCGAACCAATCGGACCTACTTTGGTTTCTTTGTTACGAAGCTTATCAAAGAAGCGTGGCCAAGCACCGGTAAACCCGGCATTAGGTAGTCGACATCTTGTCTAGGGAAGGTAACTACATGTTGTAGAATAGAGTTAAACGTCCTGGATGACATGGCCCTCACATACTATAGATACTTGCGAAAGAAATTATTGTTCGTGAATAGGTAGTTATCAAGCCATGAGTCTGGCGACAAAGTAACTGCAATCAAAGATTTGCCTAACTACGGAGTACAGGGCTCGAAAACCTTGCAAGAAGATGCGAATTTCGAGTACTTGTAGTCAGCAACAGGCTCAAATTTCACAAGAGGGGAATTGCCAGTCATAAGAATACAGTCTCGTGATCGGGTCTGGAGATGGTCATGACCATGAAACTCTTAGGACCGAGACAGAAGCCGTCATAGAATCCCGTCAAGAAACGCAGGCCCAGCCGATGCGGAAGAAGGCCCTAAGAGAGGACTCTCTATGCACCGGAGTGGTAGGTAGTGACAAAAGAAGCTGACGCAAATACCCACCCGGTTGATATCGTGAGTATCTCTTATAGTTGTGTCCGTGTCGGGACTCAACTCAAGTGATGTGCACCGCCTCCCTTACAAGTATGGACCAAAGGCCACCTGCGTCCTGCACCAGCTGGGCACTAAGCGTGATGTGGCTTGTGACGGGTAGTTGGCAACTGCTGAGCAGATCTGGTGATCCTTCGAGAGCATCCTCAAGCTGGTCGACCTGGGTAGGTGCTCTCCACACCCAGTCAAATGGACCCAGCCAGCCAACTAGACTCGATCTAGCATAGGCACCAGCAGGTATAGGCCACCGGTCGCCGGTACGCTGTACTGGGCTGATATAGCTCCATGCGCGTATCTCGTCCATGTATAGGGTACAGCGAGGCGGCCGACGTCGTCAAGTCAAGGCGAGACATGCTGGGCATGTACGAGAGTACGAGAGCGCCGACCACGGTACGACCACAGTACTATGTACATGACATGATATCTGCCAAGCACAACTCCACTCCTGGGGAGGCAGCTCTCGCTCCCCAATTTTTTAGATAGACCCTCCCAGCATCCGATCCGTCACATTCGATCCGCATAAGACAAGACACTCGGTCTGGACTGCAGATGCCAGGCTTCCACCGCTAGACTCAACGACCCTTTGCTTTTCTTTCCTCTCCTCACCGTCGCGTTGTCACAGTAACTCCCACACGCCACCCACGACGTCGCCGGGGCCGCTTCCTGCCTGGTGCTCCCGACGGAGGTACAGTGTAGTACTGGTGCTGCGTGCAGGCTGCCATTCGTCATAGACGCTGCTTAACCATGGCGCCGCGCGAGAAGAGCCAATTGAAGCGTGTGAGGGTCGGTGCCCCCAACCCCATCCCGCTCCTGTCGCCCTTCTCTCGTTCTTCTCTCGTTGACCGTGCCCCTTTGCAGGACTCTCCGAACCACCAAGACAGCGACGTCGCCAAGAAGCCTCGACGCTCAGAGCGTCTGTCACAGAAGCCCGACTCCGGCGCCGACAGGCTCAAGACGCCCGTCATCAAGAACCAGCTCCCTTCTCCCGTCACCCACTTGACCGACAGCAGCGAGATCTACAAAGAGCCCACCGCCGAACCTCCCGAGGGCCGCCCCAGCCAGGTCACCCATCGCTCGCCAGACGACACCTTCTCCCAGGCTCAGCGCTTCTCTTCCCCGCTTGAGGCCACACAGGCCTTCCCAAGCTCCCAGTATGTCGACGCGAACGCCGCCCTGTCCGACCAGGTGGAGGACGAAGTGAAGGAGGGAGTCTGGGGTTATCTTCTTCCTGTCGACATGCGATACGGAGGGAGTATCGTGCTGAGAAAGCGCTCCATATGTCCACGTTCGAAAGACATCGGCGGTGCCCTGGGCTCCAAAAGGTCCAGTAAAGGTGCTCTGGAGCAGGAGGCGGCGTACGAGAAAACGAACACAACAAAAGAGGGTACGCCATCAGAGGGGTATCTGATAGGGCGCCACCCAGAGTGTGGTGAGTGGACTCGACATCATTCAAACACTGCAGCTGCTGCGTGGTGGCGGTGGCCCTTTTTGGCTCGATTATCTGACCTAGTAGCTAGATGTCATTGTGGATGACCCCGTTGTGTCAAACCGTCATTGTCTCCTATTCACCGAAAACAAGGGTGAGGACTATGTTGCTGTCATGGAAGATCTCTCAAGCAATGGTACCTTTGTCAACGAGGCCATAGTTGGCCGCAACCAACGGCGCGAGCTACAGGAGCAGGACGAGATCGCAGTCACGGACAAGGCCCGTTTTATCTTCCGTTATCCTCGCAGTCGAACTTCGAGTGAGTTCTTGCAGCAGTATACCCTGCTTGAGCGCTTAGGTAAAGGCCATTTTGCCGAGGTTTACCTTTGCGTGGAGAAGTCCACCGGCCAGCGCTATGCCGTCAAGATATTCACTAAGCATCCGGGCAAGGAGGAGCGGTCGAAGATGGATGGGTTACAACAGGAGATAGCAGTCTTGATGGGTGTCAGCCACCCTAATGTCCTATGTCTCAAGGACACCTTTAACGAAAAGAATGCCGTATATCTCGTCCTGGAGCTGGCGCCGGAAGGGGAGCTATTCAATCACATTGTAACGAAGCAGAAGCTTTCAGAAGACGAGACAAGGAAGCTTTTTATCCAACTATTTCAAGGCATCAAATATTTAGTACGTTTGCCCTTCAACCTCCGTTTCTACCATTATTGTCTTTCTAACGCTTATCAGCACGATCGGAACATTGTCCATCGTGACATCAAACCTGAGAACATACTTCTTGTGGATAAAGACGTCCATGTCAAACTCGCGGATTTTGGTCTTGCTAAAATCATTGGCGAGGAGTCCTTTACTACAACACTATGTGGAACACCCAGCTATGTTGCGCCCGAAATCCTAGCCGAAGGGCGTCACAGGAAGTATACCAAAGCCGTTGATATCTGGTCCCTCGGTGTTGTTCTGTATATCTGCTTATGCGGCTTCCCTCCCTTTTCAGACGAACTGTACAGTCGTGATTTCCCCTACACACTATCCCAGCAGATTAAGAGTGGACGATTTGACTACCCATCTCCTTATTGGGACTCCGTTGGAGACCCGGCACGTAAGTTCACACTAGTTCACATTTGCCAATGTTTGGGCAGAGGGTACTAATTATCGTAGTTGATTTGATTGACCATATGCTCTTTGTTGAACCCGGGAAGCGCTTTACTGTCGACGAATGTCTGCAACATCCATGGATAACTCGGAAGACGCCAGGCGTCGCAGATAGTACTAATGGTCTTGTGGATGGTATTGGTGGCCTCGATATGAATCGTCGAGGTATCGTGCGCGAACGAACTCTACTGAGTTCGATAAACTCGGTACACATGTCGCTTAAAGCACCCTTGGGGCCGAATTCTAACCAACCACTCAAGGTATTTGAAAAGAACCCGACCGCACAAGCCAAAGCTGGACAGGCGGAAGCCCGGCCTGACAATGAACGGGCACCGGAAGAATTTGTGCACATGGGTGGAAAAGGCGATCAACAGCTCTTCGCTAACGACGATAACACTTTCTACTCCGCGTCCGAGGCCACGGCCGCCAAAGGCGGAAAGCCCAAAGGCGAGGGGAAGGGGAAGGGGAAGGGGAAGGGGAAGGGGAACGTTAGACCATAAGAAAATGCAGTTCCATACTGTGTCTTTAGCGGTCCGGGGTTAGTATTCTAGAGGATATAATCTGTGTATACCGGCGTGGCGTTATCTCTGTGTCAGTCTCGTCGGGGAAGGCCACTTGATTTGAGCCTCTACGCTCTCACTATTCGACGAGCCATATTCCACCCGGTCTGACTGGTGGATATCTTAACTCCTCCTTGTTGCGTATATGGTCTAGCACACTAGTTCATTGGGTTTCGAATTTTTGGGGGGGATTTTCTCGGAGGGTTTAATCTAGGACAAATCTTGGAGGCGCTCAGGCTTGACGAGCGGCATTGGTGGTCCGGACGTAAAAAGTCGATAATGCATCATCATCCTAGCAATCACATACTAGCATATAAGCATCTTTATGTACTAATATTGTAAATCTCTGATGTACTTCTAATTCCGGACATGCGTGTATGATAATTACGATAGACGGGGTTAACATTTGATTGTTAGGCATAGAGGCGTATTTTGTAGTGAGTATTGGCTCCGAATTTAAGAGGTCGTTATTTCTAAGGTTTCTAAGCGCTCTTGAGGCCTCCAAGGCGTTAGTTGTTCACCCAGAATACTTGAATTGTTGGAAGTAACTCCGTAGTAGATTTGTAGTGTCTGTTGGGGGCTAAACTTGGCATCCGTCACAGTACCTACCTGTTGTTGACATTATGTCACTGAACGTTCCCAACGATTTACTGTAGTTATCTAGATAGCCCCGTGTATACCTAATCATTCAATTCCTGCTGAGAATGCTCTGTTACGAATGGTATACGCCTTTCGGCTATCAGAAAGGACTGCATATGGCCAATCCATCTATCTACCTACACTACTAGTATCTGATCTTTGCCGACGGCATCGTTCCAGCGACGATCTCGAAAAGCAGTCCCTAGGCCGCCCAACCGCGCCCCATTTCTACGACGTCCAGGTTCAATATATCCTCCAATTCGCAATCCTTGAGTCCTTGACCCGACCTCTCCTATGTTACTATTTCCCCTAAATGTCCATATACAATTCCTTCCTCAGCCCTCGGCCCCCAAATTCTCCCAAGATATGGACTATTGGGTTGTCCATAGTGCACCGCATGAATGAGCGTGGGCGTCGTCGGCATACATCCTGGGGAACAACCAGCAAGCAACTCTCCAACCCTTGGATCGATCGCCGACCCATCAATCTATCTTTCGCTTTGTCTAGCAGAATAGGACACCATCATTGTAAGTTCTAATTCTCCGAATGAATTTGGAAGCTGAGAGGCTTGGGTGCCCAAAGCTTCGTGTCGCTCAGTAAAAGGGCGATGGCGGGTCTGGATTGTGAAGCCTCCGACTAACATGGCTTAGTCTGCAAGGTTCCCAATTGCTCCGCCGTGAGATTCGCTTCCAGACTGGCCAGAAAGAGTAAGGAGGCGTTCAGACTGCACCCCGGCGTTGTAACCCAATTGATGTGGTCTAGACTAGGCGGAATGGCTCAGCTTTGGCCGGATGTTCAGCTGGATGCCTCGCCACACTGAGATAGCCTCGAGGGTCCTCAAGCTGCCGTCTAGAAGAAGCACACATAGTCTTTTTTTCGCTCTCATGGATATTTAAGAAGCATTGAGCATAGAACACCAGAATTGAACATATTTAGCGAAGTGTAGCAATCCGGAAACCCGAGTTATTGAATGAATTTGAACAACACCTCCAAAGCCGTCCCCAGCCAAGATTAAGTCGTGGGGGCAAGGAAGACGAAGATAAGATGCAGACTCTCCGCCAGCTGGCTGATATCCCAGACGAGCGGTTCAAATCTCAACCGATATATGGGCAGCCAGCCGAAGGTTGGATAACTTATGTTCATGCGCGAACATTTGCCTCTACGCGACCAGCAGACTTCAAGCAGTTAGGCTCCAGCGAGGCAGGGTTGGCAGAAAGGCTCAGGGGACTTGAAGAGCAAGCCTCCTCTAACAGTGATGTGACAGCAAGCCTGACGCTGGTATCGATGGGCCGTGACCAGGACGAAAACATCTCGATCACGAAGGATGTATTCATGAGTGTCTTCAACCAGTTCGGCATAGATCCTCGGTTCCTTCAGCTTGTCAAGACAAATCGGTACGGTTTGCATTATGACTGGCAAGGCTTAACCGTATCGTACTACATAGGCACGGCGCTTTACATTCTCATGTGATCATTCAACAGGGAGACGCGCAAGACGAGGGCCATTCTGCTCTCCAGGGACTTCATCAGCACCGAAGAGCTTGGCTCGCTGCGGCGGCTTCTTCAACTGGAGATAGACAGGCTACACTCGCCGTTCCTATTGGCTTGGGTCTCGTTAGTCCATCTGAGCGATTGGATGGACTCCAGCACATACTATCTGCTCACGAGCATACGACAGCTCGAGGAGCTCACGGGTTACGGGCCGTACGGAGGAAAGACATCCGACAATGAGATCCCAATCGACAGCCTCACGCAGGCGTCAAAAAGCATAGGGTACGTGCAGGTGAACCTGGCGAACCAGCTCCGCCACGTCACAATCGGAACGGCCATCTCCTCGCACATCACCACAAGGTCGGCCAAGCTCGCAGACTACGCCATAGAACCATATACGCGGACGTGCCAACAGGAGCTGGACGAGTTCAGTTCGACCATCCCCTCCCTGCAGAGGAGCCTCAATGACTCGAGCGCTTATGTATATTACCTCCAAGAACGGGTCAAGAGCCAAAACACAGTCGTCTACGCGCTCATGACACAAGCGGATGCGCGGACCAATATAAGCCTGGCGAAAGCAAGCAAAGAACTAGCCGAGGCCGCGAGGAAGGACAGCTCGTCAATGAAGACAATAGCCATCATGGTATGCGCTTGAGTCACTCACGCAAGCGGCCGGGGGGGGGGGTTGGGGAGGTGGGGTGGGGCTGGGGGGCGGGGCGGTAGTGAGGGGTGGGGCGGGGGGGGGTGGTGGGGGTGGCGGGGGGTGCTCGGC
>MU281358.1:47252-127610 GCA_022385595.1 Xylaria palmicola | reverse complement strand
AACAACTCTTGTCGCGGCCGGGGCGTGTTTTTTTTTATTTTTTTAAAATACTAAATTTTTTTTTTTTTTTTGGTTCCCCCCCCCCCCCCCCCCCCCCCCCCCCCCAAACATAGAAAAGGAGAAATGAGCCTCACAAACAACCCTATACTGACACGTGGCTCTACAGACGATGCTCTTCCTCCCAGGGACGTATTTTGCAGCGCTGTGGGCTGTCCCGTCGTTGAAATGGGGCCAGCCTGACGTGATCCAGCCGGACTTCTGGTGGTACTGGGCGTTCACGGGGCCGAGCACGCTGCTCGTCTTCGTCGTCTGGTTCGGCCTGCATAAATGGGGGTTTCACTGGCCGCGGAAACTGCGCCTGGGCAGAGACGGCAAAGGATATAAAGTACTCGGCGGCGCGCCCCCGGCGGCGACAGCGCCTGCGAACCAGTACTACCCGCCAGCCACGTCGGCACCGCCTAGGATGGACCTGGCCGTTTCTGGGTATTCTGCGCCGCCTGTAATGTACCCCGGCGATCCGGAAATGCACCAAGCGGTGCGGAATATCCTGCGGTATGAAGGGCAGACGTCGGCGCCGGCCGGCTTCGCTCCCTTCTGAAAATACGAATGGCTACGGGCTGGGGACCTAATTTGCGATCCTCGTCGCCCTGGTATTAATTGGACACATTGATGTACGGACAAGCGGCCCATCTTTGGGGGCATGCCTCAAGATGAGCCATGGCCATTTGTGGCATAGGGCGGATAGATCTTGTCTAGAATTGTTTATTAGATACACCCACATATATCTTCCCCCTACCTACACACTAACGCTTATCAATTCATAATGCACACGTGAGTCTAACCCTGGGCGTATTATGAGTGGACATACAACCGTCTCAGAGCTTAGACTTCTCCTTCCGGCCACTTTTTACGAACTTGGAGAATTCGCCATTGAGCAGGAAATCGGGATACTGCATGTTGGTGTCGAGCCCTACGCCCATACCGGCCTTATTCCTCCAGTCGGCACCGTCCACGACGAGGATCTCGCCATTGACATAGTTACCGGCGTCGCTGAAGAGGTATACCGTAGCATCTGCGATGTCGCGGACGGTTCCCAAGCGGCCCGACGGGACCTTCCGGCCCATCGTCTTGGCGTCGTACTTGTTGCTTGCGAGGCGCTCCATGCCCTCGGTTCCGTCGATGGGGCCCGGGGCGATCACGTTCGAGGTGACGCCGTAGGGGCCGAATTCCAGCGCGACGGAGGCGCTGATGGAGTCCACAGAGGCCTTGGCGGCCGCGACGTGAGCCTGCATGGGCATCCCGGCGTAGTGGAACGTCGCCGAGACGGAGACCAGGCGGCCGCCGGTGAGGCCGTCGGCGCTCGGGTTGGGGTTGCGCCTTGCCGACTCGATGAGATAGGGCATCGTCGCCTTGACCGTGTTGTACGTGCCGAGGACGTCGATCTCCATGACCGTCTTGAAACCATTGGGACTGAGACCCGAGATGGGGGCGACAAAGTTGCCCGCTGCCCCCGCGCTGGTATCGAGTTAGCGTGCCTCGGCCAGGCCGTGCTGCGATGGTGTTGAGCCACGGCGAACGGGATACATACATGACGAAGTCAATCGCGCCCAATTCCTTCACACATCGTTCAGCGGCTTTCTTGAGGCTCTCGGGCTAGACAATTCCATGTAAGCTTCCAGTCGTCTCAAAAAAGAAAAGAAAAAAAAGTGACAGGGGCTGTGCGTACATCCCGGACATCACAGCCGCCTATTCCCAGGACTCTGGCGCCCTTGCGGGCCGTGGCGATATCCGCCGCAACGGATTCCGTCTTCTCCACGTTGCGGCCGATGATGCAAGCATCGGCGCCGAGGTAGACCAAGGCCCTCGTCTGGGCACTGCAGATGGTGCCAGCACCACCGGTCACGAAGACAACACGTCCCTCTACACGTTGCCAGGCGTCAGTTTACGGAAGGCGATGTTTCGACGTCTTTTGTTCATGACGGGGTATCGACTGACCGAATATGCCATCCTTCCATACGTTGCTGAGATACTCGGATCTGGGAATCGGCATGTTTGCTTTCCCCGGGTTTGCTTCGCTCGAGTCCGCCGGCCCGCTGTTGTACAAAAGCTCGGAAAATAGGCGAGACGAACGTCTCAGGTCACGTTCTACAGTAGGTATATATATATATCGATGCTCGCTCTGGATATCTCACAAAACACAAAGACGAAAGTTGGACGCTGTAGTTAATCCCGTAGTGAAAGAAAAAGAAATCTATAGGATATATATGGGAAGAGGATGCGAAGAGAGGGTTGGCGGACTACCGTCGAATTACCCCGGGACTAGATGAATGAAGACCCCAGCAAGCTCGCTCGAAAGCGAATGCGATTACATATTATGTATATGCCTCGGCCGACCCACTCTCTAGACCGACAAAACAAATACTAGCCAGTCAGTATCTATAGTATTTTGCTTACGAGGGTAGGGAGCAGGTACCGGTACTTCCGGTGCTCCCATGCCTACTACTAACTAGTCTATGTACTTAGGTACCTTAGGTACGGTATAGTATGGGCCAATGATGCACCCCGCAAGAGCTATCTACCGTGGATAGATCAGTGGCTGTCCCAGGTACTACCTTGCCTCTAGAATCTATCTAGGTAGTGGGTGCGCTACCTAACCTCTGGGATTGGGCAGGCTCGGGTGCTGTCATGATTACTCCTGTCAGGCCAACACGCACTGCTTACGTACCTGAATCTCCAAGAATACCTGCGACGGGTGGCTTTCCCTAGTCCACCACACTCCCGACATTATTCTCCATTATCCCCATCTCCATGCGCCGGGACATCACAACGCTGACCACATTGACTATCTCGTTCCGCTAGCTTGCTCGGCACCATGGCATCGAAGAAGGTGGCCGCCCTCAAGTTCGTCGGGACCATCTCCCTCGGGCTCTTGACTGTACGTCCTCGGCCACACCTCCATGATACCCCTCCATGACACCCCTCAGCCGTGCCCCTCAGTCATGTCCCGTCAAGTGCCCGAGAGACCTGGCGCATTCGATCCTCGAACCTGTGGCCGGGCCGTCGTACTGCCGACCAGATGGCGCCATCTCACTGTCTCTGTGCCATTGAGCCCGCCCGAACTAACCGAGTCACCCAGGGAACCTCGTACGCCCTCTCTGCCATCACGATTCCATCCCTACTCGAGCTCCCCTCCGCCTCCACAGCAGCCAAGGCCTTTCGCTCATTAAAGTCGACCGCGACGGCCAGCCTTGATATCATCTCAGGCATCTCGGGCTCGGCGTTCCTCTTGGCCTTTGTCCTCTCGCCTAGAGGCTATAGACATCCCTACCTGCTCTACACCTCGCTCTTCTGCTTCGGTACCCGCTTCACCGATTACGTCACCCCCGCCATCTTCGGCTCGTCCTCGTCGAGCTCCGCCGCCGCCCAACGACGCGCCGCCCTCGCCCAAGCCCGCAAGGAGAAGGCCGCCGCGCGACGCATGGTGGACAGCTACGACGTACTCGACGACTCGGTCAGCGCAAGTGGCGAGGAACTCGTCGAGGAAGAGATCAACGGTGAGGAAGTCCGGAGCGAGGTCGAGCTCTTCGTGAACAACCAGCGCGTCCGCTTTGCCGTGGCTAGCCTCAGCTTCTTCACGGCGGTGATGGGCATCTGGGGCGATGGAGCCCATCGTGCTGTGGACACGTTCTTCGTCCACGTTTAAGGTTTTGCGCTGTTTTAAAAAGGAGTAATAAGCCCGCGCCGGTCCATGTTACCGTGCTGGGATTACCTACTCTACGTCTCCCACCCCTCGCGTAAGGGGAGAACCATACTGAATTCTGGTGTTTGTGGGAGGCTATGTTGCGGAGTTACTGCCAAGTTGAAGTCTTTATGTCGTTCCGTGCCCACTCCTCTCTATATCCCCGGGCCTTGAACCACGAGTACACATAGTACTAAGTAGGAAGATTTACTATAATTTACAACCACCACCGGACACGGACATGGCTTTTGGCTGGTGACGGTAAGGATGTGCCTAGTTATAGTGGTTTCTTCCCGAAATACACAAGAGCTTTCTTATTTGGGCGTTAATAGTAAGGGGTGTCTATTCAATGCAAGGGGCGCAGGCAGATTACAAGGAACAATATCTATGAACATCTCCGTACGGCTGGTTGGCCCGTTTCCCGACCACTTAGTTAGTATGTTGTTGGATTCCAGATGTTTCTCAAAATGACAAGAGCCTATTTAAATGCCAGCATATCACAAGGTCATTCGTGTGCCTAAGCATGAAAGCCATATTGCTGAGGAATCCCCCTACTCTCGCCCTCGCTGGGAGCTTTAATGAAGACTTATCCTAAGCCACGGGACTGGGTAAACGATTACCTTAGAGCTAGTTTACGCCCACTTTCTCTCCCTAATCCCTGCAGCTCAGCTTAGTCGGTACCACTTCTACTTCAGGATGGTTCCATCGATGAGGTTTGCTGAGCCCTCGAGCACAAGTAAATAATGATTACCTGGTCTGTCGTGCCCCGTATGTTCCTCCAGAAACGGCACCCCCGCGAAACACCAAAATTAAGCAGTCCTCTACGTCGATAGTGATCGCAAGCCCGTACAGGTAGGTACTCTGGGAGTATTCGCCGCTGTAACGTGAACTGCATATCGAGTCACCTGTTTAACAACAGCTGATGCGTGTATGATGCACGGAGGTAGGTTGCATCCTCTCACTGGCCCCATCCAGTGCGGCCATCTGGCAAAGACACATCACCAAGTTCCATGCATTTATCGATTGTTTAATAGGTTGTATGTATACACTTCTTATACAATATACCAAAGCTGCTTACAAATCCGCTGATAGGCCCTCGAACAATTGCTGGTAATCTCCGGTACGAGATAATCCCCCTTCATTGTGAACGCTCTTATACCTTGGCAACGCAACGCCCTTTACAGGGGAAATCGCGTACTCATTTCATTCACTACAGATTCAAAATAACCTACAGCCGACTCTCATCAACGATGAAGGGAGGGGGGAAAAAAGAGAGAGATAGAAAACCCCCAAAAAATTGACCGCCAAATTTCAAATGGCGAAACTCTCAAACTTAACAACCGTGGGTCATGAGTAATCAACTAGTTAGGGTATGGAAATCAACCCGGGACCTGGCATGCTAGATTCGCGCGTTTCGAGGGCAGCGGTTGTCTGGAAATGCGCCAGGCTACTATCTAAACAGTATTTATAATCATATGCTACAGTATGTCCACGAATGATCCTAGCCTGCCCGCCTTGACAACTGTCGGGATTCTTTCAAGTAACACGTGAACATGTTGGGACGACCATCAAGTAGCTCAAAGCAAGCACAACTCACAAATAATCAGAGGCTATCTATCATCAATACATGACCCCTCTCTTTCTGATGCCCGCCATTATACGAGCGTGTAACTCGAGGTCTACACCGAGTCGGGTAACTGAAACATGTAAACTCAACGCCAGTCAGAACCACGCTCGCTTATTTCCAGCTATTCTATTCTACGAAAAAAAGTCGGCAAAACCCGTACGCCATGTCCAGAGGCGGGCAATTAAGCGCCGTCGCATAGCTCCAGGAGCTTGGCCCGCAGCGCCTCCCTGGCGTTCTCCAGGTCCTCGACCCGACCCTGCAACTGCGCGCAGCGGTCCTTGGCCTCCTTGGAGGCCTTGCGGGCCGCGTCCCGGCCCTGCTCGTACCCCTTGGCCTGGCTTTCGTATCGGGTGAGCGTCTTCGCCAGCTCGGCGCGGACCGAGGCGGGGATGCCCTGACTCTCGAGGAGCCCCAGGACTTCCCCCTTCAGGTTAAAGCTGGGCCTAACAGGCTCCTGCGATGACGGCGGCGAGGACGTCTGGTCAATGACTGCGTCCGTGCCGAAAAGCTGAGCCGAGGTTGATGCGTGGGGGGGCTGCTGCCCGTGTTCTAGGCACTGCCGCTTGTGAGCCGCGGCGCTGCCCTCGCCGGTCTCTTCGTCCTTGAACTGTAAGACCCTTCTGACTGATTTGCCCTTGGTAAGCGAGGGGGTCGGCATCCCGTTTTCGATGTTAGTTGTTCGGGTAACACTGGGTGTGGTGAATGCGTCGCGCTGCTTCCCAAGCGTATTCGCGGTTCTACAAGACATCTCAGTAGCGGCACGCAGCTCTTCCTCGCCGCTGGAGGAGAGGTCATCGAGGAAGTTATCTTCGAATGAGCGCTTCCTCTCAAACCTGCCCGGCTGCGTAGTAGGTGTGTTCGCCATCGCACTCGACTGCGCGTTATTTTGGCGAGTGGGGATTGGCATTGTGTGATGATTGACTTCCTCGTCCTCCTGATCGTCTTCGTCGGATGTGGTATCGTAAAATTCGTCGTGTTGTGTAGTTGTATCCCTGTTACTCCTCTTCAAGGTCGAAGTCTCAGCCGGTGCCGAGGGCTTGTTGGGACTTCTCGGTGGCGAAGCTAAGCTGGACGAGGCTGCTGGCGAGCCAGGCGTCGATACTCTATTCACAGCCGCCCGTGGTGGCTTCGGTTTTCCTTTGTGCAGTATGATACTTTCGTCCAACGTTGTCTGCCTCATCTCACTGCGGCCGTTGGTCATCAGGCATTCCCTCTCACGCCTGTTCGCATCATCCAAGAAGATAAACATATTACATCGGTTCCCTTGTCCGCGCTGTTTGGGACAACACCAGAATCGTCTGCCGTAGTCCTTTGTGTCCTTCCTGACAGTCTTTAAGTCGGCATTCAGTCGAGGATCACAGTTGCCTGGGAACAAAAGATCATCAGCTCCACTTGTTTCAACCGCTAAAGTCAGCAGTTCTCAGCTTGACCAAGGACTAATTCTGTTCTGCTTACAGCGCCAATAACCGTCTCGGAATTCACCATGTCTGGGGTCCGGGAAGTGCGGCGGCGACGACGGTGGTAGCGGCGGCATAGTGAATGATGTTTGGTAATTGAGGCCGTTTACAGGGGAATCAACAATGAGAAAGGAGTGAGTTGGCAGGGTAGAAGAGGACTTTGGTATGAATTGAAGCACAGCCGATCGTGAGGCGCCTGGGACCGAGGCGCACTTGTGAAGTTGTACTTCGTAGAGCGGGAGGGGTTCACGGGATGGTGTGGTGTGGCTGCGCTGGTTGGGCACGCACTGGATAGCACCGCCAATCCAACCCTTGTAATACACCGCAGTACCATGTTTCCAAGCGATCTCATTGGCTAGTATTCGGCATGGTCCAGCTGGTTGACATTCAGCTGACGTCTCAGGAACGGCAAGGTAAAAAGGGAAGCGAGTCCAGGGCTACCGTCAGTTGATGGGGTTACGTGCAATGTTGGAATCGGGTTTTCGCCTAGGCGCACCGTGGTGACCCGGACGGACTATGGGCTGGCTTTCCACCATCTTTCTGGTTCCTCTCATCAGCGAATTGAGGTAGGTATTTTCTCAAATAACTAGATACTTGGAGAAATGGAGTTACACGGTGCGCTAGTGCACAAACACTTGGTCTCAATATCGATTTGGGGGTATATAACAGGTACAAACAAACGCCGCATCTGTCCGCTCTCCTGGTGCCCTTGTGGCGGGATGGGCACGGCAAAACTAACGTCTAATATCATGAAAACATACATTGGCTCAGATGGCGTAGTAGTACTCGTCGTCGAGGCCGTCTCGACTCGGTATCGCGCCGGCTCCCGGTGGAGGAGGCGAGTAGGCCGTCTCCACTCGCACCTTGAGTAGCCTGATCTTGGCCCCGTAGTCCGCCACGAGATCGAGTAGTTTGTTCGTCTCCGCCGTGATCGGTGCTTGCTCGAGCAGCATGAGCAGCCCGTCGAGCCACTCGGACGCTAGACTATCGCTGAGGGGGTACAGGATGAGCACCGGCTCTTCTTTGCCATCTGGTCCTTTACGCGCCTCTTCGGGATTTACGAAGCCATAGATGGTGATCTTAGTCGAGTGCCTGGATGCGGAAAGGTCCGTCGAGGACGCGTCGCCTTTTCGTTCAGACACGTTGGACATGACCGAACTTATCGTTCTCAGGTCCACCTTCTCGGTGAGAGCATCGAGCGCAGGCTCGTAACCTGTGCGGAGACCAAAATCGGCCCAGTGCAAGTACCGTCGGTTGTGTGACAGTTTGGCATATCTCCAGAGTGTGCCATGTGTAGCGCGACGATCCTGCCCGTCTTCGCCCCTGCTCTCGCCCCTGCTTTCCTTGCGCGGTGCGGGTTTGGAGAACCATGATCCTTGCAAAAGACATCGAACTCGTTGTTCTTTGACAAAGGTGAGCGCCTCTTGCTTTAAGCCCTGACGTACTGTGTAGAAAAGTTCTCCCCACTGTTCCTCGAAAGATAGGGTTAGGAGATCCATTTGCAGTTCGCGGAGCTGTGCTAGGTCGTGTTCAAGGAGCTCTTCCTCGATCTCAGCGACATCTTTTTGCCGGCTGGCCTGGCCTACAACTCGGTCTATCAGGATCCGAACGAGTTCCACAACCTTGTCGAAATCATTTTGCTCTGCGCCGGTATCCTTCCACAGCCTGAGGAAAGCCTGAAGACCCGCGGTATGAAGTCGAGACCATTGAAGGAGCAATGGACGAAACATTTTATCTTGCTGTTCCGTGTCCACCACTTGAAAGAGGACTCTGGTATCTTCGATGCCCGGGTTTCCACAGTCGAAGTGCTCGAATAAAGTGAGAGTGACGGCCATACTAGCACGAGCAATAGGGCACCGCTCGTGTAAAGGCCGGGTAGATTGCTCGAGTAGTAGTTTTTGGAAGGTGTCTTCGTTTTTCCGCACGTAGTCTGTGAAATCCATCATGCCAAGGAAGCCGGCACTGTGGAATTCAGATGCCGGGCTTTCGGTCTCGAATCCCAGTCTCCGCCATTTCTCTGGATGATGCTTTCGGCTCCCCTTCTTCCCGGCTTCTTGTGCCTCGTCGGCCTTTCCGTCACCATTTATGCTCAGGTAGTCCTTACTCGGCGCGCTTGCGAGGTGGATGCTCTTCAGGGCACGTCGGTGCTCTGGCTTCTCGAGATCCACCCTGACCTTCCGCCATTTCTTGAGCAGCACTTTAGTAAGGCACTGGAACTCTAGAAGTGGGTGGGCCAGGTCTTGGAGGGCAGCACTCTGCATATGTGTATACACAGATTTAATCAACCCCAGATCTTGCAATTTCTTGATGAACTTGGGCCATTCCTCGCCGGTGCTATTCGATACTGTATTGCTGCGATTCATCTCGTCATTCGAAATGGCATCCCGTATCAGTGCGTTGATGAGCGATAGAGTGGTCGCGCACAAAGCGTGATCTGCCGATTGGAGCTTTTGGACCACGAGATCGAAGAACTGGGGGTAGACTGCGATAGCCGGCCTCAGTGCGCGGAAACCAAAGGTGCCCGGTATTGTGCCAGACTCTGAGGGAGAGTGGCTGACGAGCGCGACGAGGATAGACATGGCGCCTCGCAGGATATTGACGAGGGGGTTCGAGACGACAAGCTCGACAACGCGATCAACCAGGTCGCCCGAAGTAGGGCTATCGAATATCTCCCATCCCATATCCACCTCTAACAGGCGGCTCAGGCTCTGCAGCGAGTAAGCCAGGGTGTTCCCGCCCGAGTTCATGATGAGGCGCCGCAATATAATCAGGCCGCCCGAGGATATGAAGACATCGGCAAAGGAGGGGTCGTTGATGGAGGATTGCAGCTTGAAAACAGCCATCTTGCGGGAGGCATCTTCGTCGCTGGCCAGCCGCGACAAGAGTGCTGGTATTTCCGCCTGGTCCATGGCGTCGGGAGGATGTATGGATGTCTGGGTGTCGGGATCGAGGCTCGAGGGGGCGCCAGATCAATGGTTCGAAACTCGAGGCGCGATGTCGCTCGGCCTCGGTCAGCACAGGCAGGCTGCGGTGCGGGCGGCGGCAAGGAGAGTGCGGAGCGCCAACACACAGAATAGCAAGGCGACGGCGGATTTGCTGGTATATGTGTTCAGAGGCAGGTCATAGTTGCGCTCGGACGCGAGAGTGCTGGATTACTGGCGTAGCGCAATAACCGTGGCGAGAGGTCGGGGGCATGTGAAGCCGGCTTCTTCCAGTAGAAGTCAACAAGGTACCTTGGCTTGCGGATCGTGACCAAGGTTAGCTACTTAAGTACTCCGTAAGTAAGGACCTACCTAGCCTCGGTATCTACTTGAATCTGGCATGTTTGATGGTGCGCATCGGGACTACGATAGATAGATCGAATATAGTGGCGTTTGCGCCGGCCTTGTCCAATACCCCCAATGCCCACAGGGTACATACAGCTTATAGGAAGTACTGTGGCAGGTGCAACTGACAGGTGGTGTCAGTAGGTCTGGGAGCGGGGTTACCACTGGGAGGATTATACCCACTCTAAATACCACTTTTTCTCTTTTTTTTTTTTTTTTACATTATTTTAAAGTTATTTTAAGCTTTTTTAATAAATACTTTACTTATTGTTTTATTATTATTTCTTAAATAATGTATAATAGGTTCCTTACTCTGTACGTACACGCGCCTTCTTTGAAACTGTAGCACTTGCTACCTTATGCCCCTTTAGCTGCCTGCGCGCTAGTATTCATGGAGGTGCGCTCAGGGGCTTCTCAATAATGAAATCAGCCACTTTTCTCACTCGTCACGCGTACTTAAGCGTTGGACATTGGTCACAGCCCGTATTTTCCTTTGTGCACATACAAATGCTTACAGAAGAATAAATATACTTTAATTAGTTAGCCCCCGAACAGGGAGACCGAGGTTACCCGAAGGTTACACGCGGTTCGAACTGTCACGAGTAGGCTGAATTCAAAGTCTTCGAATACAACAAACAGCCAAAAACGCTCACAGCAGATCTATTGCTTATCACCCATAACCGACTGTTTAGTCTCATTGGCGAATACAGCCTCAACTCTACCACCATTGTCGCCCCCCTTGGACACGACGACGCGTTTTCGTGCCTTCCCCGCACTCGAGAGCAGTTTTTCTATGTCCCTATCCGATGTAAGCGTGCCATTTTGTATAATACCTTTGGTCGCTTCACCATAGACCTGCGCAACAGTCGACCACGCGTTCCCCAATCGAGTCAACTTTGAATTCGAGATGAACAGGTAAGTGATACAGACACACGTTGTCAAATGACCCAAGACGAGGAAAATAACGACTGACAATCCGGTTCTTGATTGCGGATGGGGAATGTTCACGAATGGCGTGACCTCGGCGGCTTCTTTTCTGTCGAGATAAGAGAACTGCTCGTAGTATGCCGAGGAAGAGATGAAAGTCAAGAGCGCGGATAAACTCGAGGCCGGCGAGTTGTTGGTTTTGTTCATTGCGTGGGTGAAGAAGACCTGATAGCTTTGGTCTGGGTGCCTTGTGCTGTCGGGTGTTATTTGAGCCCCGCCGTCGCTTGTTCCTATGGCTTGGTAATGGAAGAGAGCGGTGATGTTCCCGCGTGAGGGCCGCCAAGAGTTAAATACGTCAAGGGGGCGGAACCGCTGATCACTTGAAGGGTCCGGGACTATCTGGATTCTTTCGGGGGGTTGTTGGTCTATGATGTATCCATTCCCCCAAGTCGTGCTCTCGAAATCCCATTCCGCTATAAGACGATCAGTTGCTGGCTGCTGAATAGGGTAACCAATTGAGCTATTATAACGTGGCCTTTTCAAGCTTAATACTGCTCTTGGAGTTGAAGGGTGTCCAATGCCGTAGTGCCCAAGGACTGAATCGACATTCAACTGCCCTTCGCTCACTTCTATTGAAGGCTCTAGTAGTGGCGATGGTGTGCTCATCTCGACATGAGCCATGGACGAATCCCAGGACGTATAGCATACAGAAAAGTATACTTCTTCAACTGCCGGCGGGAGGCCCCGAAAAGTCGAGTTGGGTGTGAACAGCATATCCACTTTAGTAAAAGCCTCGTGCTCAGATTGATTCTGATTCAAAGTTAAATTCGATGCCATGACTAGAAATGCCGGTCCTCTGGCGGGGACGGGGTCGTTCACGGTATATGGGAAGAGTGTACTCCGAAGACTCCCAGCAGACTGTGTTGTCTGAAGAATAGCTTGTTCGTTTTGTTCGCCCTGTGGAAACTGCATCATAGTGTTGACGCCTTGGATTTGGCATATGTGGAAACCAAGACCCTTTTCACGCCCATACATTTGCTCGGGGCTGGCTTGCAAGGCACTCATGACTTCTTTATATTGACAAGCAAAAGGGATTTCCCTAGCAGTACTCTCAGGGAACCATAGGCCTTCCACGTCCGTGGAATTTGTGAGACGTCCCACCAAGGTGTACCATAATGGATTTTGATACCCCCCCTCGTAGACAGCTGGCGTTGCCTCGAGACTGAGGAATGTTGGCCGCTGACAGGAGACCCGAGAGTCCAGAACGAAAGTAGGGCCTTGAAAATGTCCGACCGACGTCCTCTGATCTGAGCGAACAAACGGAAGCAATGCGGTTAATACGTAGCCACTATCATCTACTCCTTTGATGTTTGGTACCGCTTGTCGATATTGGCCAAACACGGGGATATTATTCGGTCTTTGCGTCCATGCTGACTGAAAAAGACCCGAATATAGTCCAGAAGGGTATTTTGTTGAATTGTAGATATCATGGTCTCCGATAATCCGTGCCAGTGGCGCACTAGTATCCCACCCCCAATCTAGGTCACACATATAGTCCACCGTACTTGGCGATCCAGGAACGTAGCCGGGAACGAAGTCTGCAAAAAGGATCGTGGAAGAGAACTGAAGCCCAATACTGAGAACGGATAGGATTATCAAGAGAATGGTGTGGCCGGGATTCCCAAAGATCCTCGACTTTAGCAAAAGCCTCCATGGCGGCGGCGCTTCCACTCGCATGATAGAAATGCCCGCTAAATGGGGCAAATAGCAAGCTCTTGACTCCAACACTAGGGAAGCAAGCATGGAGACGCTGACGGCCGTCAAGGAGTCCGCCCCAACCCGAATCACCAATGCTGAAAGCGTAACGGATCTAGACAACCAGCCTGTTGCAGCAATGCCTGGCCAAGAGTCCCTAACAGAAGGAGTCCACAGAAGAATAAGGAATGCCCCGGAAAGAAGAGAAGTTAAAGGTGCGACGCAAAGGGCTATCACTGACAACGGCCCTAGTTTTTCTAGAACCGTCAATGGTCCTATGTGTTGTGAGCGGCGCTTATCAGGTTCCGTTGTGACATCGTCGCTGCTTCCGTGGCAGAAGTCTCCCATTGATGGTAATAATGCTCTCGCATCGGACATGTTGAGATCGTACGCCCTAATATTGCTTGCGAAATGTGTTGGTTAAGCTGTTCTACTGGCCTGTAAAGCGATAGGCGTGTTTTCGACTAGGAAGACTTGCGTGTTGATTTTACATTCCCAACCTCAATGCGACTAGCTAATATTTCCCCGATAGCAGGACGAATGCTAGTGAAGTCGTGAGTGAATGCAATGATAGTAGAGAATTGACGTAGCTGAATCAAACATTGAGACGCGGATGGGAGTCGTGTCAAGGAGCCCTGTGAAAAAGGTACATATTTCAAGCTGATTAGAAAGTATATAGTTGCAAACACTTGCTTGGGCTGATATGAGTATCAAACATCAAACTTTGGGCGCTTATCGACATTGGTTGAACTCCCTGTCTGGCTGCTTATGCTTCATTGTTGAAACAGGGCATGTCACGATAGCCACCCCCAATCTGCAACCATAAGGAAAGCACCCCCGCCAAATCGTCCAGCGAGTACATACTTAAGTAGCCGACTACTACATACAAAGAGGATTGTAACACAGATATACGCAATTGATATAATGATAAAGGCCATCCCTTTGATGACGGTTTTAAAGGGTTTACAAGATAATATTCATAATAGCCTAAGTTAAATGGTGGTCGAGGAGGGCGTGGCCCGGGGTCATAATTTCAACGTCAGAGTTTCAAAGCTTAACGCTTCCAGGTTGCCGATCCTCCTACTCTGGTCGGTCGCTGGCTTGACCTTGGCATTTCAAGTGTGTCCTTCTGTTCTAATAATAATTATCATTTTTAGTTAGAACTATAGGGTTTATATCTGGTGCACTTATTGCTTTTGAGCCATTGCTGCCAACTTCCATATTACAAGTATAACCTCAGGTAATAGAACGGCATGTCTCACCCAATCTCGTTACATTGCGCTACTCATTCATTCTAGGTAGGCTGATTGAAGCCAGGGTTAAGATGGAAATAGAACTAAGAGGTCAGGTTTGGGAGGGAGACGATGTTTAAAGAAGGAGGAGCTCTACTCCAATACATACCTACATACACGAGAAGAAAGTAACTGTCGATAGCGACATATTAAGTTGTGACAAGACTGGCATCCTCCCTTGAGGCAGCAATACTACTCTACGTAATAGGTAAGATAGTACTCTTTAAGAGATTGTTGCTTTCCTTTGCATCTTCACATGTGTGAACTCGTTGATTATAGCTCCCTACCTACCTGTCTAGTTTGCCTGACCTGCCTGACCTCAGCACCTACCTCACTAAACCTAGGCAGTCTAGTCCCCTGAACCTTCCAAACCCATAGGTACCCATACCCCTACCTATACCAGATAGCCCGGCGTAGCGTGCACTCGCCCACTTAACTCTCCCATCCACCAATCCAACACCAAGCCATCTACACTTCTACCACTACATCAACCTTCAGCTACCATCTCGCTGCATCAATTCACCGCCTCATCTGTCTGCCGACTGCCATAATGCCTGCTACCTACAATGTGACCATGCCCGGCACTGGCGACGTCCAAGCCGGTCGCCAATGCTCGTCATGCCGGGGGATCTAGATACCTACTGCAGGGGTGATTGCGCAACACTACGGGTCCCATGCCCATCACCACGACAACTTTAGGCAATCGTCGTAGCAGAGGCACTCCGGTTAGCTCCCCTCCTTTCCCATAGCCTCACTAGATAACAAAAGCCATACTTATTATCAATCACAGGACACAGCCTCTGTTCGACTTAACGCTCCCCTGTCCTCTAGATTGCACCAATTTAGTAGCTATAGACCGCGTATTAAAGTTGCACGATTTTAAGGTCTGTTATACATAGAACCGTAGTGAAACTAGCAGCTTATTCATATACCAATACTGTTGACAAGAATAGCTGTCAAGACCCTCCGAGCATCGCGCAGGACCTTCCCTCCCCCAAAGCCTCGATAAAATCCCAGAGCGCGCCCTCCTCAGCAGACTCGACCTCGGCCAAGGTTCGCCCGCCGCCCGCGACGGCAGCACGCTTTAAGTCCCACCAGCCAGTCGCTAGGAGCTGGCACCCGCCCTTGGGGTGTGGACGGAGGGTAAAAGACTCCCACATCCTCATTTCACCAGCCCGAGCGCAATATCCACCCTTGTTGTCACGGCCCAGATATTTCCGTGATGCGACATTCCGGAATCCAAGCCAGCCTCGATGTTCAACGCATAGCCAGCGCCAGCACCCATCTGTAGTCGACGGGTTACGTAATTCCACTCCCCCATTGATGAGGGTCAGTACATCCCCCGAAGACCGGTGGCGGATCATGTACATTTGTCCATGCCAAGGCACCGCTATCGTGTCGCCTGCTGCCGCATGATCGGTGTGGGACGAGTAGCCAGGAAGTGAATCGATGTCTGCTTTGGTGCTGTGAGTGGGAGTGTTTGCTGGGGATGAGTCGCTAGAATTGACCGAGTGGGCATTTCTCTCGTCTGAGTTGCACTTCATGGTAAAAGAGAGATGGGATTTGTATTGAAATTATTGATTGTGGAACAGTATTAGGGTCGCAATCCCCAACTCACAATCAATACAATATCATAGAAGGACGAGGTAGTTAAGGAACAAGAAGAGAAGCTTTAAACTGTAGATTGCTAATGTTCGACAAAATTCCAAGCGCGTGTAAGGGCTGCGGCTCCTTTGACGTTTGCTCATCAGGCTGCAATAGGTGCGGTCCTGCCTATGCCACACAGGTTAAGGTAACCTGCCTCACATCAAAGGGAACTAGCAGGCAGAACACCAGCTGATAGACACTGGTCTACAAACGAAACGATTGCTGATTAGCTCCCGCACCAGCCAACTGTGCTCTTGGAACATATATTTGATTCCCGGCATCTGAAACCTGAAGCCTACAGGTGGCGTAAAAGGATGCCGGTGCCTTCCCGTGCAAACAAGCGCTATTTGTGATCAAGGGGGCAACTATGCTCCTCGTCCAGCCGATCTCGATACCATTCTTTGATGATTGGCGTGGCACATCCAACAGTATATGCTGTATGCTATGAGGGCAGAAAAATGTCGCTTGGGATGCAAGATAATTATGTGCTGCTGGTTGTAGGAGTCATCTTAACACATAGCCTTTGTGCGACATCCGCCGACATCACCATGCAATAAGACCGTAAGGGCCAAAAATGTCCCTAAAATGGAAAGCTTTGCCGGCGAAGCTTGTCCATTTTAATACGCTGTAAATCCAAGTGTAAAAGCACATGGATTTAAGTATTTTCCATTTCCTTTTACCAGGGGGAGATCCCCTGGGACCCCCCTCTGCCTGCGGCACCCTCTGTTTGCGGCGGCTTCCTGCGGCGTCTTTCTGCGGTATGTAGTAGGATACTATTATAGATACCTGTAGAGGGGTAAGAGTATTAATATGAGCCACGTGTGGCTTAGAATTGTGGTTGAGGATATTAACAAAGTAAGCTGCGCCTTCCAATTAGGGTGTTGTTACACTTGGGCGCTGGGTCAAACTTTGGGAAAAGAAACCACGGTGTTGTTTTTCCCTATGCCAACAGGAACGAAGAATGTTCGGAGCAACCATACCCGTTTGTTCGACAACTGCTGCAGCAACGGCAAGGCGCATACAGGGTTGGGTTACCTGAGACCGCCGCGGTTTCCTTGCTGCCTTGAGACAAACAGACTCTCCAGGAGATTCTCGTAGTCTCAGTCTTCTCTGCCTACCTTGATCGACTCTGATATATTCGCCCTTACTTATCACTTACCTCTTTTTTTTCTCATGAAAATTCTCCTACGCTAAGCCCTCTCAGCTCTCCTTGGATGACCTCTTGATTCGTCCCAACCACCTTCATGATGTTGACGCCAGCGTATATCAACATCCAGTCGTTCTTCTACCCGATAGGGAACACGCCTGCGATCTCCCTCACTCAGTCCATACCTCCAGGTGACCCAGCCAACATCCTGCTTCTCGGATGTGGCGACGTGCGGAATATCTTATTCACTGTTCATAATGATAGCAAGTCGCCCCCCTCTACTGAATGTCTCTGTGGCTTATTAACCAATACCAGGTCGCAAGTTGGATATAACCTGCTGCGACAATCAAAAGGCCGTCATCGGTAAATCATTGCCTTTATGCTTGACTAAGTGAGTGAAACGCGCTGACATATGTGTATTGAAGCTCGCAATGCACTGCTTTTGTCGCTCATCATCGATAATGACGATGGCCGGAACGATAACTCCCTCTGGAACATATACTATCATATGTATCTGGATCAACGAGACCTTGACCTTCTCCGCTCCCAGAGCAAGATGCTTTACGAAGTCTCGACTACCATGGAGACTTGGCAACAGGGCAAGTATGGATATTGCCTGAGTTTCTGCGATTGTGCCACGCTTGCCGATGTTCGTAAAATGTGGGCATTTTACAGCGCCGAGCCGAAGGGAGCCGAGTCTACTCGCTTCAAAGGTCGCTTTCAGTCCGCCCTCGATAAAGCGAAATCAAAACGACAAGACTCTGCCAATCCGAATCAGAGCATAATCAACACGGCTGGATTTCGTTCAGCCTCCCCAGCTCATATCGGCTGCTTAGAAGACCTCAGTGCTCTCAACCAGCATTACTGGAAGTATGGAACTACAGAGTTAAAGGCGGACATCAGATCGGGTGCCACACACCCAAACCCCGCCTTTCTCACCCTCGGAGACGGAGCTGTCATACACTATGGTACTGACCCTTTACTGGGCTTTCATCTTGCCGCGGTTGGCGCTCCTCTTGACTCAATCGATGCCGTTATTAACCGACTCCCGCGGCGTGAGAAGTATGCAGCTCTCGCTCGCGCGGAGTTCCGTGAATGGGTGGCATCGTATAGAGAGCAGTCTCAGAGGAATGATGTTAGAGTGCGGTTCTTGGTCGGCGATGCTGTGTCCTTCGCGCATACTCTGCAACACAAGTGCGTGACATCGGAAAACACGGCTCATTGGTACCGCGACCGATACGGAGTTCACCCGCTTATGCTCGACGGTCCGGATTATGCCCCTGGCGCTCGAGCTCCTGTGCAGTTTGATGTGATAGACACGTCCAATCTTTGTGATCATCTGGGCTCACTGACGCTTTTGACCGCAACCTCCCCATTGTTGCGTAATGATGTTTCAGCCGTTCTGTACACCGAAGTCCTTGCCAAGAATCATAAAGGTTACCGAGAAGTGCTTGATCAACTGTTGTGTGGTCATGTGCCTACTCTATCTACACTTCTCGGCCTGTTCCCGGTCGAATATTGGACCAATACGTCGCCTATCTCGATCGCTGACGAAATGATGCTCGACACGCTTATGGGGGGACTATCTGAGAAACTAAAAACTAGTCCACAAGGAGGCCAGATGTTCCTTAGGACTTCTTGGAAGCGTGGGCTTTATATAATCTCGACCACAGCACCATTATCTCGAGAAATTCCAATTCAGTTCGACCCGAATCAGCTCGCAAGGACCCTTTATGAAGTCTACGTCCATATGTTTCTCGACGAAGACTGGGCATGCCGATTGTCCAATTTGGACCTGGATACTCTTGGAGAGTCCGCACTCGTATGGTATCAACGGTCTAGTTTTGTGTCGTTCCTCCGGTTGGTTCAAACCCGAGTCACATGTAATTGGGATGCAGTGATGCAAAGCACCATGGACCTCATCGAGAGCAGATCCAATGCCCCAATGGGAATGAACTACTATCAGGAGCTTAACATATATCTTCACATGCTCGGTGTCTACTCTACAGACGTCATGAAAAGCTGGAGCAAACGTAACCAGGGCCAGATTTTAACACCATTCCCGTCTTTAGTCAGACCTGTAGATGGAAAATGGGGAGACTTGCGAGACTGGGAAAACATACCGCCAGTTGTCTATGTCACTCTCATGATCCCGCGTCGGAAGCTCACGGTGTTCACAAACATGGATCTCCAAAAGCTAGGCACACCTCCTGTCCACTGCGTGCTTCAGGGTTCTGACCGAGGGGGGATGAGCGGGTGGCAGAACATCTTCCCAGCTTGTCAGTTGTCATTTGGACATGTATCCACTCTTGGGGAGCCCTATGATGATTCCTACGAGATTTCTGTGCAAGAGGACGATGCAGGCTGGAGCGGAACATCGCCTCTGATCGCGTCCTTCTTTGCGCCGACCTTCCCGTTGCTTCAGCAGCCTCGAGACGTCCTAGTTGCCCTTGGCGTCCATAACTCACCAGCAACTGTTGCTTGCTTGCTTCCGAAGCTTGGCCTCACAATGAACGTGTATGAGACCACACTTAATGACTCGAACGCGGTTCACGTCACGCGTTTTGCGCCCAATCAGAAAGGCTTTCCGATTGTGACTGGGTTTACCCGAACAGCATTAGCAAGCGATATTGGAACGGGAGCAGAGTCTTCATTGATCGCGGCTGTTGACCAAAAGACGGGAGCCATGACAAGTCTTATCGGCCGACTGGACATCATGTCTAGCGACCTCAAACAGGCCCTTGCCAGTGGATGTGAGGTCAAGAAATCGATTGTGTCGCCATGCGAAATTGCCATCTCGCTGGGGCGAAACCCGCCCCTAGGTCTATGCTTTCCCTTTTTCATTCAACAGTCTTTTCAAAAGTTGAGGATCGCTCGAAGGTCATCCTACGTCGAAGTTGTTGTACAAGTAGCAGGATGTTCCGAGTGGATGACCTATCCAGACTATATGTTTCCTGTCCGTCCTCAACCTGGGAAGCCGGTAAATTGCAATATGCCCTACCTCAATCTGCGGAAATGTCCCGTCATCCAGATCACGCAACATAGTAGACTGAAGTGGCTGGTTCCTCATCTCTCATTGGCCATGTCAGCCAGGGAACGGGCGTTGCGTGAGAAGGAGGACTTGCCACGGGCAGCAGGCGAGCAAGTCCGTCTAGACTTCAAGGAATCCATCTTCTCCATCTTCGTTCAATTTCCCGGGCTACAGGGCACCAAGAGTCGGGTATTCTGCCTTAATAACGCCGCGAACGGTGGCGTCCATGTCATAATCCTGGCAAGTGCCCTACGCCTGGACCTCGCTAACCGTGCTGTTGTGCTCGATTGCGCTGTTCTTCCTCTACACGATGCGTTGATGTCTGATGTCATGGGTTCACTGGCTAAGCTGCAGGGATCTGGTGTTGTCGTAGTCAAAGTGAACGACGCAGAACTGCGGCTTTGGCGACACGCCCTACCTGCATACGTGGAACGCTGTCGAGATTGGACTCATCAAGAGAGCTGCGAGTACGCGATGTCTGGCTCGATCCCCCTGAATTCCGAGAACGGAAAGCGCGTGCTATGCTCGTGCGGCAGTGGGAGATTCCCTCCCAATTTCATCAGTAACGTTCCAGGCTGGACCGGCTTGTCCAAACATGCCGTCCGTGCTACCATCTCGCCAGCGTTCTGGGCTCCTTTCGCAGAGGACATGTACTCTCCCGACCCGGGCAACCTGGGCGAGCTGGGCAACCTGGGCGACCTGGGCAACCTGGGCAACCTGGGCAACCTGGGCAACCTGGGCAACCTGGGCAACCTAGGCAATCTGGGAAACCTGGGCAACGTGGTCAGGAAGAACGTCGCGAATGTTGAGGAGACTTTTGTTGATGGTGGTTGTGCGTCCTGTGGCAAGAACAAACAGGCTGATGGGAGTGGTTTATTGAATTGTGCGCGGTGCAAGAAGATTAAGTATTGCTCGCGCGAATGCCAGCGAACGGACTGGCAAGCCCACAAATCCGTCTGTAAATAAATGCCATTCAGGGAGCCTGTTTCGCCTGCGGGTTAGAGGGTATTACTGATAAGGATAAATCATATCGGCCTTGCAGTAGGCTTGACTCGTGATATGGGAGAGCGTTAAGTACCTATCTAGGTACCTAGGTAGTAGGACAAAGGTGAACCTCGGTTTAATTGATAATAGATTCCAACCAGTAGCTGCTGCATCAGACTTTTGCACAAAAGGATATTATTATAAGGATCCAGATGCAAATCTGGAATTGGTATTATAACGCAGTATAGTTGGCGGCCCGGGGGAGGGGTTAGTAGGAGGTAGAACACTAAACTTGCCCTGCGTTGGTGTTTTAGCTATGGGCTATGCAGGGGCTCAAGAATCCTGGGGTAGGGCTGCAGCAGGTAGCAATGACACGTCGGTGCCCAATGCGTGCTCCTTATGATCCTATCTAAACACCATCGTATCCCTTTCTATTGTGCATTTACCTCAAAGCCCGCTTCTGTTGACGCCGCTTATATAATTTGTTATTGGTATCACTAACGCCGAAAGTACATTGAACCCAAGCCATTCATCCCAGCGTCATTTCCACCCGCGAGTAACGCGGGTCTAGCCCGAAGACACGTCACGCCGCAAGCTGCGGCGGCGGCTGGACCGCGGCGTCGACCTTCTCGATGACGGCCGCGGTCCCGTACGCACAGCACTGCGCGAAGCCGCCCATGTCGCCGGACTCGAAGCGGATGCAGATGATTGCATTTCCGCCCCGGGCCTTCGTCTCGGCCACCACCCGCGTGATGGCGTCGTTTCGTGCCGAATAGAGCTTTGTCACAGGTCAGCGCGCCTGGGTTCGTTGTTTTCGGGGGTTGCTGCTGCCCTGGCCACTCACCATATTCGTGAACCACCTCAGCTCGCCGCCGGCCATGCTCTTCAGCACCATGCCCAGGCTGGCCGCGAAGTTTCGCGACCGCACCGTGAGGCCGTAGACCGTGCCCAGCACGCGCACCACCCTGTACCCGGGCACCTCGAACATGGTGGTCGTTATCACGCCCTCCGTCTCGGTGTAGCAGTGCAGGTCCGAGAGCTCAGGAGGGATGTAGGCTGGCTTCTTGTCCGTCATGGTGGATTGATAGGTGGGCGTGAGACGCAATAGTTAAGTGAACTGACAAACTGTCTTTCCAGAGCGTCTAGGCGTAGATATTGGGGATGCTAGAAAAAGGTAGCTATGTCTGGATTATACTTCCAGCGGTCCTCTCCCCCCTTCTTATATCCCCCCAACTTTCTCCGGCCATCCCCATACCCACGAGCGATATTATTGCGATAGGCTGTTTTGCGCTCAAAAACGCCTTACTGTTTGACCGCGCACTGCATCTCTCAATAGCCAGACGCAGATCTCTGAGCGCTGATTCGCTAGACCGACCCCGGACCGCACCGTATTTCGTATTCCACGGAGCCCCGGCTTGGGTGGCAGGGCGGGTGGCCCATTGGGACGTCGTTACAGTGCTGTTACGTCAAGCCTACTGATGATAATCACTCATGGCTATGACTGAATCAAGAGACAGCAGGGCCATCACATGTAGCCAGCCGTTACTGGGCTTGGCATGTCTCTTGGGGAGTGGCGGTGTTGGTTATAGTCAACAGCCGGCTTTCCATTTCGGGCCTCTGATAGCTGGCTTCGGTCGGGACCGCCGCCAGTCAAATCACGTTGCATGTTGAGATGGATTTTGTACGGATACACTAACCGAATACAACGCCCGCCATCTTCAAACCCAGATGGTATATGGCACTTTCGACCTCACATCTGTCGGCCGATATACCTGTATCGCCGTTAAAAGCTGGGTAGAAAGCAGCTTCACCACCTCATACCCTGACCGCATGTCACTGTTCGGGGCAATATGAAAGAGCTATTAAATAGCGACTTGCGGCCCGAAAGATGATATGCTGGGTGGCAGCTTGAAATACTATACTACTTTTTGCCCTATGATTCTCGTTCAGAAGAAAGAACCGGCGGAGGCCTGACATAGAATTGCTAAGCGCTTTAGCAGTGTAATCGATCGTTCACCACACCCCCCAACCAAAGCAAAGTGCTTCCATTTTCCCATCTCAGCATCGTCCCGCTACCTTCATGCTTTGGTGTACGGTACGTAGTCTACCCTCATCATGGCTATGGCCTTTTTGACCTTCCATTCCCAACTTGTCAACTCGCCATCCTCCCCGCCGCCGCCGCCGCCGCCGCCGCCGCCGTCGTTGTTGTCGCCGTCGGCTGTGGCCGCATCAATCGGTCTCCGCATACACGCACTGCACGCCGCACGCGCAAGGTACGAGGTCACCGATCGAAGCCGAGAAATTGCCGGCGGAGATAGGTCCTGTAATGGCATATTTCCTATACGACCGTCTTGGCACCAAAACCAAACGACTCCCAACGGTCTGGCTCATCTTTCTCTATTGTTGCTTGCTCGGGTGGTTTGAAACTGGATGGCGTGAGAGCGATGCAAATAAAATGAGAGTCGACGTTAATGTGGGTTACAGAGAATGAAAATGGCACACTCTCGGGTGTTGAAAGGGATTGAGAAAAGCTGGAATTCAACTAACCCAAGGAATGGTCTTGGGAGATACATGTTCATATTTCTCGTAGACATCATCATTTCATTCCGTAGGCTGAAAAGTTGATCGATTCCTATATCAGCACGTTACAGGTTTCACATCTACGGAGGCTGCGGGAAAAGAAGCCTGAGTCCTGGCATCAGCTACGCACAACCGCCCACGTTAGCTGCCTTGAAAGGGGGGATTCATCCGCACATTACAAGGTACTTCCTAGTGTTAATAATATTCTCACGAGAAATCAATAGATCGAGAAAGAAAGCATCGTATCTCATCAATTCTCCGCGGAGAACTATTGTAATTGTGCGTGTGATATTGTAGAAAAGCAGCGCAGCTAATAAATCCGGTTGATGAGACCCTTGTATTACATAAGCTTACACCCTATTTTCCTCTCTCCCTACTTCAGTGGTACCCTGTCTCCGCCCCTTAGAGCTTCTAATGGTATATTGGCCATAGGTACCGTTGGGGTAATGTCAGGAAAGGGAGGGTAGCCCTCAGTGGTTCTTCAGAAGCCATACTTTAGTTCGAGCCCGTATCTACCCGAGTGGAATTTGCATTCGTCGCACTGAAAGTTCATCACACAAGTCAATTTGGGAGTTTAGGGAGGTGGTCGCCCATTATATCGCTACATAATGAATATGCAGATACCATCCCAATTCATAACTACGAGCGATGGTGCATAAAGCTGGCGACGCCTGGTAGGAACCTTGTAAAACTACGGATAAGCACGTTATCACGTCGATATCTCACAAACCCTCTCAAGGTGACCTGTGTTGATATTCCCTCCTGGCCCTTCGAGAGGGGATTTGACTTAGTTCTGATAGTATGAATAGCCTCGCTTCATTCGCTGGGTATTTCCTCTTCGGGGCAGTGTTTAAATCCCTCGCTTCGGGCCTCCGACCTCCGGTTACCTTGCCTGAGGCTATATTCAACTGCCCGTAAAATCGACTGTCATGGCATGTTCAGCTTCTTCAACCGGTGTACGTGTGACACTATTGGACCTTGCGTTGGAAATTGGAAAGAAACTGCATGCTCTTATAATAAACAGGCTATATAATCGATATCTAATTATATAAAAAGCTATATTAGTGCTGATATTCTCTTTCATTCTTTTTCTTTTCGCCTAAGAAACTCCCGACAGTGATGAAATGGAGTTTAAAGACGTAAAGTACGCAGTAGTAGCAAGTAGCCCCAGGAATCATCCTGTTTCTTTTAGCTCAAATCAACAATACCACGTTTGATGTAAGGTTGACTCAGTCAGGGCCACTAAAGCTTTTGTATCCGAGACTGATTAGAATATCATCCCAGAAGTCCTTAAATCTAATCCGCCATGTTCTTCGGGGTCGATCAGGGGTGTTAGTACGATAAATGAGTGGCGGCTCACATAATGAACGGCATTTGCACAAGTCTTTTAGACCACAGCTACACCGCGAGGCAGAAGCTAACGTTATATGTTTTCGCTGTCTTAGATGATCGTACTTAGAGAGATAGCTGTCAGAACTAAATATCAAGCCAATGGCGGAGGAGACATCGCTGTTTGAGGCAGCACACAGACTTACAAAACGATCCAATTTATCTTGTTCTCGTCTTACATTATCCAACATATAAGTTGTATATGACTCTTCCGAGCTTGTGGATGTTGTTGAGGCCGGGCTAAGCATTATTGCTGTACAGTATCTCCATATGTCAGAGGTAAGGCGATTATTACAACAGAACTCTTAAACTCACTAATGGAGGATAAAGTGCATGCATCCAGGCTTTATGTCAAGTTTCGTCTGAGATTTTCCGGAGAATATAATTGTATAAGGACTAAGACTCAGTATAGACAATAGCCATATTATAATCCCTTTCTCAGATGTCCATTGAACAAAGCGATTTCGCAATGATTGATTGTTTCAACAAGATAGGGAAAAAACCATAAAGACTAGACAAAAGTTACCAGGTCACGAGGGACTCATCTGTTCTTTATGTCATCCTTTTATTCTCAGGTTGGACGGGTTATTGTACTGTTTGCTAATAGGTAATAAGCTCAGACTTATTTGCCACCTAGAATGTCGTTCTGACCTAACATGACAGAATTTCATCATAGTATGGAAATATCTTCACGAAATAGCCATACCTAGTCAACCATTTTTCCTAGCATTTTAGCCTCCACATTATCATCAGACTCTCCTCCAATTGCTCCATTTCCGGGATCACGCACTGGTCGCCGACGCAGTACGTCAAGCATATTCTCTTCGTGATTTGCAGATCCCCCCAACCCAGACTCAGCCTGCTCATAAAGTTTCTTCTTCTCTGCCTCCAATTCCTCCTCCGTCTTCCATCGAACGAAGTATGCGTTTAGTGGCTCAAGCCCCGGGACAGTAGCCCATGACTTAATACAAGCTTCAACGTCCGCGGCCCAAAGGCACTGGTCCCTGTCGAAATCCTTTATGTCCGCAAAGGTCATATCGGAAGGAAGCCTTCCATCGACGTCGTAGCTCTTGATGCATTCGAAGAGTTTTTTGTTGTGCCTATGGTTGTCACCCTCTCTGAAGCAATTGTACTCCTCCATCACACGACTGTCGTTCTCCTTGCGATCGATCAGTATCAAATAGTCTTGGAGTCTAACTCTACTGCTAGCCAGGACACCGAAGAACTGCATGTAGCGGGTGTGCTTCCAGAATTGTTCCGAGCCAACATACAGGTTCCAGTATTTGATGACGTCCCAAATCTCCCTAAGGCGAACCACGAGATGGGGGAACCACTCGACGCTTTGCTTTCCGTCATAATCGTGAAGGGGATTCAGAGGGTCCATGATCATACGACTGATAGCTCCTTGATTTCGATCATTTGTTCTGTGAAAATTCTCGAGGAAGTAGTAGTCGATTGGTTTAGCCTCGGCATTGTGGATTTCATATCGGGGGTATAAGGACAGAATGCCGCTAGACCCAGAGCTAGATACTCGCTGGTCCCGAACGCTCTTGTACAGTCTGGATGTGACCGGATCGGACAGAAGGGGAGCAAAGGCAGTCTTATAGTTCTCGACTGCACAGTCGATGTCCCGGATCGGCACGTTCCCAAACTTGTGCTGGGGTAAAGGATGTGGTCGGTGAGCTGCAAGACTGTCGCCATCCCAGAAGGTGATGTAAACGAGGGTTGGTTTCTTGCAGTATTCGGTTATTATATTCTCGACAGCCAAATGTGACGGGCCGCGGGATGCGATTTCCCCAAGGATATAACTCCTCTCTGCTTGGGGCATCTTGACGCTGTTGCTAATTTGGTAAATTCAGTCTGTGTAGAGTTGTCGACCTATAGATGTATAAATGAGTAATGGGGTATAGGTCAAGTAGATTTTATCAACCATTAAATAGGTGTAATGGCCAATGCACCCTATTCGGCGTGGACTAGAACATAGTGTAATGTGTTCAACGATCATTCAACAAGTTATTACCTAGAGCTAAACAGGGGTTGTTACAAACATTCTACAGTGGCCCAAGCACAAATCACCCTCTTTGATTCAAATTCACTGGCTCATATGCTGGTGAATACAGATCGGTCAGCGCTGTGGCCAAGCAAGCCACCCGTTGGGTGGCACATGAAACTCATCCCTTGCGAGTATAAATACCCCGCTTAATTTGCTCAAAAATCAACAAGGGAGAAGTTGAAGAGCACGAAGCTGTAAATATAATCCTTTTCTCTCTCACACGCACACCCTCACACACACTTGCGCGCGTACTCCGGAGAGCGAGCCGAGGTGACTGGCTCACACTAAAGCCATTTTGGAGATGAGTGGATGCTACTGGCTTTACAGATTACTGGGCGATTCCTCTATGTTCCCATAGCTGGCACTTGCATACACACAGTGTTGAAGACGAAAAGTTAGCTAGCAACAGCCAGAGCTGTGGTAGGGATACTAGCAGTAGCATAGGGGTAGAAGAGGAGAGAAGGGAAAGAAAAAATGGAAAGAAAAAGCCAACAACAACTCTTCAGGGCGACAGGCCTACTCATGACATTTACGCGTTCAAGTTCTCGAGAAGGTAATACAGAAGCCTTGAATTAATCAATTTTGAGGAGACTATGTACTTAGTCGAACTAGTTGTGGTTGGTAGCCCACTCATAGTGGGTGCTAACAAACAAAAATATTTTATTAGAGCCGAAAAAATTCTTCCCCCCTAAAAGGCTCGCGAGTAGCTAGCGATTGTTTCGATCAATCGACCTCCGGGTTATGAGCCCGGCGCTCTTCCACTGAGCTAGCTAGCTTGATGCGATATGAGAACTGGCGCAATTCTGAGTATAAAAATGACCACAAACAAGAACGACCCGCCAATTGGTGACGCTCTGGTTGTTTGTCGTATCCCACCCGAATAATTCTGCAGCTGTGCTCCGTAACGGATATGCTATAGAGTAAGGAGTGAGAAACAATAAACTGGGATTATGTAAGCAGAAAAAGGGGTCTTCTATAACTAGGAGTATTATTGGTCGCAATAATTTATAAAAAAACAATAATAACCCAGTTAGCTTTTTAGTTTATTATAAATATATATGCTCTCTTCTTCGATTAATTAAATCATTTCCTGTTTTATTTATAGTGTGCTAAGTAGTACCTTGGAACACGTAAGTGAAGCTCTCCTCCAAGGGCAGTATGCGTGCTAGTATTGCGTGACTATTTCAGTATAAAGCGTTCCACGCCTACTCTACAACAGTAATATCAGAAACAACATTCAGAGACTAAAACACAGCATAGCCACCATTAGTAATGCTTTTGGCTTTTTAAACAAGGAGTTTCCTAGCATTTGTTCTCGCATATACAACCGTGGAGGCTTATAGAATTCCCCGATTAGGCAATTAGCCAGATATGGAAAGCGGAAGACTCTGCGCCGTCACAACATTGTACAAGGGCATAGACTAAGGCAACCAGTGAGCCTCATTGATGTCACTCTCTCAAGCAAATGAAGTACAGTAAATACGCCCCCAATAGGGATTGCCTCTAACAAGAACTGCGGCGACTCCTTTTCCGCGACAGAATCAGAAGATAGTGAGATTCTGAATTCTTTTAAAGTGCCGACTTTCTCGTGCGATCCATCTCATTACTCCTCTTCTCTCTTCAGCCCGAAAACAAGGAGATAACCTCTCCTTTTCTTCTCCCCTTTCTTCTCCCCTCTAGCCTTTATCAAAACCCATCTACTTATCACAGCAAAATGGCTACGCTCAAGACTCTCTTGTATCTCATGCTTGTGGCCAGTAGCACACTTGCCATGCCTTCGCCACAGAAATCTACCCAGCTTTCAGCGGTTGTTCGCAAGGGCTCGAATCTCCTAGTCGACGGCAAGAAATGGAAGGCGGTTGGCCCAAACGTCTACTGGCTCGGGCTGGACGAGAACGTGACTCCACGAGATGGGGAACCGTACGATGCGCCGACCAAGTCCAGTTACCCTACTAAAGAGCGCGTTACTGAGGTCATGGCCGTTGTGAACGCTCTGGGGGGGACCATGATACGAGCGCACACTCTCGGGGTGAGCACCGGTAATCCGCTAAGCATCTGGCCTAAGCAGGGTGTGGTGAACGAGGAAGCGTTCGACATCATTGACTGGGCCGTGTACCAAGCTGGCCTTTACGGCGTTCGGCTGCTAGTGCCGCTTGTTGACAATTACGTTAGTGACTTCCATTCATGGTTTCAGCATTATAGTACTGATGGACTAGGATTACTACCACGGTGGGAAATACAACTTCTTGCGCTGGGCCGGTTTCGATCTCACCCAGACCAAGGACAGCAACAACCCGGAGATCCAACAGTTCTACACGAATACGACTATCATCGCTACGTTCAAGGACTATATCAAGACGCTCCTAACTCATAAGAACAAATACAACAATCTTACTTACGCGGCGGACCCTACGATATTTGCGTACGAATCAGGCAACGAGCTATTGGGACCCGTCTGGGGAGATATGGACTGCCCAGCTGAGTGGGTAGCAGACATCGCAAAGTATGTGAAGAGCCTTGCTCCACATAAACTATTCTTCGACGGCACGTACGGCATCAACAAGACGCATCTCGGCATCAAAGAGGTAGACGTCTTCTCCGACCATTTCTATCCCACCGACACCAAGAAGCTACAAGCGGGCATCAAAGCCGTCGAGGGCGCCGGCAAGGTATACTTTGCAGGAGAATACGACTGGGTGGGAGCCTCGGGCGGCGATTCTCTCGAGTCGTTCTTTCAGATGATCGAAGACAGTCCCGCGGTAGGCGGAGACACCTTCTGGAGCTTGTTTGGGAGGAACGGCCCAGATTGCAGCGTAAGTCGCCTCTCACGCAAACATTCCTCGAAAATTGGGTAGAACTGACCGGGGTTCATGACAATCAGACGTTCGTGGGCCATGGCGACGGGTTCACACTTCAGTATGGGAACCCCACGAACACGGATTCTACGAACAGCAGGATCCAGCTCATCCGGCAACATTTTATCGCAATGAGCCAAGACAAACAAATCAGCGCTAAAGAGCCGCTACCTCCTGTATCTTGTCCTGCTCCCCGGCCTTAGGGACGAAGGCACAAGTGGGCATATCGGCGGTATTTCGAGCCAAGATGAAAGTGGGAAGTTCGGTACAAGGACTCCTATCGAGCTAGGATCTCAATAGTGGACATATAAGTGACTAACCTTTATGAAGTAGGGAGGGAGGACTAAAGGAAAGGGGGGTCTCAACTAGCCTGGCTTATTAGCTGCGTTGCCCTCAACGCGAACACATCCATAGATAGTTACGACACAGAATTAGTTACGGAACTACGATGCTTTCTTTCTTGGTCAATTAAATCGCATTAGATTGTCCCATGGCTGCTACCGTTTCCGCTAACCACCCTTTTTGCGCCAGTAAAACTCACTGTGACAACTTCCTCCCTAGAGAGATTTCTCGAGATCATCGATCTTTGTTGTGAGATCTTCCTTGACAGCCTTGAGATCGTCCTTGACTGCATCGATCTTTGTTGTGAGATCTTTGTTGACTGCATCGATCTTTGTTGTGAGATCGTCCTTGACTGCATCGATCTTTGTTGTGAGATCTTCCTTGACAGCCTTCATCTCATCACTGACAACTTGCCTAAGAGACTGGGTGAGGGTCTCCTGGAGATTATTGATGGTATTCGTGAAAGCATCAAGTTTGTTCAGCTTGGTAGTAATGTCTGGGTCAGTAAACGCAGGCGAATTTTCGATTCGCTGAAAATGATCTGCTATCGCTCGAAAGTGATCTGCCATGCCGATATCGTTTGGCGTACCTCGCGAGGGTGCCCTGCTCATGTTGGTAATGGGTTGGTTGAACGACGTATCTTGTGTATGAAACGATGTGGAGTGGAAGAAGTGGAGGAGGTGGAGGAAGTGAAGGAAGTGGCGGAAGTGAAGGAAGCGGAGGAAGTGAAGGAGGTGGAGGAAGATAATGGAGCACGTGTTGCATTGTTGATTTACGTGAATAGACTCTGCTTCGGTAACAAATCAACGGGTAGGTAGGATGGATCTCTGCGTTACCCCGGGAACGCTACGCATTATCTGTTATCGGCACGGTGGGTACGGTTAGGTACTTAACTAAGTACCGTACCAACCCCCGCTGGATCCTGTAAACCGTTGATAGATGGTCAATAGATAGTTGAGATTGGCCAACGCGTTGAGGAATTTAAGGTATTGAGCGATGATTGGAAAATTTCAACTGTTGACGGCCCGTTAACGTTGGAGATGTCTTAAGCGTTTAAAAATTTAAACGTTGACGACCACTAAAACGTTTACGGCCACTAAAGCCACTAAAAACTATAGGCACCTCCTACCTAAGGTCCTGTTCTACTGTACTGTTCTGTTCTACTGTACTGTTGTGTTCTACTGTTCTGTTCTGTTCTACTGTACTGTTCTACTGAAAACTGTGGTACGACGTGGAATTGAACTGTGGTTTGTATTGAATTCTAGCTACCTATCTACTGAATTGACTATTCTATGGGATTGACTTCCGCGACCGTATTTTAATTGAAGTGAAGCTATTGTGACTGCCATTACCTAGGTATTGTAAGTCGTTCTTGACACTCTGTGGGCTGCAGGCTGTGGGCTGTGGGCTGTGGGCTGTAGGGAGGGTAAGGGGGTAAGGGGGGGGGGGGGGCAGGAGGGAGAGGCTACCTAAACTATCGATAAACGATTTCTTATCTTAAGCGTTGATCAAACGTTGAGAAATTTTAAACGTTGAAAGAATATTAGTGTTTAACTGCGTTTCAACACTTAAAATTCTAAATATTTAGCGTACTTAGCGTTTGCAGAATTAAACCATCAACCGACGGTCCAAACCAGCCAACCATCGATCAACAGTTTATAGACCCCAGCAAGTCTTGGTACGGTAGGTACCTCCTAATGCTGTTTTTGGCTTCTGCCAAAAGACCTAACGATCTGTCCAATTGACTACTTAGGTAGATACGCGCTTAGCAGACATCAATGTGTACCTAGGTATGCTGTTATAAGGCAGATATCCCAGGACGATATGCCCTTGGTGCCGTCGCAGGGTAATGTGCACAAAGGCGGACACCGGGTCTGTTTACTTAACCTTAGGTACGTACCGTACAACATCCGGTTTACAGTCTTCAGCAAGCTTCAACTTTACATGGCTTTGGAAGATGCTGGAGTACACGACAGCAGCTTTCAACTCTAGTCACACCAATTAACAACACTCCGAGCCGCTACATCCTCTCTCTTTCATTTTCTTGGGCGCCTCTACGTCTCAGCCCGTGGGGGTCGCCCTGCCCGTTGTGGACCAACTCGTCATAGGGGAAGATAGGGAGAGGGAGACCATGAATTCAATTGTCACTACACACATTGGAACTTTTCGCTTCTATGGTAGGTATCTGTTTGATTCACTCGTCAATGGTAGGTTGTATATACAAAGTGGTCTTCTATCATTTGGTTATATCCAGCCAGAAGGCCTAGCGAAACATCCCCCGGTCATCGGTTCGATTGTCTACAAGCACTGATAATAGCTAGGACGTCCGGTTTTAGTATCCCTCCGTCTTATAATGCAGTGATGGGGATTGTGTACTCACTAGTCATTCTGTTTCGTGCACGTGTAAGGACTAGCACAAGCCTTGGGTCCATTCCACCCAATACCGCCGCATTGAGCCCACTGACCGGCCGTCGGCACAGAGGACGTGTCGGTAAAGGTAGAGCCGATGTCGCCCCATCTGATGTTGCTGAAGACGACGTGCGTCCTCGGGTCATTCGCGGCGATGAGGGCCGGGTTGCCCTCGGTGTCGCTGCAGGGACCATTGTTGCCGCTGTCGAGCCAGTTCATGAACTGGCCGGCGTCGTTCCAGATGGCAAACGTCAGCACCATGCCGCGGCCGAGGGCCTTGCCCATGGTCGTCAGGCCGCCGAACTTGGCGGCGTCGGGGTCGTCGGCGTTGCACGACTCCGTGGTGATGAGGTCCCCGCTGGGGTTGGCGCTGGTCAGGACCTTGCCGTCCTGCATATACTTGCGGCTGATGGACGTCAGGGTGCCCGTCTTGCTGCCGTCGTCAGTATTGAATTGAGTGATAACCGTGAACGGCCTCGAGGTGTCGACCGTGCCGCCCGGCCCATAGTAATCCTTATGGCCCTTAGCATAAGGGTTGAGGCCGCAACCACCCCTATTGCAGTCGGTGTCACTGCACGGGTGAGGTGTGAATGAGTGCGCCCTAGAATTGGCCTCCAAGACTAATAATGGTCGCTTCCAGTCAGCAAGGGGAAAGGTGCGATAATGGGGCGTCAGGCGACGACAACTTACTATCCATCTCGTTACAGCAGTAGCTTAAGCCATCCGTGTTGACAGTCCCGTTCCTCCAGTTCTGGATGGGGCATTGGGCATCGCAATAACCAGATCCGTATTCGGCACCGCCCGTGTTATATTCGCCTCGGCCGCCGGTTTTATCCATTTCACCCAGATACAATGCACCATTCTCGCCACACGGCAATGTGGATAGGTCGACTGTAAATGTGAGCTCCTGGCCGAGCAGCTGCAGCATCTCGTAGTCCCCATCTTCACCCAGGAGATAGAGACGCGGAGAGGCATTCTGGGCCTCGCCATCCTCGTTGATGGTGTACTGATACATCGTCAGGGTATCGCCCGATGTCGTGACGCCATTGTTGGTGTAGTTCGCATCTCCCTGGACGAAGCAGTTCTGTGCACAGGTGGCTTGATCTGGACAGAGCGTCGCGTTCGCTCCGGAATCCGTGGTGCAAGATAACCAGTCGGCCGTGTGAAACCAGTGGTAGTTCCAGTCAATGACCACGGACCTCTCCTTTGCAACGCAACCACCCGACTTGGAGCACTTGTAAACGGTGAGCGCAGGGCGCTCTGGTATATGTTAACATGTGATCTATGATGTCGTGCATTCTTCTCCTAGAATGTTCAAGGTATGCCCCTTTAATCCTGGACACGGAAGGTGAGGTTCAACTTACTGTGCCAAGGTTAGCCAGATGTCCAGTGAATCGTCCGAACAAAACACAGGACGACAATAACGATAGTTACGCAAAACAAGTTTCACTTCATACGTACCGTTCAGCCTGCTCATCGGGGTTTTGAGCATTAGCAAGGTGACGGCTAGCCAGCACCGTGGCGGCCGCCAGGAGGTTTCTGAAGCTTGGCGCCATGTTGATAGACCCAAAGTGGTATTAGTCGTAAACTAGCAGTCGAAGCTTGAGTAGCGAGCCAAGTCGGACGCATCGTCCATCGAGTTGCTGGGATTTAAACATTTATGTTCCAGGACGGGTGTCGCTCGTCGTGATGCGCTGCATCGTATTTCCGGCCCACGGATTCTGGCTGCAGCGAAGTCCGCGAATCAGAATCGGTTCACGTCCGCGAACGACCGCTCAAGCCCGATGAGGACACCGGAGCACACCCTGCCGGTCGACCAGGGCGCCACCGGGTGAGAACCCGAATGCGACTATAATAGTTAGGTCCAGCAGTAGTACGCCGTAACTAGTCTGGCCAGAATCAGAAAATGTAGTTGAACATGGCCCTCGCCGCACTGAGTGCTTGTCTCCCCATTACGCACAGTCGCGGATCTTCGGGCAGTGAGCCGTTTTGACATGCTCGAGAATCCTGTGCCTAGTGCTAGCACTGGCAGGTGGCAAGGCGATGTTGCTCGGAGTACAACCATAGTTCAGCAAGTCACGGGGGAGAAGCCCGTCTTGCGCGCCGGACTTTCTCACCGTCTCGATGCTCAACTTGTAAGACGCGCATAGAAGGAGTAAGTTAGTTCTGAGCAATGGCGGGGCTTTTCCCTCTTGAACTTACTGATCGGGGTTATCTAATTTAGTGATCTCGGGGTTATTGATGCCCGCGGAACTCGGGCTGCTTTCTCCTACGATCCAACATTTCGTGCTGCATTTCCATTGGCATCTATCGAGATCTCGGCGGCGTCCCGGGAGTCCAGTTTATTCTTAGGCTAGCTATCAATGTTCGGGAGATCTATAAATCATTATCCAAATACGGAGAATATGCTGTAAACCGAATGACACACCGGCCAGGCATCCAGAATGTGGTTCAACAAGAGATCGCCACTGAAGCCGCCTTGCACATTGGGATTCTAAGAAGGCGTTGATGATTGAGTCTCTAACCTCGGCTGCTCATCATAAAACCCAACATGACTTGTGAGTAACTCTCCTATACTATCTAGAGTTTAGAGAGATGGTAGCTTGACCCAAGGTAGCTCATATTATCCCGTTTATACATTCCTTGGTACCTAATCTGGGCTTGAAAGCTTAGTACGTACAGGCGGTTAGGTAGCGCGTCATAATGTTTCCCAGCGCTATCCAGAGGAGCCTCGGCCCAATCAAGGCAGATCTCGTATGGTACGCTAACCTTATCTAATACCTAGTAATCGATGGCCCAGGCACCTAACCTTATGCCTTAGATTAGCTGCCTACCGGTATATTGGGATTCCAGTCCGCAGCACAACACCAAGCTTGCCCCGAGCAACGCTTTTCTCCTCCAATGCGGATAACAAGATGCTATTACGGCGGGAGACGAGCATGCGCTCCTCTGTGTTATCAATATGCCATATAGGCCTTATCGTCTGCTTGCTTCTCCGGACGGCCGAAGCCTCTCTCGGCGACAGGCTGCCCGAATTTCGAGAATGTGTTGAGGTTGGTGATGCCCTCACGTACAGACAGACAGACAGCCCCCCTGACACGCCACGAGATCCCGCGGCGCTCGTAGCTGGCACTCGGCAAGACGCTTTGGCTGACGCGCCCATCACAGGTGTGCGCGCGCGAGAACTGCGATCCGAACAACGACCCGACTCCCATACGTAAGGCCCTCCGACGCTCCCGCCCAACCACCCCGCGGCCGAACCGGCCCCGGTGCCCGCGCCGGCCCCCCAGCATGCTGACGTCTGCCCCGGCGCTTCGCCCGCTATAGCCCTCCACCACCGGCTCCTCCTGTGGACGTGCGCGCAGGAGTGCGACTACACCTGCCAGCACATCGTCACGACGCGCCGCGTCGAGGCCGGCCAGCCCGTGGCGCAGTTCCACGGCAAGTGGCCGTTCGTGCGCGTGCTGGGCATGCAGGAGCCCTTCTCGGTGCTCTTCAGCCTGGGCAACCTCGCCGCGCACCACCGCGGGCTGGCGCGGCTGCGCGAGCGCGTGCCCCCGCACTACCCCCTGCGCGCCTACTACGAGCGCTTCGCCCACTTCGGCGTCGCCGCCTGGGTCTTCAGCGCCGTCTTCCACACCCGCGACTTCCCCGCCACCGAGCAGCTCGACTACTTCGGCGCCGGCGCCAGCGTCCTCTACGGCATGTACTACGCCCTCGTGCGCGTCGCCCGCCTCGACCTGCCCACCCCGCGCCGCGCCGCCCTCCTGCGCCTCTGGACCGTCGCCTGCTGCGCCCTGTACGCCGCCCACGTCGCCTACCTCAAGCTCTGGCGCTGGGACTACACCTACAACATGGCCGCCAACCTCGTCGTCGGCATGGTCCACAACATGCTGTGGTCCTACTTCAGCTGGAGGCGGTGGAAGGAGACGCGCCAGAGCTGGGCCATCTGGCCTAGCATGCTCGTCGCCTGGATCATGCTGGTCATGGGCCTGGAACTGCTCGATTTCCCGCCGCTCTGGGGAGCTCTGGATGCCCATAGCCTGTGGCATCTTGGTACGATAGCACCGACTATTCTTTGGTACGAGTACGTATATAACCAGCCCCCGTCATATCTTGAGAGTATCTGCTCACAACGCATACACAGCTTTATGCTCAAGGACTCGCAAGAACTGGCCAAGACGGCCAAGTTGAAAGAGATCAAGGCATGATACTGGTACGGAGTTTTTGGAGGGCACTCGGTGTTGGGACCGCGATCATCTACAATGGTCAAGTAGTTGAGATTTAGCGTACATGGCATCGGAAATGAGTGTATATAACGAGACACCGTTCACCAAGATTCAAATTTACGTGTAGTGGACCCTTTAAATACCAAGGTTGGCGTTGAAGGTGTATATAACTATCTAAAGAGTAACGAGTGTAGGTCCTTTCCTCTAACAACGGCAAATGCACCAGAAGCATGTCAGGTTCCCGTCCAGATCAGGTATACTTCAGTGTTTTGCCCTCCCTGCTGTTCGTAAATGAGTCGTCGAACCGCCTCGGTGGCGCATAATTCGGTCGCCACTACAAGAGCAAAGCAAGCTTCAACATGCATTAGCAAAGGCCCCAACGTCAAGATTGCACCAAGCAGAGCACATATCCCAGGGAGCCGGGTAGAGCAGGGCAGGGCAGGGCAAAAAAAAAGCTCTCGAGATATCCAACATCAGAAACCAGATTGGTATAAGCACAACACATTCCCCACCTCCACCACCGCGCCGCCTCAGGTCCCTACTGCCCGCCTCGCCCGCGGCAGCATGTGACGATGCACACGCGGGTCCGTCGGGTCTCGGGCGCCAGGGCGGTCGAGTAACGAATGGGGAAGCCGAGGGGAGGGGGCCACCGGCAAAGGCACGAGGCCCCGCCAGAGACACCCCTCCGAGGACGGTCTCATACGGCTCTTCCTATGAGTTTGTGGTAGGTTGGACACTTGCGTGTCGGAGTCATCATCGTAGGATGCGAGAGAGAGAGAAAGAGGAACGAAAAAAAAAAAAAAAGGTCGCGGGGTGGCGGCGGGAGACGGGGAGCTGCACTCACAGATTCGTATTGCGAACCACCGTGTAGCCTGTCACTTCTCAGTCCAAGAGGCGTCTGGGATAGACGTAGACGTGCACGGTGGTCAAATGGCAGGGCCGCTCAAGCGAGGTGAAAATTTGGCCTGAAGCTTGCATGTGCGTGAAAAGGTTGGGATAGCCAAAGTAGAAGGAAAATTATCCAACGCCCGATTTTAAGCCAGTCAGTTGGTTGCGGAAACTACACTAGCAGGCGACAGCTGCGAGCAGACGGCTGGATTTCGTGACACTGTGACCTTGACCCCACCTCACCTATCAGACAGGGTCTAGATAGATACCTAACTTAGGTAGGTAGTTAACTGAGGCAGATCAAGCTAGGCTACCAGCCACCTCGCTTTGGCGGAGCGTTTGCCCAGCTGAATAAGAGCATGATGAATGTCATAGAGCCTTGAATGGAGAACCAAATCTCGACGCAAACAATCCTTTGTCCATTAACTATCGATAAAGTAGTTTGGTCGTGATGCAACCAACGTTGCTGTTGGGTCCTGACAACCTATAGATGGACCGCCCATCCAGCAATGTGTGTAACTAGCAATGCTCCTAGAGTATGAAAAATTCAGAGTGCTGGGAAACAATATCTGTGTACAGGGATAAGAGGCGTTCTCTACCCGAATAGCATTCTTGGTAAACTCTCTTTGCAATTAACAACAATCCAACGATGCATCATCCACGTCTCCTTGATCTTGCCATTCCTCGTCGTGACATCATAAAACCATGTGCGGCCATAAGTGCTACACAACTGTAACTGCAGATGCGTTTCGCTGACCTGATAGTACGGAGACTATCACTGCTGGTTTGGAAACCCGTGCATATCTGCATTCGCCCAATCCATGTTGAAGTCGATATTAAAATCATGAGGCATTGAGTGTGTATAGCCAGCAGCTATGCTCTGCTGGACATTACCAAATAGCGTCGCGTCAAAGTCGGACGACTTTGCCATGTTATTAGGCGGAAACAGAGTGAAGTCGCCACCAAAATTGCCATTGCCAATTGGTTGGAAATCATCAAAACCTTCGTCAACCATAGAGTCGGGCGTGTATAGCATCGCGTTACTCTGTCCCGACGGCGAGAAGTGCGGTGCGAGTGTGGGTGGGCACATTGTCGCACTAAAATTACCCAGTGCCTCTAGCATTGTCTTATTGTATACAGAATACGTGGGGGTGGGAAGCCGCACGTGTGCTCCGTAAATGTCCTCGAACTGGCCCGTGAAGTCGGGGCTAAGTTCTTGATAACTATTGAATTGGCCAGCATCGGTTGAAGGAGTGGCATTATCAATTGGAGAAAAGTCAAGCGAAATATCGCCGTCAAAAGCCTGATTGTCAAATAACCCGGCATTGAACTCTTCGGTACTAGGGTACGTGGGGAAAAGTTCGTGGCGATCATCCAAGGTCGGAAGGAAGACATCCTCTTGTGGTGTCAGGACTGGGTCTGTCTGATCACTACTTGGCGTAGGCAAGTTGTTCAGCATCGGTGTGGGTTTCGCAGAACTACCTGCCTTGCTTGCTTTCGCCTTGGGCACCTTGGACCGCTTATACGTCCAACCATGAGCCTTTTCCATGTGCTGCTTACAATTCGACTCACGCTTCGACTTGTATGGGCAAGGCTTGTACTCGCACTCGTACATCGCGGGTGCTGCCGAATGCTTGTCATTGACATGGCGAGCCATTTCTTTCTCCGTAGGCCATCCATACTCATGGAATTTGCAGGTTGGGAGTGGGCACTTCCACGGGCGGGAATGGGTTTTCTCGTGTTTAGTGAGGTCGCAGGGCCGCTTGAATTCTTTGTTGCAGCCTGGATGGGTGCATTTCTTTGGAGCGAGCTCCTCGGGTGATGCGTTCTTTTTCCGTCGTGCCATGGATCGCATGATTTCTTCTTCGTCCTCGGCTTGTTGGCTCATGGACCGCTTGAACCGTATCGGGCCCTGCTCGTCAGCCAAGTCATCAACAGCTTCGCCTGTGGCAAGAGAGATCGCTTTGCCATTCTTCTTGACGCGAACAAGCTCGACTGGACGGCCAGTGGCTGCAAGGCCACCAATGACTTTGATTTCATCAGTGCTGAGAGATTGTTTAGCAGCTTGACCAAAAGAAGCACGGGTCCGGAATGCATACGGGTCTACGTCCATCTCACTTAGATCCTCCCCTGAGGCTAATCTGTCGCGAGCTTCTCGCATCTGTTCTGCGTGCTGGCGAATCTGTTCGACAAGGTCAATAAAATAGCCGCTGTTGTATGGCCGGTCGTGAGGACGCGTTTGTTCTCGGTCGGACAAATATTCGACGGTCGCTTGGATGCATCGGATCGATGTGGTGCAAAAGTCGAGGTACAGTTTCGCAGAATTGGCCCTCTCCTTCAAGCACAACGAACGATAAGTATATCCCCAAACACTATCATCTTTCAAAAGTTGACTCACGGGTGCCATAAAGAGGAGAGTCTTCTCGAGATCCCTCAGACAAACAATCTGCTTCTCTTGAATTCTCCTGGGACAATCAAGTACAATGGGGTGGAAGGCCTTAAGTTCAGGCTTCGCCAGCAAAGGTTTCAACGTATGCTCGTGGATGCGGTTCACAGCACGGCTGCTCAGACGCGGAAGGCTCTCGGTCTTAGATGTGTTGATAGAGCGAGTAATAGTTGACGCACCGGAGGAAGGTCTGGCTTCCTTGCGTTTGTGTACTGTAGAAGCAATCGATGTGCCCAGCCCGCTATCCGATTCATGATGGTGGGATGAACGGCGGGTGCGAGGGCGCAGAACGCGGCGCTCGTTTTCCAGAAACGGCGGCTCCATGTTGCTCGTGTCTCTAATAACGGTGTGGTTCAAGAAGCCACGTGGGATGGGAAGACTATCGTCGAGGAATGTGCGTCGGCTCGATGCAGACTCAGTGTCGGCCGCTGTAAGGCAATCTTCGAATTTGCCGATGTTCAAGGCTGCGCGGCGTACGTGGGCACCAACAACATCATCCAGGTTGGTCTGTGATCGGCGAGGGAGTGAAGGAACCTTGAAAACGGAACCCGATGGAGGGCTAGATGGGGGAGTGACAGGTGAGTGAAAGGTGGCTCCTTTCCGGAGGGCCAGGTTACTCTTAAGTTTCAGACCATCGCGAACATTAGGGTCCAGACGACCCAAAGCACCAGTCCGGCGAGGATTAGAGGACATGGCGGCTATGTTTGCCCCACTGGGATGCGTATGTATAAGAGGTGGTTATTGGTGTTTGGTTCGTTGGATACTGTGAGAGAGCCAGTGCGTTAGCACTGACTTGCACTGCAGGGCTGAGCAGGCGTATGAGTCACAAGTCCTAGGACAGAGACCGGATAGAGGAGGGCCTGAGGACGCAACAGTGACACCACAATTGCCAATATAACATTGGTCAATCGGTAGCCCGTGTCGAAGGTATGGACGGCGACGAGATTAGGTTCGCCAACACCCGACGAAGAAAACCTATTGACGAAGGCAGGGGTATTCTTACTGGAAAAGTACGCCGACGGATGACCTCAGGTATTACACCGGTGTGCTGGATGGGAGCAGAGAAAGACGGAGATGACTCGACCTCGACGGGACAATGGAGTGCTCGAGAACCGCGGAGCAGAGCCAACCTTGTTCGTATCGTGTTCGGGAGGGTCAGACCAGTACAGATATAGCCAACCCTAGACAACGACGACGGAACATGTCCCCGCGCAGAAGAACAACAAGACACGTATGTGCAGTACGTGCGCCGCTACAAAGAGAGGGTGGTGTGGTGGTATGCTGAACAGCGATGGTGATGGAAAGCGGCGGAAGAGAAGAGAGCAGATGGATAAAGGGGGCAAGGTGCACAGCTTGGCCGGGTGTCTCGGGGAACGGGCCAGAGATAAAACACGTCTCCAGACTCCAGACTCGTCACAGGCGGGACAACAGCAGCAGCAGGAGAAATACGGTGGCCTGGTGGCTGATGGTTGGCGATGGGCGATGGGCGATGGGCGGCGGAAGAGGATGAAGCACCATCAACGGACGGGCTCGGGTGGACGTTGAAATGTCTCCCTCGCCGTGGGATTTTAGGCAGCAGCCGTTGGCATTGGGACAGCCTTGGGCCACCCCTGTCGACGAGACCCGCCGAGACCCACCGAAACCCATAGACAGCTACCGAGGTACAGTGGGTATAAGTCGATTACGGTAGCGCTGGAGGTACCCTCTCGCCTGTAGAAAGCGGTGGCAGTACGATGGCCACTAATGGCGACCACCTGCCAAAGTCCTAGCGGGCCCACAACGACCCTAGCGACTGGTCATCAAGCTGCGCCCTCCTCCCGCCTCAAGCTAGGCCATTTTGGAATAGCGAACTCATATAGCGTTTCCATCTCATCCCTCGAACCCGCTTTGCCTCCTCCTCGTCTGCTGTTTTTCGCGCTGACGACCCACGGATGAACTCATCGCATTGCACCCAAGCTGCTTGTATGTACGTACCGGGGACATAGGTACCTGGTGGCTGGCAGGTGGGTGCAAGGCACCACAACAATATTCGGCACAGCACAACTGTGCCCTGAAACTACCGCGGACTACCCACAGCAGATGCTAGATAATCAACTGACATGACCGACCTGCTGCAGCACATCGCATAAATCGGTGAGCTCCCTTCCAGCAGTACCTTAAGCTGTTTAAGCTTAGTTAGGTAATCTAGCGTCGAGCCGGCGTGGGATGGGGCAAGTAAAAATAAACAGATCAGCCCTGGTTAGATTAATAGTGCCAGTCCGTCCATCCGTCAACCCGTCAACCCGTCACGTCACTCGAGACCAAGTACAGAATTGTCTCCGAGAGAGAGAGACGCCGGTTATCTCAGCCAACCGGCGCAATCATTAATCAGCCCGTGTTTCCTCGATAGTCCGATATGCCATTGTGCGAAGACGTGTGTTGGCGCAATTAACGAGCAGTCCAGTCCCAGCGTGGTGTCGGCTCGATTCGATGATACCAAGTACCTACTAACTTAGTGCTTCGCCGCCACGACAGGGACAGGTCGCAGTCTTGGCGCGTCTCTCTGCTCTTCGTGGCTCCTAAACAAACCTACTTACCTGGACTTGGGGTTTTCAGAATCAATCAAATCAATCACATCAATCACTCCGGTACACAGCCCGTGACCTCGTGCCGGTTCCTTCCGCACAGGTCTGCGCCCGGGATCCCGTTGATTGTGCCACACAATTATGCGAAAGTGGCGGCAGACAACCTGTCTGCTACGCCGCAATGCATCTTGGTTATGCATACCTGCCCACTAATAAGTACCCGAGTTGGCCAGTCCGGGTCGCTTCGCAACACAGTTTATCCCGTACTGTCCATCTCGAGGCCCCAAGCACATGATACCTGGGCCGCTCAACCGGGGTCAAGGGCAATTTGTCTCCCTCCTTGGACTAGGACGGCTACAGCTGCACCTTTGTGGTCAGTTGGTTTCTAGTTGACTCACACGTGCTTCCTGAAGTTGCATTCCGGCCGATTAATTCGTCCGCCATTTGTTCAGTCCGGCCTTCATTGTGGAGTATCGACAATGGAACCTCTTGGCTCACCAGACATGGTCCACATGTGCATTAGTAATGATAGATAGTACGGAGTACAAGTAGATAGCTTACCGACTGGTGGTAGGTATTTGTATGCTTGCGTGATCTTTCGTATAGTACTATGTATAGGTGTGGGTACAGTTACAATCGCATGCCTCAAAGAAGACCCGACACGTAGACAGCCAAGGCAAACAAAACACTTTGGGTACAACTACATGGTACATGGCCCCTTGACTATAACAGTTTCCTGTCCCCGGTTCGGTCACCATGCAAGCGTATCAGCCCTACGGCGGTCCTCCGACCAATAGCCGCTCTCCAAATACAGATGCCTTCAATCGTCTCGCGCACCGAGCCCCTCCTCCGTACCGCCAAGCATCGTCAGGCGAGACAGAATTCCGGTGCCTGGGGCCCCTTTGACCAGATAATCGGGATCTTGGCCGCGGGGAGACGTAATCTACCACGAATAAGTTGCGTAGTCCATGAGGGATTATCGAAATCCCATATTCCCACGTTGCCTTTGTACTCTTCGGCCATTTCTGTCCGTCGTCGATGAGCTGAGTGCAAGATATATTCTGTGTAGAGGTGCTAGCAAAGACTGGGGTAATGGAATCAACCACCTAGATAGTGGTTCACGTGAAGCAACAAAAACTCGAAATTACTTGACAAACTACGATACAACCACTGCTCATGTTTAGGTCGGTGCAAGAGGCGTTTACCATAGGACTAACTATGGGGAGCTGTGAACACCAAAATGTGTACCCACCCGGCCAGCTGTTGCCAGCTGTCATCTTCGATGTCCACCATGCATGCTTTCTGGTACTCAACCGTCGAAATCAAGTAATCCATTTGTAAATTTGTAAATCTCATCACCCATTAGACCACTTGGTCTAATGGGTGAAGTGGATCATGGACAGCAAGCCAAGGACCACGGGTCGGTTATTCCTACACTCCAAACCCAAACGTCCATTGTCTGAATGGGCAAGCCGTTGCCAGCTGCTCTCTTCCGTCAGCTCAATCGACAAGATCAACGCCATCGCCTGAACTGTTACCATAGACCATCCCGGACAGATTCCCGCTATTAGGGATTGCTTTCATCTAGTCAAACCCGACCACGAGCATCCGTCCCCACCGCATCGGCTCCCAAATATCCGCACAAATCCGCTACCGGGACGCGCCGTTACGCCCGTACCTCGTCTCTATCCGCGGGGGTGGTCTCGGTGTGGGATACACCGGCGACTCCGCCCATGGCGAGACCGTATAGTTCCTCAAGTTCTCAATATCGTCATCCGTGTCGCTGCACTCGGAAACGCCGTTCGAATCCCGCCGGACGAGCCGCGCCGTCTGCGCCTGCCGGGGAACGTGGGCCGTCGTCTGTTGCTGCACGACGGGTCTCCGCGCATTGCCGGGGCGCTGGTGCATTGTTGGAGCGGGTGCCCTCGCCTCTTGCTGCGGATACGCCCTCATCAGCTGCGCTCTACCTGGCTGCTGGTTAACGAAGCCTTGCCGGTTAACGGAGCCCTGCTGGTAGTAGGGCGGTCGCTGTGGCGGTCCGGGAAGATCGCGTCGACGGACGGGTTGCCGGACGGGTTGCCGGACGGGTTGCTGGACAGGTCGCCGCTGTGGTGATTGTCGCTGCCTGTGAGGGTCATACACTGCTCTAAAGTCCGAGCCGGGCATCGCGGCAAGACCGCCAGCGAGCCCGGGTTCGATGATCGAGTCCCTGTTGCCCGCCGCTCCCCGGGCTGCTGGCCAGCCGTAGCTCCGGGCTGCCGCCGAGGCCTGCGCCTGGCGCTGCCGCTTTTCCTGCTCTTCGGCGCTTGGGCCCCGGTGCTGACGGGGAGGTTGCCGCTGTGGATGGCCCCGGGATACGGAAGGGTGGGGGTTTTCGCCGGGTGGGCGGTACGGGGAGACGGTATAATCATCGTCTGAACACCAGCACATCTTGATTATGATTAGGCGCTTGCCAAAACCTGAATTATAATTGAAGGTGGGTTTGGAATCGAAGGAAAAGAGATAAAAATCTGTGCTAGACAGGATAATGTCCGTACATAGAATTGCCCCTGGCAAGTAACAGAAATGAATAAGCTGAAGTTTATAGAAAGAAGCGAAAATGGAATACAATATGCTCAGATACAGGTCCTGCTGTTTTCCGTCGCGTTGAGAAAAGCACTTGGTGATTTTTAAATACTTGCTTGATCTCTTACAACACCATGTTCTTTGTGGTCTTTGTCTGATTATTTATAGATACAACTTAGAACTCAATACTGTTATCAAAGAGAGAGTTTCTTTGGCGGGTCGGTTCGGATTTATGAGACAAGGCCATTCTAATGGGCTGAAAGAGCTAGTACCCTTTATGGTTGACCTACTGGAAGCAACACTAGCCGGAGCTATTTTGTTCTCTAATGCCTACATAGGTGGTGTCTGGCTACGAATAAATTAGAGAAGTGGTTTATAGGCGTGTGCGGTATCTACCACAAGCTATCAATCCTTCGGTGACGCTAATGACATGAATTGTCTATTTGGCAAACGATTCCTCTAGGATAAATCAATTCACGATTAAAGACCCGATGTTTCAAAGACGTGGACGCTGGCCTACCTATCTGCATTTATTACTGTAGTCCTTATTCGCGAAAACATCCTTTCATCGGCGGGGTGGAGAGGGACCAGAAGGTCGTTGGTCAAACAATCATATTGTTGCTGCCTTGTGTACTGTTGATAAGTATACAACAAAAGACGTGGCGTTTCTTTTTAATTCGCCCTCCCCCGTGTGCTTTTAACCCCTTCATGTTGAATGTCTCTCTTGTCCAGTACCTACCCAAATTTTAAGCACGTTGCCTGACTCGGGACATTGATCCTTAAACCATTGTCAAGATGGAATCTACGAAGAAATCGGAGAATGTGGGAGAAGACAAGAGCAACCTCGAGTATCAGGAGCAGACAAGTCCACCGATAGAGGAGCGCTTTGAAAAGCTATGGCCCGGGAGTAGTGGTTCCCACCTTGACCCTGCCACCGTAGACTTCACGCCGCAAGACCATGGTCGGGAGCAAACTCTTACATACCTATATGCGAGGACGCCAGAGTCCCTTATGTCAGTACTAAGTGCGCGAGAACAGGCCGAAAAGACGGTCCGGCGGGGACCTCAGACGAAGGGTACGAAAGAAGTCCAGTTGATCCTAAGCGAACCAAGCTGCAAGGCCGTGAGCCAGCTTCACCACGTCAAGGGAAAGGCTGAACTAGCTGCCCGCTTCGGCAAAACGGGGATTGTGCTATATAATTTGAGAAAGTCATTGGCGAGTTGGACATCGACATCCCGCCTGCCTTCACTGCAGCTAAGGATCCCCAAACCTCACATGCGGGTTACTTATGATGATTGTAATGTACTGCCGGAGACATTGACAGCTTGTCCACCCAGCCCGCCCATTTCTGAGCCCGGAGGCTGGCGGGACTGCGAACAAGCAAGTATGGCTAATTGGAGGTTTGATTTTACAAGTGAGAGAAGGTTGTCAGATGGAGAAGGGGACATTGCCGTTAGTGAAGAGGAGGAGGAGGTCGAGGGTGAGTTTGGCGCTTACATAGACGCCATGCCGGCCACACCGTCTAGAATCGAGGGAACCGACGTCGAACCCGCTTGGGGGAGCCGTTGATACGCGCTTTGAGTCCTTATTTGTGTATTATTTATGGGTTTCCAGTTGATTCGTGCTTAATATATGATGTAAGCGCTGCTAGTAGTTGAGCTTAGCTACATAGGAGATGTTCTGCACTTCAAATCTCGCTCCAGCTCCGGGGCTAATGCCATTGAGTTCGGATGTTGGTCATGCAAAGAAATGCGCATTTTAAGGGGACGTGCCGCAGTTCTCGCTGCCAGTAGTTCCATTATTGACACAAGGTCTAAGTTCTATCTGAGCTAGCTGAGTTTGTACTGCTGGCTTATATTATACTGTGATTAATATGCAGTTCTGTGACAGGGCGAACATGGTCTAGATCGGCTGAGCAAGGCACTTGAATGGAATTTCGTCTCGGGCGGTCACTGGATGTTATGCGTGAGTTTTGACCTCTTTGGGCATTCGCACACTTTTTGTTATTCAATTTTACTCTCCACGATGCAGTCAGTCTATATTTTTAGATAACCATGGGCGACATTTGATCTGCTCAGGGAAGAGCAATGCACTCGATCTCAACGTCGACGTTCTTGGGGAGCGTCTTCACAGCCACGCAGCTGCGAGCGGGCTTGTGGGTGAGCCACTTCGCGTACTCGTCGTTCATCTCGGCGAAAGAGCTCATGTCAGCCAGGAAGATGTTGACCTTAACAACCTTGTCAAGGCTGGAGCCGGCCTCAGTCAGGACGGCCTTCAGGTTCTTGAAGACCTGGGTGGTCTGCTCAGTAATGGAGCCCTGGATGAGATTGCCCTGAGAGTCCATGGGGATGGAGCCCGAGCAGTAGATGGCGGTAGGGGTCTTGATGGCGTGTGACTGTTTCAACGTCGGGTTAGACAATACGCCACGACGCGGTCGCCAGGGTATCCGGGATCATACGTAAGGGCCCGCAGCTACATGCATTTGTTAGCCAGGCCGTGTGTGCCGGCTGTGGGCTCAATGGCAGGACGGCGAATACTCACGGGGAGCAGCATCTTTGCTGAAAACCTGAGTCATGTCGGCCATGGTGCGAGATGGGGTCAACGTCGCCAAAGAGGGAATGCGGTGTGCCGAGCTGGGGGTCGCAAGCCGGCTAGTTGATTTAATCAGCCACGACGAAGAAGAATAGAGGGCCCTGCGAGAGACTGACATGGTATGCCTGAAGGGTGGGTGTAAGTGTTATTGATGACTGACTTGTGTGCAAAGATGGAAAGACGGTTGCAGGCGGATTGGGGCTCTGGTTGCTCCGACCGTCGGACGTCGTATGCACCCCACTTCGGGTGCACCATTGTACCTACAGGTGCCGTACAGCCGTGGGCTTAGCTTATGTAAGTACGGCAGCACTTCCCGTCGCTGGCCGCCAGCCTTAACCATATGATTGTCGTTTTATTCTTTTGTTCATTTTCATTCATCTATTTATGCAATTTCGGGGCGAACTACAGCAGAATACGATTAGGTACTCATGTATACCTAAAGCTCCAGTCAGAGCTGCTATCGATGATATCGTGATCGACAACCGAGGCTGTTGCGAGGGGTTAACGATGACGTGGGCGGGGGGTAGGAAGCATCCACGAACCTCTCCTCACCATTGCCTCGTACAGTGCGAGCTTTTGCATCTCATTTCACTTAAACACATGACACATCTGGCAGCTGTAACAGGAGGCCAAGTACTCCGTATACATAACTAAGTGCCTTAGAACCTCACATGAGATAGCGAGAGGTTGGGGCAGTAATCGACTGCCTCTCTCCAGCTCAAGCTAAACAACTTTCTGTCAGGGTATAAGGTCACAGGGAGGACGAAGCGACCCACTAGCTAGGAATAGCGTGGAAACTGTGTATATAAGAGGCTGGACTTCCCCCTAATATTGGGAAGGAGGTTCAGGAATCAATCCCTTTGAGTCTTTACCCCCTACATTCTACTTACTAGTGACCTACTTGCGTGAATACTTCACTCCGGAGACATAACCACCTGACAGCTTCCTAGGTAGTTGCCATGAATTTGCCATTTGACCTACCGAGCTGTGCTCCTGTTTATCTCAAAGTCATTGCATATCCAGCCACCTCCGTCCCAAGCTTCTTCCGGATCGCTTTATGTTCTCAGTGAATGCGAAAGCAAGTCCGGCTAGTATAGAGATGACGAGATCAAACTGATGATGGCTACCAGCCACTTCGCTCGACTTCTACGTCATTATAGGAGTAATAGGTATGACATGCATATTGATATATTCTACGTGAACACGGATGTAAAACTCAAAAGAAATCTAAGAAGACGAATGAGACATCCTAAAGTGGCATGGAAGTAGTGAGAGGTGCGATGGATCACGTAAAGCCTGTATCCCCTCTCTTGTCGATGGGGCTGTGCTTTCGCTCGCATTATACTACCTAGGTACATCAGTAGGTCCGTCCCCCAGGATCAAGAATGTTAGCGCGCCACACGTACCAAAGATTTTATAGAAGCCGTGGGATAAATGAGCGATCGGAAGACGTTTGTATGGGAATTTCTGTCATATATCGCCTACAACTTCCTCTGATATGTGGCGCGCGGATAGTTACCTTGATGGACACGCATTGTTTTTCAAGGTTTCAGCACACCCTTAGAATTACTCGATAAATTGATGAGATAGGATGCCTTTCTCCACAGCCAATCAATTCCCTATTTGATTACTATTATATACTCATTTTTCATTGGGTGCGAATAATGAGTTGTCTTGGATACAAGCGAGTTTGTGAGCTCCTGTTGTAAGATGCGACATGCAGGAACCACAATAAATTCAGTTGATGACGGTGGCCCAGCGACTCAGCTGAGCTTTCATTCAATGAGAAACATTGATCAACAATATGCCGGCACGTCCTGGGCGGCTTAAGCCATGCCATTCGTTCTTCTCATGGCTTACGACTCACGCAAGATATTGCTCCAGGGGCATGATCACGTAATCACCAGGGGACTACTATCTCCCCCCCGTCTACCGTAAAAGGAAGTAACATGTCCTGATGTTGGAGAAGGTGGTTAGGTAATGCGCTGACATGGCAAGATCTGGGCCCATTCGCGCCCGATCCGCCGAGGCGTTGAAGGGAGCTTATTCGTTACACTGGCCTGCGCGCCTGCGGCGCATGCAAGGACCCCTTTGCGGGATCTGGAATTCTCCGGTACGCATGTGCCGCAGGGGTTCCCGTTCCGCTCGTCGCGCAGCCGACAGGCACCGGCGTCTGCTTCGATTCGTGCCGGATGTCAATTCAGATTCCTATTGGCGGCGCCCCAACCACTAACCTAACTCGATCGATATCGTGTTCGCTTGCTCGGGATACTCGCAAGATGCGGTAGCCGTTCTCCGGTAATAAGATACTAGTAGTCTAGTGCGCGAAGTCGCCGGTTAAATGCTAGGCATTAGTGGGCTTCTCTCCGAACTTTGGTGAGATGGAGGGTGAAAGCTGAAGTTACTCGACCAGCCTTCATACCTACTATCAGCTAGATTTTGGGCACATTGTCAATCGTAGGCCAATCACGTCTTCAGTTACGGCCTTCTATCGATGATCTTTGCCCCCCGGGTCAGGGCTTGGTTACCTATTAGTGATGAAAGTCTTGCAGTAGGACTCTCTCTGTGGGGATTGACTGTCAATCATTGACATAGCCTGGATGGTCTAGGCGCATAAGATTCCCCACGCCGCCGTCCCGCATTAGCTTCGAGCGCCGGTGGGGTTGATGACTTAAGAACTTTGAAATATTGCAACACCGCGATTCGTTACCTCCCACTGGTTATAGTCACACACATGTATGCGGTGTAGCACGCAACGGAAATAGAGACGACTGAGCTTGTATCCGTCAACACAACAGCTCTCCCCCAACAAGTATGACGCACAGGGACAATGATGAGGCTCGTAATACCAATGATGCTTTGGCACCCAACATCGAGTGTTGCAGATTGACGTGGTCAAATAATGACCATTGTACTTTGGAGAGATCCGAACCGAGGCATGATCCTTCCAAAAATAACAGCATGAGGCCGTATAATCGGCAAGTATTGGACCTGCTCAGTAGGTGACAGAGGCCGAGAACCAAAATCTTACATGCATTGGCACTGGGCCCTAAGTGATGTAGTACTTGAACCTAAGCTTTAACGGTGGAGTTATCAACTCGACACCCCATAAAATCATAGAGCGGAAGCCACAACGTAATACGGCGTAAAATCGTACATGACGAATTGCGTGAGATACTTATTGATAGTTACAATAGGGTTGTAAAGACGACACTAAGAAAAGAGACAACGTCTCACATTGGTGCAACTCGGTAGAGACTTCCGAGCCACTCACGTGCCACTCATATACAGAGAAAACCAATGAGAAAAAATAATAATTTTACACTGAGAGCTGCAGAGCGTGAAAGCTACAGCATCAAACGACCCCAGTGAAGTACTACAACGCCGCATAATGCCACTCTTAGTCTCATATCACAAGAAAGGAACTTGTGCCACGGCATGATGATACAGGCATTCGTAAGTGGATAGATCTCCACGTCCTACCGTACCGAAATGCTGAGTGAGAAGCCTGTCGATCAAGGGCCATGACAGCATCGTGGAACCATCAGGAGATCTTTATTCAAATCAGGCGGTGCCTCTTAGGTAACAAGACCTGAAAGACGACCCGGAGTTGCGTCTCGAGGCAATATAAATAGGGGAGAATTTCTCCTCGAGAAGTGTAAAGTTCTCAGACATCACACACATCCAACCCTTCTACACCAAAGCAGCACAACAGTTCTTTCTAACATCACAACTCTAAATCTTTCATCATGAAGGTCACCGCTGTCCTCGCTACTCTTTTCGCCGCTGCCGCCGTCAGCGCTTCGTCGGGAATCGGTGCCCGTGACACCTGCGGCGCCGGCTACGGCGGCGACCAGAGACGTACCAACAGCCCTTGCAACTCTTCCAACGGCGATAGGCACTTCTGCGGTTGCGACCGAACTGGCGTTGTATGTTGATATGCCCCATCCTCAAAAGTCGGAGCGCCTTACTAATACCGGTCTCTGCGAAACAGGTCCAGTGCAAGGGCGGAAAATGGACTGAGATCCAGGACTGCCGTGCTTCCACTTGCCACGGCACCAACGACGGTGCCGCTGTCTGCTAGATTGGCAACGGCGAGCAGGCCTCTAACTGGATTGATATGGCATGTTCTCCCCTTACCCCTGGTGATATGAGACATTCCTCTAATATTTCTCTGATTGTACAGGCCTAGTTTACGAGGGAAGCTGCTGGAGAATGCTGCTGGGGGGCTAGAGCTGCATTGATTCAACATCGATCGGCATTGACAGGTTGAGACTGGAGCCGATATGTTACTCGTCACTCGCTAGTTGCTATGTAGCTTCCAAATTAACTGGTTGCAAACCCGAAACACTGTGTCATACTTGCTTTGTGATCAATTATACTGGCCGTCCCAATTGTATTAAATCAATTTTCGTAGCCGCCTCCCTAGAGTAGGGCTTTTATAACCGGATTATGGTTAAGGCATTGTAAGGTAGACATGTTAATTTATAAACCTAACCTAATAGGGTGTTAAGGTAGTCAGCCTCAGGACGTTTTTCTCCTTCTATTAAGCCGAGAGGAGATTCTGCTGGGTTTGAATAGTTTGAATAGCCTTAGCTGCCTTGGCTAGGCATGGTTTATTGCTTTCAACTTCATACGATTTTGTGCGTGTAACATAAACACACAGGTATTCAATTGATCAAGTAAGGAGGCATCATAATTCGTAAACTAAGGCTGTATCGTAACTACCTCCGGACGTGTGTCGTGTTAAAAGCAGCGCAGCGCTAAATAAAATCCCCTTTATTACGTAAGCCCCCCTTTTATCTCGTCAAGTCATCGCAGTATCTCTAAAACTGTATGTTCCTTATTACCCACTTCCTGCTGCAGAAACAACACAATTCCTAGTGAATTAATGGTAATTTCATTATATTATCAAGAAGTCTTACTGCCAGTGCGGGTGGAAGAGTGAAATGGCCCGGAGTTTGTAAGCACTGGTCTCACGCAAATCGTATTATTCTCGTCTAAGGTCCCAATAAATGAGATTTCACAGCTTTGAATGTGCACTCGACTACCGAAATGAATTCAAGAGCTGGTTTTATAAAACTGTAGTCGTTCAAGTCCGTTGATATTAACAAGTGAAAAATGGCTTATGCATAGCATTTCTTTCATCGGAGAAAGGGGCGTTTCGATAAGGCGCGACTGGGCTACTAATGAAAAAGGAAATCTTTTGAGCGGATAAAGGAACGAAATAAGGGAATGAATAGCTGATATTTCCAACTTTTATTCGACAATAGCGATTAAAAAGAAAGAAAACAAAAAAAACGTACAACACCAGGGATTCGCTAGTCGTTACCAACCCAACTACTAATCTAGCGGTATCTGGCTTAGCTATGGGGGAGCGGACGGGACCCCGCGTTCTCCAGATCCTATGGTCGTACATGAATTTTTGTTAGTTAATCTCACCTTTTATATGGTGATTGTGTTGAAACCGACAAACTCTTAGTAGATTGTGTCGTTGTGGCGCCGGGTGTCTCACCCTCACTCTACGACTTTGAAACAGAGCAGAGTCACGCGGTCCCTGAAACCTCCTTTGGACTGTATAAAGTATCTAAAGCCGCTGTATTCTCAAGGGGCATGGTGTCAGGTGGTTATGTCTCCGGTGTGAAGTAGTTACGCAAGTAGATCACCGGTAGCTTAAAGGGATTGATTCTGTTGGATTGTGAAGCATAGCGGGAGAGCTGGATGCCCAAGCGTACCTACCTAATTAGGTACCTATGAGCGCCAAGGCATTATGTATAATAAACCAGTGTAGCACTATAGCGGGTAGTTATCCTAAGAAGGAAAACCCACTGAAATCTCTGCGCCAGGAAAACGTGGGGGACACGATCAATTAACTAGGTACCTACCTACACACACGGTTGAACAGATCACCAGAAATCTTTGAATCCAGCATAATGCAGTTAGGTAAAGGGGGTCTCTCCTATGGAGAGGAGAGACTTAGGCCCACAAGCCACGCTTGCGTGGCTGTGGAGGCTGGGACTCCCACATAGAGTCAGTTGGGAGGTTAGTCCTTATGTGCTCGCCTTGCTCACTAGATTCCAAATCGCAACCGAACTCTGACGAGCGGTTTGGCTATCCTCCGGTATTTTCTCCATCTAGGGCCAAAGCACGATGCCTCAAAAAGGGGCATGCAGTAGGCATGGCTATTAAGAGTAATTTCGCATAGGGTGGTACTTTGGACGAGGCGCTCACAAGTGGCTCACATGGTTTGGGCGAAGAGCTACTATGACATGGAGCGCAGACTTACATCCGTATGACGAACATCACGTCGCAAGGCAGGGAGCTCCAAGGAGTCCAGACAAGAGTCGAGGCGTGCCCCGAGTCTGCATTAAGTCTTCAATAAGTTTTTGGCAAAAGCCCTATATTGAGGCCATTCAACTCTATATTTCGGAAGAACTAGTCGCAAGGTCAGATTCGACCGTTTGAGCAGTTGGCATCGGTAGCGGTGCTTAGTATCAGCAGCAACCATCAAGTGCCACCACGTTGCCAACCAGCGGCAAACCGTCAAATACAGAATTCGCATGCCTGTCAAAATCTATAAATACTATTTACCTGGTTGGCTATGATCCAATCTTGTATTGATTATACAATAGGGTTAGGCTACTCATTCCTCTGGATTTCTGGTGAAGCGATAGTCACGGACAAGAGCCAGCGACGATGTGCAAGCCGTTGTTGATTTTCCATAAACTCATCATAGCCACCGTAAAGGCTGAGGCGCCCATCTCCATACAAGTCCTCGTAAGCCTCTAGGTCATCCTGAAATTGCTCGCTGAACGGAGATAGCGGGGATTCTGTGGTGTGATGGATCGGCCTTCTTGGGATGTCGATGGAACGCTGAGCTTCTTCGAGGGCCTGGGCTTTGGAGTGCTCCTCTTTCAGGAGTTGTAGTTGATTCCACATATCCCGCCTCCAGTTGAATAGGCCCTCGCACACCCATGGATAACCAATGTAGACAATGTTGATCTTTGGGATGGTCCACGGAGCTAGTGACTCGCGCCGGATGAGCTCTTCCTTTCTCAAGGCCAGTTTCTCTCCAATAATGCGGGCCGTATCAACGAAGAACCGGTTTCCATGTCCTAGATTCTCTGCTTTATAGGCTTTGAGATCTGCATGGTTATAGCCAGTAGAGTACACGCTGCATTCGCCTTCGAAAGCATCCGATAAAACGTCAACCTCCTGGACGGACGTGTAAGTCCATAATTGTCTATCGTTGCGGCGCGCATTATCTGAGAATTTATCACTCAGCGCGGAGGAGCTGTTCTCCTCGAAGAATAGCTCTTCTACGTTGGTGAATAGGGTCAAAATGTTGGTGATCCCCTCCAGCCCATCCCGTTGGCTCCGGCTCACAACATAGGCCGATGCACCGAGAGCGAGTCGCCTGACTCTCTTCATGTCTTGGGGTTCGAACTGCCCGATATCCCACCAGTCGTTTCCGCTGAGTACAGAATGAAATGTACTGTCGTCCCAATCCGCCTCAAACCGACTGATGTACAGTACATCTGTTCTGAAATTAAACCAGATGCGAGGGCCGCATGTTCGTGTCGGGAATGCCAGCTCATACCCGTAGTTTACGAGGACTTGACGAGACTCGATCGTCACGTGCAATAGCGGCGGTATTGGCGCGGTGCTGTAGAAGCATCCGCTTCGTACAAATTCCCACGCTATATGCCCGTTCTCGGATAAAAAGTGGTGGGGAATACCCGGCGTCTCTTTGGTCGACGCCCATGGCTGGTGGCGAGGAGGAGGGCCGCTGAGCCCGTAGGCCTCAAGGGCTAACTGTCGGCCGTAAGCCCTCCCGGGTCCGGGTGTCGATGGAATGCGCGCCCGCCAATTATGCGCGAAGTACGCGATAGAAGGGTGGAGATGTAACTGCGCGGGCGTTGTTCTGAGCCGCTCTTTGAAGGCTTCACGGTCTTCGAGCGCTTCCTGGACGTGAACGAAGCGAGGGGGTGATGCCAGCAGATATATCATTCGGCGAAGCTCAAATGGGAGGAGAGGGAACTGGTGAAATGAATCAGGCGCCATTTTTGGGTTGATACACGAGTGCAATCTTGAGTACGGGCCATCCCCTTGGACGCGGAGTTTGCCCAGGTTCTATTTGGGGGGATAACGAGGTCACGGTCAGCGAATTTCAGTTCTGACTTTGGCGGTGAGACGGCATGTTGTCGCCGGGCAACCCCTCGTTGCTTGTCCAATCGAGGTTAGCATATGTATATTTATATATACGGTGTGTATTCATGTCGTTAGAACTGTACGTAACAGGTTTGTAATCTCAAAACAACTTGTTCAGAGACTAGATAACTCGACGATGAGGATGCTTTCTACAACCTCTTTCGCATCAAGTTGACTGGATACAATGTAGGTTGTGGCATTCGTGTGACTGAGGTCTGTAGGCACTAATTATAGACCAGTCGGTACCTGGCTTGAACAGGTGCACCAAAAACGGTGTCTTGGCAGCCGTTGTGCTGTGTACATACTTGTACTTAAGAACCTAGATCTCCGTAGTCTGAACTCCGAAGAGTATGATACGGCTCACGTCTGCTGCAGTCATATTACCTGCTTCTTTTCCTTCCATCATATCTCTATTTCCGGGTTGGTTTGAATTTTGTAAAACTGAACTGCCAGTTTTCCATGATGGCTCAATACTCTCAACGGTCGTCATTGGGTAACTAGAGGGTCCGCCTTGAACACGTTAGGTTCCGAGAACAGCACAACTTCCACATCAAAGGAAGAGGTGAGGCACGAAGAAGAAGAGCAGAGATAAATGATTAATAACTATTAAAATCCAAGTTTGAAAAATTAGGAACACACACTCTGCCCAGCTACTCTTCACTCGAATCCTATCCGTTCCTAAGTCTCCAGTGCTTGGGCTCTATTTTCTTACCCGGTAAGAACTACGTCTCGTCTTTTTAGAATGAGGAAAGTGTCTCTCACTAATTGATATAATGCCCAATATGATAGCTTGTTTATCATGTATTCGTCGCTTCGCCGCAGCCGGTCAACTGGAGCTCGCGTCGTAAGCAAGCAACGCAGGACACGCTCGCTGCAATACCTCAATCCAGGCTCTCATAACTGCCAAAATAAAACTCATCCGGTGATTAGAAATCTAAGAAACATAGTCGCTTATACATGGATACGTACGTATTAGAAGCCTCTTCTCGGGCATCGCGACTTTGACGTGTTTTCCTTTGTCGTCGGAAAATAGATGGCATCGCTTCAGCCAGTGAAGTGAAGCATGATGAGGAAGCCATCGGAAATTCACTCCGCCGATCCGGTTGGACACCTACGGTAGTTGATAAGGCCGAGTTAGTCCGCCAAGGACACTTCTAGTACCTCGCCGTGAAGCCACCAGCACCCTACCTCCTTAGTCCTTATGATACCCACCATGTCGGGCGCAATCCCAATTTGTTCGGTAACCCGGACATACGTGGGAGGGTATGATTATTGTTAATTACATGCCAAGGTGCATCTAACAAAAGTTTTCCAGGATTTGGCATTCGACCGAAGTGTCCAAATCAGTCCCCCACCCGGTGAAACTCGGCTCCAAATGGGCCCGCAAGCAGACGTTGCAGCAAATACAGCACGCGCGATGTTACATGCTTCTGGGGTGCATCTTACCGATTGCTAAGCGGAGTATCCCGCTCTGAGGCTCTGAGTGGCCGGTTGGATATGCAGAGCGCATTCTAGACTCATGGCCGACATGTCGAAACAGCACGATGCAATATTTCTTATTTATTGGAACCAGGCAGAACGACATGATTGAAGGAACATGGCTCGGCCACGTTGGTTTTTGAGCTCCAGTCCAGGGCTGTTGGAGATACCCTCTTGGCTCCGTTGGCGAGAATTGCTCCCCCTTGTAGGATGCACATTAAGCAGGGTTGTTATTACTTGGGAACCAACCGGCATGAAGCTGGATACTGCCTTTCTATTTTACCGACAATTTGAGCCCCCCAAATATAATTAGTTTTTCCGAAAACATGGCTCTGATCGTCCTCGGCTCGCCAACCCTGATTCGTCTATTGCCTTCTTTGCCTCTCAAACCTCTTCAATACTGCCTACCCAGCAAGTGTAGCCGTTACGGTAGCGTAGAGTGACATCCCTCAATGTCGCCCCAAGGTGACTTTACAACGTTGCCTTACGCCCAGGCTAATGGAGTTCCTGCATGATATATTGATTTCGCGTCGAGCAATTGCTCGCAAACTCGTGAGGCCATAACGGGCCATTGCCGCGTCATTTGGTTTATCCAGGTTGTTAACATGAGATTGGCATGGTGTACACGTCAGCGAATGTCGACCCAGACTTATATACGACTACAGTACTCTGTAGCACTGTAAATGCCAGTAAAGGCCCGTGTTCTGATGGCGCCCGCAGATCGCTCGTGGAAGGACCTGTGGGAGCATACGTATACATGAGCGTGAGAACCTGATAGTCTCTCAAGGAGGTCTCATGAGCAGATTCTTGAGGAACGCACTGGTAAAAGAATTGAAAGTCAAAATGGGTAAAGGCATTACTTGGGCTGTAGCCCATAGCCTGTTGGCTGGGATGGTATCTGCGGTTGAGAGCTCGGGCAACTGCGCCCTCGCCACGACGACGATATACGTGCCTACGACAATATACGCCTTTGCACCGAATGTCACGAGTAGCCGTCAAGGCGACTCCTGTGTTGTCACATCATCGTCCTCGACGATAGAGACATCATCTACTTCGAGTGCTACGACAACCGACGTCAACACTCCGCCGAGCAGTTCTAGCATCACTACGACAATATCTTCAACGAGTCTAACTACCATTACCGTCACGCCTACTAGCCGGGGTAACACCACTATTACCACCCGAAGTTCTGTTCCAATAAGCACCGGGTTTCCAACACCTACAAGCACCCCAGGTTTGCCGCCGCCTCCGCCGCCGCCTTCAGGCCCATTCAGAGGGTTCAAGAACACAGTGTATCTGACAAGCTGGTGCGTATCGCCTCTGTTAGGATATGGCAAGTGGCTAATAGATCTCCAGGGGAATTGGTCAAGGAAAATACAACCCCAAGAGACTCCCAGTAGACGACCTGAGCCACGTTCTATATGCCTTCGCAGACATCTCTCCTAATGGAACGGTGCTACCCCCGGATCGGGCGGTAGATCTAGATAAGAAGGATCCCGATGACGATCACTGGGAGCCGGGTAGCAACGCCTACGGGGCCGTTAAGCGCCTGTACATTCACAAGAAGTGGAACCGTCACCTGAAGGTTCTGCTGTCGGTCGGCGGTGGCGAGTTTTCGCCCAAGTTCGCGGCCGCGACGTCGACCGAGTTGCGCCGGCAGACCTTCGCCAAGTCGGCCGTCAAGCTCGTCACGGACTGGGGGTTCGACGGCGTCGACATCGACTGGGAGTATCCGACAACCGAGACGGAGAGGGATAATCTGGTCAAGTTGGTGGCGGCCTGTCGCGAGGTCTTTGACGGATATTCGTTCCACAATCGCCTCAACTACCGGTTCCTCGTCACGGTTGCGAGCCCCTCGGGCCCGGCCAACTGGAAGTTCGTCGACCTGCCGGCGATGAATCGATACATCGACATCTGGTGAGCTATACCTCCCCCCTTCCGTGTCTTGTCATGACTTATCAATGGGTGACCGGCCCTAACCCTCCTTCTACTAGGCATCTCATGTCTTACGACTTTACCGGGAGTTGGGTCCATCAGAGCGGACACCAATCGAACGTGTTCTTGAACAAAAACAACGCAGCATCCACCCCGCTCAACATAGACGACGCAGTGCGGTACTACGAGTCGCAAGGGGTCAGTGGGCAGAGGATCGTGATGGGGCTGCCGCTCTACGGGCGCTCGTTCAACGGGACGTCGGGGCTGGGGCAGAACTACACATCCATCGGCACGATGGGTTACTATAAGGACCTGCCGAAGGCCGGGGCGCGGGAGGATTTCGACGACGTTGCCAAGGCGGCGTACAGCTACGACCAGAAGAGCAGGGAGTTGGTCTCGTACGACAACGTCCGCAGCACGGCGTTCAAGGCCAATTACGTCCGTGATAAGAAGCTCGGCGGCGCGTTCTTCTGGGAAGTGAGCGGCGATCGCGGCGATCGTCAAAGCCTTGTGAAGACGATGTCTCGTACGCTGGATTGGCTCGATCGCACGCCGAACAACTTGCGCTACCCGACGAGCCAGTACCGGAATATTCGGTTCGGGATGCCTGGCACTTGATTATTTAATTTGTTTGTAGACTGGGATGATGTGTTTTTAAGGAGAATAGGTGGTACAAAACTTTGGGGCTTCCCTTGGCATAACACATAGCAAACTTTTTTGTATAAAAGAGACAATTTGGTATCGAATCGTTGAATACCTAGAAATGCGTGCTTGCCTTGCTTGGTCTGTAATATTCCTGATTCTTTAGAGGGGTTATGGTAAATGTTCAAGCAAGGGTCCCTTGACGCTCTCAACCTCGCTACGCATATGCGAGAGCAGTTTCTTCCTTGGCTTGCAGCTAAGCAGGCGTCTATAGACATGGGTAAACATAGGTATATATTGCTTGCAGTTTCCGTATATACAATTGGGTCCAGAGTTGGTGTATCTCAGATTGAACGTTGAACCAGCTCTTTTCCGATGTGTCTCTCATGTCTCGCCGTATACGTAGGCGCCTGTTGACTCTTCAACAGCGACTTCGATCTTTGACTCCTCGATTTCTTTGCCGTTTACTTTGATACCGGCGCGCATGACCTCGCCAGGGAGGACGGGTCCGACGCCCTTCGGAGTTCCTGTTAAAACAATGTCGCCCTTCTCCAGAGTCATAACTTGAGAGATGGCGCTCAGCATATGGGGAACTCTGAAGAGGAAGAGGTTTGTTGAGTCGTTCTGTCTGGTCTCGTTATTGACAGACAGGTACAGCTCAATGGAGTGAGGGTCAGGGATGGCCGATTTCGGGATGATGTTGCTCATGGGTAAAAAGGTATCAAAGCCCTTGTTGATTGACCAAGGTAGGCCCTTCTTTTTGGCCTCCCACTGGACATTCCTGGCAGTCATATCGATGGCCAAAGCATAACCTGCGAGATAACATTAGCCGCGGTCCACATTGCCGAGGCTGGGGCCCATACTCTCAATGGCGTCAATAGCACCGGCCTCATCCTCGACCGGGAAGTCCTTCAATGTCTTTCCAATGACCAAGGCAAGCTCAACTTCGTAGCTGAGGTCGACGCCCCGGGGCCGTATCACCGGGCCCTCTCCAGGCAAGAGGATGGAGCTTGTGGGCTTCAGGAAGTAGAAGGGCTGCTTAGGCCGGGCGCTGTTAAGCTCGGCGATATGGTCCCTAGCAGTGCATGCTGTCAGCAAACCATGAAGCGGCTCAAACTGAGGGGAGGCCGATACTCACGCATAGTTGCGCCCAATGCACACGACCTTGCGAGCCTGTCGGAGGCTGGCGGCTGAAGATGAGGCCATGGCGAAACCGCGACGAAAGACGTTCATGGTGAGGAGCGGGGCGAAGATAGCGGCGAACCGTTTCGTTGTCTCTTATATACTGCTTCGCAGCGGGACAGGGCCAGGACGACTCCAACGGTCAGACACACTTCGGTCGATGCGGGGGGCCCCGAAGTGGAAGGGGAGCGCGCGTCACGGGCGTTGAGTTGGACGGACACGGACGGATGATTCGCCAATGCGGGTTTATTTTTCTGCTCGGATCGCCCAACGGCAAGTTGTCGCGCGATCCCGGGCAGAATTGGCACCGACCAACGGTCGTAAATATAAATCCGGTGGCTTCGGCGACAACACTAGGACACTTCCGTGAAAGTCATCGTCGAGGAATCGCTAGACTACTGGGTAGGCCCATTAGGGGCCCTTACCTGTCAGTGGTCACCTACCCCCGTGCGACGTCATCACCGGGGGCGGGCATGCGATGCGGCCTGTAGATAGGTATCTATCCAGTACCTAGGTAGGCACAAGTAGGCACTTTAGTTGGTACCATTAGTGGTCAACTCCGGGTAGGTAGGGCTGTTGGCTGGAGAACCTTGGAAGCGTGTTCGGAGGAAGACGCATATCGGATAGCGGGGTCATTGGCCCGCAATCTAAGCTACAGAGGTACTAGGTACCTATAACTACCTACGTAGGTACGTACTTAGACGATTGCTTCCTTTTCGATAGGTTTTGCCATCCCAAATCGGAATGGGAATCCAACCTGAGCCACGCCGCTTTAAGCCTGAGACGTATTACCGTAATTGCACAAAAACAAAAACCGTTTATTGTAAGCCGAATTTTAGCATGCATTACAGGACGGTCCGTACGAGCGACTCCTTGGGAAGTCGAGGAATCTGCAACTATGCAGATTCACACAGTTCCAAGCTCTGGCACTCCTACGCCGCCGCCGCAGCAGCTGCATATGCAAGGGAGGTTCTTACATATACCGAGGCCGCGCCGGTTCTCAACGCTTTGCTCTTGACTAGACCCGAAGTTGACCGAAAGTCTCTCATCGCATTAAAAGATCGCAGAGTTGACGGCACCTGCGAATAGCTCATACAACACCCCAACTACCAAGAGTGGCTGACAAACGCCAATCTACCACTCCTCTGGATCTCTGGCAGCCCTGGAAAAGGAAAAACGATGCTGGCAATTTATGCTACTAAGGTACTACAACCAGTAGTTGATGCTAACGATAATAGCAACCGGAACAAGAACCGGAACACCGCGTTGACCATATTAAGAGGCATCATGCATCAATGGGTCAATCGACATCCACACATGGCACAACATATCAAGAACTCCTTCGGGGGGACTGAAACAACTAAATATAACTTACCGTATCTAGCTTTGTCTCCTTGTGGAGGGTTTTCCTGACCCTTATTTGACGGAGTGCGTCTTCCCAGGTAGTCTGTGTGCTGGATGGTTTGGATGAATGCGAAAAGGAATCGCTCAGGCAGCTTCTCAATGCTGTTGGAAATTATTTGTCGAACTCTCGGGATAAGTCAAGTCCACGGCTCAAGCTTATTCTTCTCTCCCGACCCCAGCCGGCTGTTTTGGAGAGTAGTCTCGGCCAATATTAGCAGATCAGGTTGGATAATTCTGACACAGAGGTTTCCTATAATGTTAAGAGGTACATCTTCGCCAAAGTTGCTGAACTGGCATCCGAGCAAACCTTCTCAGAAGAAATGGTTACGCATATTCAACAGACCTTGTTGGCTAGCGCGAATAGTACCTTTTTGTGGGTTGGATTCATTGCTAATGAGGCCTTGGTGGTGTCTATCAGCGGCTGCTTCAGCAAATCGACGACAAGGAAGCGCTGGTGCCCGTTCTTCAATGGATCGTTCTTGCTGCCCAGCCCCTCACAGTGAACGAATTGACAGCAGCCACATGAATCGAGGCTTCGGGCACCTTGCCAGCAACTGAAGTGATCAAGAATCGACTCAGATTCTGCGGGCTACTCGTCAAAATTGAAGAAGATGTTGATCAACGCTTACTTCGGGGCCAACGGGCAGTCCACCGGTAGCCAGCTGCAGGAACTGTGCGATGAATGAAATCAGACGTTGGACACAGAAAATACGTCTTTACAAATGACATGGCTTTAAGGCTTCGTTTGCGACTTCAGGTTTTCCTTTAGACCTCCCTAGATCATTGTGTCCCTTGCGTCTCCTTGACAAACTTGCAGTTAGGTATTTGTACTAGGACCCTTCACTGTCCTCCAATATGTGGGACGGAATTGCACTCTTTTCCCAAGATCCTGCCACACTGCTATATCGCAATCTAAGACATTGTCATATCAGGATCTGGAACTTTGTCACACCGACTTGCGCCTCGTCAGGCTTATGGAAGGAGGTATCACAACAGGGGTCAGCCCACCCGAAACCACGGAAGACTCTCGCCAGCGGATCTGAGATCTGAGGCGTCAATAGCGGGATGCTTACCGCCGTGCCTTCCCCGCCATCTCTCCTAATGAGATTCATTCACAGTTATACGTACGTACCATTGGTTCTGTCGCAGTTTCATACTGTCAAAATTTCCATCCCCTATCTTTCAAGGTTGCCTTGCATCAAAAGTTCAAGCCCACACTCTCTCGGCGCCGAAATACCTTGACAATTCTTTTGTTACAAGTCCTGTGCGTATCTCGCTATTGTATCGCCTCTACTCTTCAATAAGACCGTGTAGTGCCAGGCAAGCTGTCCCTAAAATAGAAAGCTTTGCCGGCGAAGCTTTTGTCCATTTTAATACGCTGTAAACCTAAGTGCGAAAGCACATAGATTTAAGTGCCTATTTTCTATATTCCTACGCTTTCCAATAACCCGACCCTTAGGTATCTTAGATCTTATCTTCATCACTTACACCTCCTGTGCTCCACCATTAGCGCAGCTTCGATTTTCGGGAAAGGAGTCATGACGAGAGCAGAGCTCAAGCAACGGCAGGTGCCGAAAGCCAACATGAGTACCATAAACGACACGACTCGGCCGAGGGCTAAAGCGCAAACCGTAACTTGGGAGCAGATTTCGGAATGGCAGTTCGACAATAAGCATATCCTCAGTGGCTATCGGCCAGAGAAGGCAAACTACCTGGAGATCTTGACCAGCTTGACCTTCTTGCACAATGAGACCTGCAATGTGTACACTCATCTGATCGGGGCTCTCGTCCTACCACTTATCGCAGGTACCTTCTTGCGTTACCTGGCTGAGCCTCAATTTCTCAACGTGTTGTCAATGGACTACACTATCTTTGGAATCTACTTCTGGTGTGCGGAGATCTGCTTAGTCTTGAGCGCACTTTACCACCTAATGCAGCCCTATTCGCATGACGTGGAACAATTCTGGCATGGAATGGATTTGCTTGGTATTGTCATTGTGACAGTGGGCACCTTCTCTTCCGGCATCTACTATGTGTTCTTCTGCGAAGCAAGCCTGCAAAAGCTGCACTGGGCCATTGTCAGTCTTCCCGACAAATTGCCACCACTAGGATCAAATCCACCCACTCATATGCTGACCTGGATCCTAGATCTTGACCACGGGCGCAATCACCGGTGTGCTAATTTCAAACCCATCACTCAAGACACCGCGCTATCGGAATTTGAAGGCAGGCGCCTTCGTTGTTTTTGGCGCTTCATCATTCATACCCCTACTGCATGGAGTTCAGCGATATGGGCTTGAATACATGCTCGAATACGCAGGAATGAAATGGTATCTCCTAGAGCTAACTTTCTATGGCACCGGAGTCGCCTTGTACGCGGTATGTCTACCCGCTCACCCATCATCTGAGAGATAAGGCCTCTGACAAACATCTACAGTTCCGGATTCCGGAGCGTCTGGCGCCCGGTAAATTTGATATCTGGGGAAGCTCACACCAAATCTTCCATGTGGCTATTTTATTCGCAATGTATACACACTTGACTGCTCTGCTGCAAGGTTTTACAAATGCTCATACACTGGATGTGTGTCAGCTTCAAGGCGTTAAAGGACCGAGTTGAGGCTGAATGCAGATCGAAGACTGGGCTGCTTTGACTCTGCATGAACAAGGGGCAAGCTTAACTCTACGTTCGCATGGTTAACCTTGACTGTCTCTTATTTCATACTAATATTAAGCTTCGTTACTTCAACGTTGCTTATGCAAAGATTATACTATATTTATTACTTGGGAGGGAGGAGGTAGACTTGAATCCATTTAGAATAAAAACAGTTACTTATTGCGGTGCATTTACAGTAATACACGTTCAACACATTCTGGAGGTTCTAGATAAGGGCTAGACTAGAACCTTCCGTTTTAAGAGCCGGAACTGTTTCAAGGTCCATGTCATGACGCTTGTGTACTATACGAACTACACCTCTCACCCGTCTATCGTACACTTCCCTTACACTCTCCAAGCTTTAGTCTTGCCTGAATCCTACAACTGAATATACTCTTACTACTCGTTGTACCTGACCTGTGAGACTTCCCTTCTGTCGTGATAGTCCATTTCTCTCTGCAGAAATAATGCAGAAATGCACACGGGGCAGTTCCACAGTCACTTGACTGATAACTGGCTGAGTGAGCTGAGCCTACCTAAGTACCTAGGTAGGCAAAAGCGGCGAATGCGCTAAGCCTAATATGTCGTGCGCTGGGAAAGTGGTAACCGTCAGAAGTACAAAACCTCATCGGAAAATAGTAGTACAGGTACCAGGGCCCAGCAACTTTGCTGGTGGGCACTGCAGATACAGTGCACCTTTTTCCAATTTACCTAATATGTTAGTTTACTAGAAGCAAGTATAACAAGATGCACCTCAAGGAAGTGGTGGTTACGCACACGACTCGCATACCCGCGAACAGCCAAGTGGTCCAGTATCCTATTATTAGTGATGCAAGTACCGAAACGCTGGGTAGCGGAGGGTACCTACGGTAAGGTCAAGCCTTACCATGTACCTACTTGTACCTATCCGAGTAAGACAATACCTACCTACCTAGGTACTTAAGTAACTAATAAGAATTTATCGCTCCACCCATTCTTTACATCACAAACATCCTCATCCTTAAGCACCTGCCTACCTACTTAGTACCTAACTCACTCTCTACTCTCCAACATACCTACCTACCCTCACGACATAGGTATCGCCCGCCCTCCATTCTCATCTTAGCCCCTACTGTCGCCCACCAGACACAACTAGGTATCGCGCATTGCACGTGTTAGTATGGAGGCTCTCCAGCTGGCCCAGATGCTGGCCGATCTGAATGATCTCCAAGCTGCTGTAAGTGGGATTATCTTGCTTACGCCCACGCGCCCTCACCGCTGCGACAGCGCGCGACTGACCTGCCCCGCCTCACCCCAGCAGGACCAAGGCGCTGCGAAGACCCTCGTGTCCGCCAACAAGACCCTTGATGCTCAGGACCGACCCAGCGCCCAAGTACACCACGAACGAAGCGCTACAGAGGGTCGCATAACCTCTCCGCCCGCTCTTGGTCGCATGACCGATAAATATGGTCGTCGCATTTTCTCGCCGCCGCTTTCGAGAACCAATTCGGCGACACCTTCAACGATTCCGGGTACGCCCCGCGGCGAACACGTACGTGGCCCATGTTGGTCTCGTGATTGCGCCCCTGCTGACAGGTCCCGTAGGCCGCCGACTCGGACGTCGACAGGGCTTCCACCCTGCTTTCTCTTTACGAGATTCGCGCCAAGCTGAAGGAGCAAGATAGCAGCAGCTTAATGAAAGCCCGAGAAAAGATAAATGCCCTGGCGGCGAAACAGCAGCAGCAGAGTGTGGCAGCGAAAGAGAGGAAAGCAGCGTTTACCCACCAGCGAGACCGAAGCGAACCACCCAGACTGCATTACCCCGGAAGGACTTAGGTCGGCCTCAAGAGTTTCTGGAATTGACCAAATAATGGGAAATGGCGTTATAACGGACACATAAGGGGCGGTCGAGTCGGGATTCTCTACGAGGTGATGTACTCGGCGCTGGGGTATCGACGGATCACAGCTTAGCGATCGGACTGGCCTAAGTCCAAGGGATCTTTCTCTTGCTGGTTTGGCGTGCTTAAAAAAAATATGCGTTGTATTTGGGAGTTTCATGATGTTAATGGTAATGAGGGAATGACACGAATATACGATATTACGGACTGTTACGGGCGCGTGCTGTGCATCCATAGTCGCGACACGATCATCTGCGAATTTGGAATGCAACCATGACGAGGCTTCGCAATTCCGAGCATTGGCCGCATCATCTCTCCAGCAAAAGCGATATTTACCCCCATGCACACTACTATCACCGTCGTGAGACAACCTCAACGTGGGCTTCATTGGGACTCGGAGCTTATGTTGGGACACAAGGCAAAGTTTCGCGATATTGGCGCCCTAATCGGTTTGCAACATATCTACTAAAATACATAGGCGTTATTGGATCAAGTCAGAAGATGGTGAAAACAATGGAAAGGCTCACTGTTAAACGCTGCCTTATATCTACGCTATTCGTGTATGCAGAGACCACGGGTCAGATCGGAAAGCCAGCCATCTAAGACCGCGTCGCAATACCTTGGAAACAGGAAGGCCTCGGATGCTTACAAAATACTTTTTGTAGATCTGAGGGAGCATGTGATATATCAGTTAGCACTCGAACTCCTATTTACCTAGGTACACCTTCATAATGTAACCTGAGGGTTCTCCCGTGGGAATAAATCGACTCATGCCCTGCCAAAACCCACCAATACCAGAGTCGCCAACCATGCCACATACCTCTCACACTGATTCACCGGTTTACACATCACTATTGCTATCTTAGGTACCTACCGGTACTTATCCATTAGATAGGGTCCGTATACATTGTACTCTCCTTAACCATTCGGGAATTTATTGACACTAAAAATTGCAGCCGCTGTCGCACACCAATACGATTAGCCTTCACTCTGTTGTCAAGGCGTGTGTACATCAGATTAGTGGCAGGGGCCAAAAGATCGATATATAGGTCGTTATAGTTAGTTTATACAGGTCACTCACTTGTCGAGCGCCAACCATGGGTATCAGCGACATAGTCAATTACTCGCTCAAAGTCTAAAAGCACGCTTTCCATATAGGGCCAATTGTATTGAAACGCTAAATGTTAGGCTGTGGCTGTTTCCTATCTGCGATTAAGAGGTGGATGGAATATGTGCGGATTCTGTAGCAAGTCTCATATGCGAATCGGCTCCGGGTAAGTGGGCACTCTGCCTATTTGGTCACTTTTTTTAACCAATCATACTTAGCCTTCGCTTCCGATCCGGAAATGGCCAACCTAAAGCCCGTGGCGGTTTGGTATGCTCTTGTATAATGACATGATATATAAATATGGTGGTAGTCGTTGTCGTAAATATGGATTGTCGAGTTAGCAAGATCTCACATTTACCCTATAGGCTGCCACTACGAACACGCCGTCCATTTCAAACTGTTCAACGCAGTCATATCCTTCTTAAAACTCGGGTATACGGGAAAACCCTCTTCATTATGACTAAGACCGCGTTGATTCTTCTTGACATCCAAACCAATATTGTCGAGAGGGTGAAAAACTTTATCGATATAGACCAATACCTTGAAAAGGTCTCGTCGACTCTGGCCGAGGCCCGTAAAGCCGGGATTCTTGTTGTTCAAGTAACGAGTACGTTGTCGAAGCCGGCTATTTCCTGTTCTGGCAAGGTTTAATCTACGCTCTCGCATAGTCTAACTCATGAAGTTGCACAGCCGGATTTCGGCCAAGCTATGCAGATGCTTCACCACGAAACCCCATGACTGCACATGTGAAGGGGTCAGGGTTATTCAAAGACACGGACGCATCTGTACAGCTTCATCAAGCCATCGTCGGGGCGGCCGCCGACGACATCCACGTCAAGAAACGACGGGTATCGGCCCTCTACGGCAACGACCTAGACATTGTGCTGCGCTCCTCCGGGGTAGATAAGATTGTGGTTGCCGGCCTCGCTACGAGCGGCGCCGTCTTGTCGACGGTCCGGCAAGCCTTCGATATGGACTATGAGATCACTGTGCTCGCCGACCTGTGTGCGGATCCGCAGACTGACGTGCACGAGATCCTGGTGAAGAAGGTGCTCTCGAAACAAGCATCGGTGTTGAATGCGGCGGAATGGCTGGCATCGCTTGGGGAAGGACTATGAGGAGTGAAGCTCAAGTGAGGTTCCGGGCTGGAGGAAGACAAGTATTAGGTAGTAGTACCTTGAGTACGTATTTTAGCCTGAAACCCGCATTCCACTGGAGCTACCTAGCTACCTAAGGTACCTAACCTCTTGGGTAGCAGGCACCTAAATGCCTAGGTACCAGGTGCAGAGAATACTACCTACCCCCCCTGCAGGTGGGAATGTACCTACCTCTTACGTAGGTACGGAGTAAGGTACCACACTAGGAACTGATAAAGGCAGCCAAGACAAGCCGGCGGATAAGAACGCGTCGGTCGGGTAAAACTCCCACTCAGCAACCCATCGCAGTCAGTAGACGTCACTTTCCCTCCCTCTAACCTTCTTCCGCTCAATCGATCACATAGCATCACTGCTAAGCTGCGTCTCTGCACCGCTCACATACCAACTCGACGGGGATGGCGGCAAGCGTCGATGCAAAGCTCTTGAGAGCTACCAAGTTCCCTCCCGAGTTCAACCAAAAGGTTGACATGCAGAAGGTCAATCTACAAGTCATGAAAAAGTAGGCAGCGAGCGCTCTCTTGACTCTGTCGCACCGCGCCGCAGCTGACCCGACGTGCCGTAGATGGATTGCCAGCAGGATATCCGAGATTCTAGGCTCAGAAGACGATGTCGTAATTGAGCTATGCTTCAATTTAATTGACGGCCCGCGCTTCGTACGTTTACCTCCCCCAGTCGCCGGCGTTGATGGCACGGCGTGATTAACTTGTCCATTGCAGCCCGACATAAAATCCCTTCAAATCCAACTCACCGGTTTCCTGGATAAGGATACAGCCCCCTTCTGCAAGGAGCTCTGGAAGCTCTGTCTGAGCGCACAGTCTAGTCCACAAGGCGTCCCGAAAGAGCTTCTAGAAGCAAAGAAACTCGAGCTTATTCAGGAAAAGGTACGCGATGAGTGTAAAGGAACCCCCCCTTGGTGCTTGTAGCTAACGGAACCAAGATGGACGCGGATAAAGCTGCTGAGGAGGCCCGCATCCGCCGTGAAACACAGGAGCGTCGAGATCGCGAGCTAGCCGAAATCCGAGATCGAGAGCGACGAGATCGTGGCTTCCGTGGGGGTCGAGGCGACAATTGGCGTGGAGCCAGACGCGGCGGCGACAGAGCCTTCGATGACCGGAGGGGATTCGGGCGTGGTATGGGCCGAGGCGGATCACCTAGACGGGACCGCGATTCCTATCAAGGAAATCGCGATCGCTACGTGCCCGATGGACGTCGTACGGGACGGCCTGACTCCCGACGCGGACGTTCCCCTACACGCTCGGCTTCTACAGAATCACGTAATTCCTCTCGCTCACGGTCAATAAGCGATACCAACAAACGAGCACGGCGAGATAGTATGAGATCTACGAGTCCTCGACGTCGGACCGGGAACCGGTCTCCTCCTCGTTACAGGAAACGAGAACGATCCACCCGCCGAAATAGTAATCCCCGTGGCCGTGGTAACCGTAGCAGGCACAACACGTCGTCGCCAAATAGTTACTCCGGTTCGGAAGGCAGTAGTAGATCACGCTCGCCTGCTCCGAAAAGACGTAGATACTCCGACTCTGCTAGTCGCTCGAGATCCCCAACACGTAGAGATAGTCGACGTCTAAGCCGATCTCCGTCAATCGCATCATCACGATCCCGATCCCGATCAGGATCAGGATCTCGGGCTCCGAGGAGACGACGGGCTCGCGATTTCATGTCTCACGGTTCGCCCCCAAGCCGTCGCAGACGCGAATTAATCAGCCGCAGCCCATCTCCCAGCCATCGTGGACGGCTGAGACGGTCTCCCTCGCGAAGTCCCAGTCGATCCGAATCACCGGAGAAGCGCAGAAGGTCTCGGCACAGGAACCTTAGTGGAAGTAGAAGCAGGGGTAGAGATGCCAGCGCATCTCCCGACAGGCCTGGTCCCTCAAAGAGCCGGAGACACTCCGGCTCCCCCCGATCCCGTAACGACAGACCAGCTGATCATTCGGAAGATGAAGACAGACCCCGATCACCAAAACGTGATGCGGCTTCAGCGGCCTCAGAGGTTCGTTCTTCTTGATGGGGATCTTGTGTCTAACTTTTCCTCCTTTCGAGAGCTGACTCTTCGTCGTCAGGCCAAGACTCCACAGCAACGGGCTAGCGAACTGAAAGAAAAGCTTCTAAAAGACAAAATCATGAAGATGAGAAGAACCTCGAACGGCGACGTGGCTGGAGGTGACGCTAATATTGCTAGAGATGCAGATTCGGTAGCCCAGTAATGTGTCAGCCATACTTGCATGGAATGTCGCATCCTGTTGTATCGAGGTTAGTCGTGTCATTATCTAGCATCTCTATCAGCAATAGTCACCAAAAAAGAAGAAATAGAGAGAGGATCAGATTTTATGCATAGCCGTGCCCTACTACCCTCTCAGACAAACCCCATATCTCCGACTGTACCATGTGAATTGTATAAGCTCTTGAGACTAGAGGGCATGATAATAGTCATGCTTCCGGAGGGTTATCTAAGAAACGTAAAAAAGTGCTTCGCTGTATGGCTTGCTTGTTATGTATCAACTACCTACTTCTATACTTAGAGCTTACCGTCGTGCTTGTTCCAGTGATGTTCGTATCTGGGTCCTACCTTTCCGCCTTATCTTGAAAGCAGATTTAAATATTGTAGGGATGATGTCGTCACTCATCAGCGCTTACTTGTTCGGTTTTTTTGAGTTGTCGGCAGCTTGGGATCAATTAATTGAATTGATGCCCTCTGCCTCGGTCGGGGTTCGACGTGGGGCAGAACTTGACCACAGGGACCCTGAAAAGAGCGGCGGCGGTACGTAGCCAACCACCTATACGGCCGACTGGCTGACTTACACCCCATGCAAACCAACATCATGGGCCAGTAGTCGTATCTGCATGCAAGGCTGTCTCGACGTCGTACGTCTGTGTGTGCCCTGTTCTCATCGCAGCATGGCGGAGAACGTACGTGGTCAGCGTCGTGACTCGGCGCGGTGACGCCAGGGGGGGGCGATCACCGAAGCCCGCGAGCCAGAATGCGGGCCAAAATCAGGTTTCGTCGACGCCTGACGTCAATCGCCGCGCCGCCGCCAACCCGGACGACCCTGCGTCCGCGCAGGGCGGGCTGTTATATAGCTACGCGTGCGCAGCCTCATGATTGTAAATTGCCAATAGATCCATAGCCCAGCGAAAGACTAATATTAATTCCAGCGATCTGTATTGCGTTGCGTTGCGTTGCGTCGAAAGCGCTGCATTCTATCGTGGTCAAAGAAACACGCGCAAGTCACCCATCAGATAATCACCATCGACCATTATATACAGACACACACACATATACACACCCATATATATATATACAAGTGTGTAAGGCACCGACAGTCATCGACATCCTCATCGTAACCGCCGCTGTCGCCCGTCGCCCGCCATGCCTCACCCGTTCCACCCCGACGACTTCCCCGTCAACAAAGACGCCGCCCTGCGGCCCACGCAGACGTTCTACCTCCGCGGCGCTATCCACTTCAAGACGGATGCGCAGATCTACGAGCTGTCGGGTCGGCTGCGCCAGCCGTGGAACAACTTCAGCCACGCCTTCCTGGACGAGGTGTCCCAGACGGCCGACAAGCTCCGCGAGGCCGAGAACCCGCCGACGTACGCCATCTCGAGCTGCGGCAACATGATGCGCACCATCAAGACCATGACCGACGACCGCGGCGAGAAGGTCTGCGACCTCAACATCACCTTCGTCTCCTTCGACCTGTCCACCGTCAAGTTCCCGCCCGGCAGCCCCCACTCGCGCCACCACGTCGAGATGTGGCCCGTCGACGAGCGCGCCGCCAACGAGGGCGCCAAGCACGAGGCCTTTGTGCGCCACAGCATCCCCTACTTCTGGGACATGACGCGCGGCCGCGTCGGCGTCCTCTACAAGTGCCTCAACCAGACCCGCGTCGAGGTCGCCCGCGTCGCCGGCTTCGGCTTCGACAAGGACGCCGTGCTCGTCCTCAACGGCGACGAGGTCGATGACGTCGTCGCCCTCTCGACCTGCGTCATTCTCCTCAACGGCCGCGACGCTATGGACACTTAGACGCCCGGCTACCGCGTTTTCTCCACCGGCTGCATGTAAACTACCACACTATCTACACTAACTAAACCTTCCTCGTTTGGCGGGGCCAGGAAGAAACCGGGTGGGCGTTGTTGCGATTCAGGGATTTATTCGGGTTCGGTCTCTTCCCACTAGTTTGCATTCATTATTGGCTTGTAATTGGAGTTGTAGTATGTATCTATTCTGTATGAATTATGTCATCCACGAAACCGGCGAAGGCCTGTCTTTCCCTCTATCATGTGTCATTTCTAATAGAAAGAGAATGGCCCTGACCCGTATCTTGCAAAACCCTTTCCCCTGTAAAATGTGACATCTAACTTAGGTCGGTGTGTCTCGCGATATCCATAAACCCGTCTGTTGCGCAACGCCCTCCCGCCGTCATTCCATCCCCCAGAACTCATAGATCGCCTTCAGCGCACCCAGGGGATGCGTGAATGGGAAGTTGTGCGCGCCCGGCACGATGCGCCAAAACACATTATCCCTGCCTCCTATCAACGGTAGGGCGTCTTCCTCGTAGTCCTCCCGCTGTATCAGGTTGTCGTCCCGCCCTATCAATACCGCGGTGGTCCCCGGCTTCCGCTTGGCCAGCAACCGCCAGTACTGCTGCTGCTCCATGAGAGGGGCGTACCGGACGGTCGACATCATCGCCGGGACGAACCCGTCGTTGTAGTCGAGGGACCAGTGCACGAAGCTGACGACGTCGAGCTCGAAAGGCGTCGGTACGTGCTGTGTGGGCGGGTCCACGGTGTCCTGCACGGCGAGGTCGACAAAGTCCTCCTTCTCCTCGTCGACGGCCGACGGCACCGCGCTCGCCAGCGCCCGCCGCTTGGAGACGGCGTTGTCGATGGGCTTGCGGAGGCGGCTCTTGGTCATCCAGGCGAGGAGGCGCTCCGGCACGAGCCCCGAGGTGAAGACCAGCCGGCTCAGCCGGCCGATGTTCTCGGGGCGGATGAGCCCGGCGGGCGAGAGGAGGACCAGGGACTCGACCATGTGCGGGAAGGTCGCGGCGAAGTTGACCGCGATGGCGCCGCCCAGGGAGTAGCCCACGAGGCCGAACGCGCCGTTACCCGTCCACGCCAGCGGCGACGACGCGAGCACGAGCAGGATCTGGGAGACGAAGAGCCGCGTGTCGTAGGGCAGATCGCCGGGCGCGTCGCTGTACCCGCGCCCGAACAAGTCGAACATTAGCACCCGGCACCCCCTCTCCACCAGCGGGTTCGCTATGTCCGACAGCGTCATGCACGACGTGCTGATGCCGTGTATGAGGAGGATCTTTCGTCCCGTCTCGGGCCCGAACTCGTAGACCCGTATGTTACCATACTACGGTAATATTCCAACATGAGCAGCAGGGACGCAGGGACGGAGGCAGCGGGAGGACATACCGGCGTGACGACGTCTCTTGCGCCGGGAAAGTGGTCTGTCTGATAGGTGGCCTTGGCCAGCTCCGCTCCGGACAGCCGTCGCGTGCTCGAGGCGAGAGGGCCGCGGATGATCTGCGGCTTCCGGGGCCAGAGTGCCAGCCGTGCAAGGGAGGCCAGCGCTAGGGTGGCGACGACGCTCGTCACGACGGCCGCCGTGGCCGTCGAATCGCTCGATGAGCGCAAGCACTGGGCCACTGTATCCATGCCGCCTCACTCTATATCGTCGCTGACATGTGCGGTGACGCGCAGGCAAGCAAAAGCCAATTCTCTATCACGTCTTTACTAGTGCAGGCTTACTTAATCGTCCTGTAGTGAGGGCCGGAGGTCCGGGTTGAGTGAGCCAGTCTGGAGATGAGGAATGGAAAAATCGACACCTATTCTATGACGAGTGCGCGCCTTCTTCGAACCTGAGAAGACGGTGAAAATGAAATTACAGCCTCTAGTCAGTTACCTGAGTTGCTGACCCAACAGGCTGTTGCCTCGGTACAGGCTTCCTTGCTTTCAAAGTCGCCTCGGCACCAAGTTGTGCATACAAATATGTTACTACCGGGGCTGCCTTGTGTATCTATCTGCATCATGCAGTTACCGAGTTCAGTGTCTATCGTCATCAGGTACTCAGGTACAAACATGATTCAGTACATGGCCGTAAACTATTCAGTTGTGTGGTAATGCCTTAACATGGTCTTCTCGGGCCGTAGTAAATGTTCCCTTTCCCTCTCATTGAAATGAATTTCGTAGTTGTCTTAGTGGGTAATAAATGACCGCAAACCAGTAGGTACACGGCCACTTACACGCCATCTTAACGTCTCAAAATCCGGCTGTGGGTGACCTGAAGGTTCTTGTCAAGAGTGTCACAAGATCCATGTACCGATACTTGATTTCAAACTTTGGGAGTGACAGTTAGATACATCCTTTCAGGGCAGATCCTAGAAGGGAACAGTACCATCGGCCTGAGCACGATGCAGCAGTAGCCAGCTATCCTGTGGTACCAGTGTGATGTCGAAAGACTCACAGGTTATGGGAGCGAGCCGTGAGGCATAGGATGCCAATCCAGAATCATACAAGCGACGCTATCTTGCATAAAACTCCCTCGGTTGGACGGAACCGGGTAGTATGCGTAAGAGGCAACGTGTGCGAGAGTTAGATTACCGAGGACGTAGAAAACCATAGAGGTGGGCAGTAGATGATACACTCGGAAAGGCATGCGGGAAGTGAATGCGCGTAGATAGGCCTATCGTCGCTTATGCAAAGGTTCACGTCCGTACATAACTTCAAACCGGGCCTTTCGTGTCACTGTTGGCACAGCGCGGGTAGCATGCCGTCGATGGGATGGACTCAACCCTGTCCCGATCAGCTAGACGGCCTCAGCCGGCCGAGAGGGCTTCGCGCGCCTGTCGATAAGACTGGCCGTCGACGTGCTGTGATATTTTGCCCATTTCTTTGACCGGGGTGTCTCGTCCTTCCCGCCCCCATTGCGATCGATGTCGTCAACTCTTGTCTGTGCACGGGCTCTGCGGCTGATCAGTCGACCCTGTAGCAAAGATGGGATGAGATCTGAGATCTGACACTGGGATTTTTGGGGGATTGGATTGACGTGCCGCTCGACATCGGATGAGATTGAACGCCGAGTCTCGGCGACATCGCGAACGGATATGAGAGGGACGTCGGATGAGACTTTCAAAGCGCGGATCCGGGGAGTGGACGACGACGAGATACGAATCGGCCCGTCAACTGTGCATAACTTTTCTCGGGATGGAATGCGGCGTGATTTGAAAAAGGCTGGCACGGTGTTAGATGAGACCGTATCGTAATCCCATGGTTTCCCGGGACGAGATGCACCTCACTACAAGGAGCCCGCCTGGGAGACGATCGGGCCAAAGCCTGGGGCTTGTTCATGATGTCTCGATACTTTTACGTACCTAGGATGCTCCCACGTGCCGAGCCGGGTGTTGGGGTACGCAGTTCGTCTGATTTGCGCTTGTTCATCAGCCGCCTATCCCAGACACCCAAGGGCTGTTTCGAAATCTGCCCCTGAATTGAAGTGTATAGCCAAGTGTCCAATTCTCAAGAACAACTGCTGGCTTGACACTGTTTAGTCTTGGGGTGCAAAAGGCTCTCTGGAATCTCATAAACCATCACATGACCGTTTCAATAGAGGTCTGTAGATGCCCGACTGGGCAATTATTTATCCTTTGATGCTTAATATACCGCCTTCCAAGGTAGTAGTTACCAGTAGCATATTGGATGCATATCTAAGTAATCATTTCAAAAAGGGGGGATTCTCTTAGAACAGCTCCGTACCTTGACGCTATATGGGAGCAAATGAGCATCACTGCGTAGCCGTAGTAGAATAACTTACTTCGGGTCCAGATATATTCGTTCTTATGATGAATAGACTATTTACAGTCGCTTACCATCATCACTCTAGGTTATATCAACCCTTTACCTAACTCCCATAGGAACACAGCAGGAGGCGCCATTCCCAATGTGTGCGCACAAATTACTCACGCCGGTAAGTCAGCTAATGTAATGTGTACCGCATAGTGAAGTGAACACTTGACGGCATACAGCATACATTGATTAGGATAGTACATAGTCGAGGCGGGATGAGATGATACCTTTGGATTTCTGCACATCCCGTGTTCCAACAAGCGCCTACGGTGATCTGATACGTCTCTCTGTCACATGGCGGCGAACCACAAGGTGAGTGGCAGTGGCGAGTTGCCCTCAGCGTTGGAAATTATATTGCAGTGCGGCGATCCGCGTATCAATGAGGTCCGTCGTACGACGCCGTGCCGTGGTGCGGTAACTGCACTATACTGTGGCGAACAATCATTAGGGCGTCGCGGTGTCGTCGTCGGAGCCATTCCATAAGATGCCTAGTCCTGTGTTATGCCTCCAAGGACCAGCAAGTGAGGACGGAGAGCATGAGGTATCGAACGGAAGACGCTTTCACCGTCGATCCGGGGTCACCACAGTCCACATGGTGGCCAAAAGCCGCTGAGTTTGATCACCGGTTGTCGTCGGCTCCAGTTGATCCTCGCATACTGCGTGGCCTCGACCGAGGACTAATATAAATGGGATGTGGGGTTGCATCGACCGCGTGCCACCTCGGAGGTCGGTCTCATGCGAGGGTCGTGACGAGAAGCGATTGATCGCCATGCTATATGACCTTTCCAAGGAAGCCAACGACAGTGCAATCAATCGACACCAGTTCTGGGCTCATTGTTTTTCCGTAAGAGGTAGGACGGACTGCTCGAACGAGGCTAACAGAAAAAGTGGCCAAACCCAGGATAACATCAAGTCTGGGTCGACTCCTAGGCAAAAGCTTTATATGATGCAGGAATACGACCCAAGAGATGTCCGTCATACCAGCACTAGGCCGATACGGCGTGAAGTTATAGGTTCTCTAAAAGAGCGCGAGAACTATTTCGTACTGACGGAAGTGGAAGCTTGTGTCGAGGTGCTCCGAGGGAGGGTTAACCTATAGTGAGCCGCATAAACAGCCCCCCTCAGGAACACGGCAGTTGGACGGTATTATCTGACGTGCCTAGAGTCTCTGACCCAGAGATCTCTCGGTTTCGTAAGCTACTGTACCCCAGATCTCTGGTAGACTGCCGAGCGAATCCCTGTATCCTGGGGGGATGACTGATCTGGAAGGCCACCCGTCGTTCCAGAGTGCCATTGAAGCTTGTACGTCGTGTCCCGGCACCCAGCCCGAAAGGGCGTCTCTTGCGACTAGTTCGACAGCACACATCTACATCCTCTTCACGCATCCTGTACACACACGAGAATGGCGCGAACGATGCCTTCTGCCTTACCCACTATGCCTTACCGAGTGAAACCTCGGGACTTTCTTAAACATCGTGGAGAATGCATGTCTCTCACCCTTGCTGCATTTCTATGAGAACTGGCGCTGCGTAGCTGAGGAAGTGTCGGCACAATAAAAACACCCTTTGGTTAGCGGGGACTGGTCAAGGACTATGTGTGGTCTACTCGTGTACAGCGGGCGTGCCCATTCCAGACAGGATTGATGCTCCACAGGCATGTAACCCTCAGGGGCGCAAGATTCGCGCGCGTGTCTATAGGTTTCAGAGTTTGGGACCTAATGATGCAGCTGTTGCATACTGAATCTACTAGCGAGGGTCTCGTTTTGCCTCTTGCCAGTCGAATCCAGACATCACGACAATTCGGTGGTTTAAAAATCGCCTTGCTCTATCGTCCTAAAGGGGCAATTGCGCGAGTTCGCACGACCAGATCCGGGATAATCCTCGTCCGTCCTATGAATGCACTGATGTCGTTTGTGCTGTGCCGGAGCAGAGAACCCCTGGACCGGTTCATGGATATGCCATCCGAAGAGATGGCATAGGTATGGCCCATGTGGCGGTGCGTAATGATCGAGGATGACGAGGATGACGAAGATGACGATGTTTTCTTGATGTCGGGCAGTGATATTGATCGGTGGCCACGGCGTCACAACGCAAAAGCCTCAAGTGAGATTTTACTCGCTTGGTACGTACCCGTAGAAGCATGAACGTTACACCAGGCGGTATAAACAGGTACCGATGCCACCTCACAACCGGGTTGTCCTCTGAGCGCCCTGACACTGTTGCGCGGCCACTATGGCGCATCTCGCACTACTGCAGTCCTACCGCAGCCCATACAGCGGCCGCCTGGCGTCTACGTACCGGCGAGGGAGCCTCATGGTTGGTGCGCAACGGGGAGAGGTGTAGGCCGCTGTGGTCCCAGTGGTTGTCACAAGAGCAATGTTGGAAGCTGTCTAACCGAGGCGCCGCTGGGCTCTCGGTCCAGTTTTCCGTTGTCGGGATAGCGGCTTACACTGCAACGCTGATGTCTGAGCGCACCCTATAACGCTTGGTATAGTATGACCGCCGTACCTCTCTCTGTACCTCTCGCGGTTGCCTCACGTGGTCGCTCAATACATTAGGTAATGGTGAGAAGATGCAGAGTCGGAGTCAGTGACGAGAGTGACTCGTTGCTCTTAGGGTGTCGACTACGGCTGTAAGTGCGATAGCCTGAAGAAATTGCGAGGCTACCACTACTCGCTCAGCCGTCCTCGTTTCCACAGCCCCATACCAAGTAAGGGCCAAAGGTGTCGGCGATGCTACTAACTACTCTAAGCTCTAAGCAGGCTAGATGCATCATGTAGGCATGGGATGGACTTGTAGTGCTGTTTTAGACCTTCCCTGGGCGGTATCGTGTTGCCTGAAACGCGGGTGTCAACAGCGACAGCAGCTTTGTTTGGCCTCGTAGCAAACTGTTGTTGCGCCGTCGTTTGACTACGAATTCGCGTGTAAGCGCTATCGAGCCGGGGGGGGGGGGGGGGGGGGGGGGGGGGGGGGGGGGGGGGGGGGGGGGGGC
>MU281358.1:0-47242 GCA_022385595.1 Xylaria palmicola | reverse complement strand
GGGTTAAAAGTGAGATTTTGGTTTTTTGGCCTTGTTCAAAAATGTTGTTTCTGCGCCGTTTTTATCCGCATTCGCGTTTTACGGCAATCGCCCCCCCCCCCCCCCCCCCCCCTTGGTCGCTTCTCTCAAGCGAGCGCGATATTACAACAGCGAAGCGCGCCCGCGCTTTGCCGGCCACTCCCTCCGCTCTCACCCCTCTAACACATACGGATTGGGAAGCTGGGATATCCGTGATGAGTAGCATTTCGGCCGTCTATTAACCCCCGACCGGGCTTACGAACCTCGTCTCGACGCGTCTTGACGGGGTTTGCTGGATGGATGCCTTGGCTTGGCTTGGCTTGGATCGATTTGGGATTTACGCGGGCTGACCGGCGACGGCCTTCGACATCCGTGAACGCTTTATTTCATCGACCTACGGAGACTGCTGCCGCCGTTAAGCTTTTCAGCGGTCGGCAGTTGAAGTGGTAGCGGCTTGACGCCCTTTAGTGCATCATGGCAGCGTTTAGGATTTGTGTGCGTCGGCCTGGCTTGAGATCCGAATATCTATATCTGAGAATCTTATAAGGTGAAGCTGGTGTTGTGCGGTTGTGCAGAGTATTGCCAGGGTTACATTAGTACCGCCAGTCCCCTGCCTATCGGCGACGAATAGGAACTCTTCGCGACAACTTACTCGTGTGGCAAGTCTGGTACAGAATGGAAGTTCGGTCCGCCCACCGGCCCCTTTCGGCGATATCGAGATCTTTCCCCAGATTCTGTGCAACGGTACGCCAGCGCGCCCGCTCTGGGTGTACCTAGTCTGACCCCCCCCTCCCGAACCCTATTCGCATGATGTCATTCGACTTCGACTTGTACACAGGCAGCTCTGCTCTACTACGTATGTACGTACTCAATGAGCGGGCAGTGAAGACGTTTTGCGCACCGTTTCGCCCTCGCTTCCCTACGTCCCCGGATCTGTGCCCAATCAATCCATCTATCCCCACACGTGAACGGGTTAACGAGGGCAATCATGCCCCCATTAAGGAGTGCCAGTAACCAATTGAGGTTACCTGCTTTCTTTTAAAGCATCAACTGACTGATCTGAGTCTATCTAGATAGATGGTCTAGTCTAGTCTACTCTAGATAACAGCTAGGTATAGGTAGTCCCTGAGCTCGGCGCTACTGTAGGTACGGTACACCACACCGCAGGCAATTCGGCCACATCCGAACGAGTCAACACACTGTGAATAATATTTATCTACGTAGTATCTCTCTGCCGCTAGAGAGGGGCAAAAGTACCGCTGGGTGGGGCCTAGCGTCTGATTTCAACTTCTGTGCCCTTAAAAAAAAAGAGGAACTACCTAGGTAAATTTAATTTGATGTCAACACATCATGCTGGGCGGTCTGTGTGTCTCTTCCGGTCGCCTTTCTACCATCAGTTGTCAATGCTGGGTATCTTATAAACTAACTACCAGTACGAAGTGAACACTACTCTAGGACTGAATACAAGTTTGTGGCAAGCCCTATAATACCGATGTGCTATGAGATCCCACAGGCCCGTCTTACCTTAGTGTTGCGGCCCCGTGACGGCAGATCGATTACAACGGCCGGGTGGGATACCCTCCCAAAACAGAACAGCGTGCCATTGCCGCATGCAAGAAACAGTTAATCGATGTGATGCATATGCAAGCGCCATATGGTGAGCTGCATGCCCGTGAGGGGTTTGGCGAACGAAAAGACGTTGGGGCGTGGAGAAGCCTGACCGTTGTGAGGGGCTCGCTCCTCAACCCCCTTCCGTACCACTGCACGTGTACATGCTGGGATGTTCAAAGTCCATGTTCTTGTAGGTAGTCTGAGGAGTGGAATGAGAAGCGAGGGGACGACACCTACGGAAGGTATTCGCTAGGCCGCCTTGGCAATAAATCAGAAATTGCCATGTCGTGATACCTACGGAGAGGTACTAAACTCTAGTACGGGATTGCATTATGCATGAAACTAATGCTTGAAGGCGACACCAGGTGACGCCCAGAAGTGCTGTACAGCAGAACTGGGGACAGCCGATCAAGGTTGGCCGTGAATCTGATACATACATGGAATGGTTTATTGTAAAAGTTATGCGTTTACCCAACATTCAACATTGTAGAGCACGCTGATTTGGATCTCTCATTGCTCGAGATACTACCTAGGTATCTAGAGGGTGGCAGAAAGTAGACCTCGGACTACCTAATTAGGGGTATAGTAGTACAGACTCGGTTCCCTTGATGCCTTGCATATCTCCAGCACCTCGCTTAATGATTATGGGCAGGTCAGATTATGTAAAGTAGTCTTTTTTTTTTTTTTTTTTCAAAAAAAAAAAAAGGAGGAAACAAACAGTCTTGCAGACTTGATCGTGCCGATAACGCCGTGAGACCTGCATGAATCTCGCCCAAGTAGCGAAGCTGATATAATGCCACGAAGACGACTCATAAAATTTCCAGGACTCCTAGGGGCCGGAAGCTGGGATGAACATGTTGTGTGTACGGAGTACTGATGCGCATCCTCAAACGTCCAAAATGAGACGAACATACGGCCACCTCACGCGCAGATCTCGCCCTTGCAGCACTCACTCGGAATGTCAGTGCTCTCCTCAGCAATCTCAATGATGCCCTACACAGCATAGTACCAAACCAGAAATTATTACCAAGCTGACGTGTTGCGGCGCGAGCATAGACCCTTAAGAATAAGCCATGGCCCATGGAACTGTTCTGAGAACGCCCTAGACAAGTGCACGAGATCAAGTAACACCGCCAAGTGAGCTGGACAGGTGTATGTGCAGCTTACGATTGTACATATAGGATAGAAAATGACTTGACACAACCGTCATAAAAACTGCTGAGCGTGGTGCTTTTCGAGCTTTGAACTACCGGAAGGGAACCCAGACGGGTCGCCAAGCCTGCCTGGGTCGTAGTGATCGCCCTGGATGGCACGGATCCGCTGGAAAGCTGGGGACGGGTGTTCGTCTCCTCAGACTCTATAGTACGTACTGAATTTACATACATACATAGTACGTACTTACTTAAATAGTTAGTTATGCTAGACCAACTATCGGAACTCCGTAAACCGATCCGGATCATACGTAAAAACTTTCTGTTAGCCGGTTGCTTTGTTTCTATCTCGACCCTCACGAGAGTTTGAAGATATCGTACGTATGAGATGAGTCTTTTCGCGAATGGAGGATCTCCACCGGACTCACTGTCTGCTTCGTAAAACTGTGGTAGAAACCAAAGCACCCTAAACCCTAAGTTCCCCGGCCAAGGAGACTAACTTGGCCCCCCCATAAAGTAAGCGAGAGCGCCATGACCTTTCTGTTATTAGACTGGTAAGAAGCGTGAGGTCCTGTGCTATGTAGGGACGTGTGCATGTACGGGAGAAGCAACTGCCGAGCAGATGGATGTTATCACGTCGGTTCCCTCCTCTGATTCCCTCGGTCGACTATGACACGGTTATCCAGGTTGAATTCCACTCCATCAAACCTCGTGGCGCGCTGGAGTGCACGATGTACAGTATGCATATACCGAGGCCTGTCGCCGTCATGTCATCCTGACCGGTGGGTCAGACTAGATACTTACTAGCCAAGTTGATGTGGCATGAATGCCCACATCTCCCACTTCTCCCACATCTCGCCTCCCACCTCTTTGCCCGTTTGCTCCGAGCCACTCACACCCTGGTCGCTGGCCGTTCTCCGGCCACGACGAAGCGGGCCATATAACAGGCAAGGCCGAGATGCGGTTCCCCCCAGAAAAGACGGTTCTTGAAACGCTACCAAACCTCTGACCCTGCCGCCCCAGCCAGCTAACCTAGTCACCTCACTTGCCACAGCATAGCATTGTGCCGTCGTCATATATTAAGCACAATATACACTTACACTACCTCTGTATATTGCCCTGGTCCGCCAGGGACCCTCCCCTCGCCAATCGAAGCAGGTTGGAGAAGGCCAGGAACCCCTTCTTATATGCACGCCAAGCGCACGGAATTGAAAGCAGTCTCTGGAAAGGTGGGCAATCCAGACCTTTGATCAGATCGGACATTTCTGGCCTTCCCTTGGTCCATCGTTCCTCCGAACCTGCTAGAAATCCCTGGCGTTAACTTGGTCGCTATTATTGCGACGCCGGGAGAGGGCACTGAGCTTTCGGTCACGGACGCTCGACTGAACGTGGCGGATTAGCACACACCAATTCTTGACTGACTGAGTTGTCCGACCCCCCGGGCATCGTCTGCATCACCCACTCACCTGCGCACTCTTACACGCCCACCCCGCTGCCAACCTGGGATCCTTCGTATCCTGTACTCTGTGTGGAGGGTTGTGCCGTGCGGCCAAACCGTGCTGATCATTTTGTCTGCTTGCCGCCTTGAGCCCACCATGCAGATCACCCTATCATCATGCTCATGCCTCTAGTTCCATCATTCACACGAGGGTGTCGGTCCGTTCCTTAGTCAAACCGCCGTACTGGGGGACGCTATAGTCAAAGCGAGGAAGGATATTATAGCTACCTTACTATCCCGTAGAGCATATAGCTCAACCCGTCGCGCCTCTCCTCAAATTAGCTGGCGCTTCACGCACTCTGGATACACCTGCACTTCACCCAACTGCTCGCACTCGTTCGAAGTTTTCAGATTCCTGCGATGGTCATCTAACAAACAACCACATTGGATTACCACCCTCCGCCACTCAGACCTTTACGGCAGCCGGATTACCCGAAAATGCTGTCGAACCCACTTCAACGGTTTTCGCCGTATCATTCGATACCGTCGAATCCCATCCTGTCCAACGGCGCCCACGTACCTGGAGGCCACCTCCACGCAGCTGGCTTAGAGACATTTGGCCATGGCCCTCAATACGCCCTCCAACACCTTCAGCAACATGTCGGCATCCATGCTCCTCATCTCACGAGAGCGCCTCAACAGAAACACCGTCAACATCCATATGGCGGGCCTGGCACGAGAGCCACGGGGTCTTCTGGTCCCATAAGGAGAAGAATCAGCAGAGCATGCGATCAATGCAACCAGCTAAGGACCAAGTGCGATGGGCAGCACCCATGCGCTCATTGTATAGGTAGGATGGCATCTATTTTCCTTTTTCGACGCTGGAGGTTAGGATCGAGCTGATAGCCAGAACAGAGTTCGGTCTTGGGTGCGAGTACATTCGAGAACGAAAAAAGCGAGGAAAGGCGTCGCGTAAAGACCTCGCTCAACAAGCAGCAGCACAGGCCGCTGCGGCAGCCGGCCAAAATGGCGCAAAGTCGCCCGATAATAACGAGGATAATGGGTCGAACACTGAAGGTCGAATAGAAGATGCTGCTCCTTCTAAGCAGGACCAACAAAACACATCATCCGATAAAATAATGGCTGAGATTGACGAGGATTCCATGGACCGCAGTCAGAGGACGGGGAGCCTTGACAGCTTATCCGAGTTCGGTGCTCAGCAGCCCAGCCTAGTTAATCACTCTTTGGCATTGGAGAGGGTAGACAGGGAACACATCGAGAGCCCAGCACCGTTGGACTTCAACGGATACGGCAATGTTCATAACCCGTTCGACCGTCAGACAATGAGCCAGCTAATGGGAAACCCGTCACACGGGGCCTACGGAGCTGGTCAAGGGGGTCTATCCAACTACCCTGATCTCCCGTATTCTCTTCAGGGGCACAGTCCAAACGGCTATTCTGCAAACCCTTCAGCGGCTTTCCGCATGGAAGCCAGCCCAATCGGCACATATCCACTTGGTGGTGACAATGGCTCGCCAGGATGGATGAACATGAACTCACCATCGCCTCAGTACCAGCCACGTATCCCGCAGAATGCCTATCACCAGCAGCTAAGATACCCTGTGCTAAATCCGCTCTTACCGCATCTGGGCAACATAATTCCCGTCTCCCTTGCCTGCGATCTGATCGACCTGTACTTCTCGAGCTCCTCGTCAGCCCACGCCCATCCGATGTCGCCGTACGTCCTCGGATTCATATTCAGAAAGCGATCATTCCTGCACCCGAGCAAACCCCGACAGTGCCAACCAGCCCTGTTAGCGAGTATGCTCTGGGTGGCTGCACAAACGAGCGACGCCCCCTTCTTGACCCAAGTCCCATCCGCCCGGGGCAAGATATGCCAGAAGTTGCTCGAACTGACCGTCAATCTGCTGAAACCTTTAATCCACACATCATCAGGTGACACATCACCGTTGACCAGTCCCGCGATTGATGGCGTTTCCCTGGGCGGTCTTTTAGGAAATTTACCCAGTACCATGAACATGGAGAACATCAGTGGAGGAGATCCGGGAGCTTTTGGGGCTGCCGGGTCCCTAGACGATGTCGTTACCTACATACACCTAGCAACGGTAGTCTCTGCCAGCGAGTATAAAGGCGCCAGCATGCGGTGGTGGAACGCAGCGTGGTCCCTCGCCAGGGAATTAAAGCTAGGACGGGAGCTTCCCCCGAACGCGCCCTCCACGGCTCAGGGCGCAAGTGAAGTCGAACGCAACGGTGACATGGCACCTGAGCTCGAGAACGAAGGTACAAACGGCACCATCAGCGAAGAAGAGCGCGAGGAGCGGAGACGGATATGGTGGCTCGTCTATGTCATGGACCGCCACCTCGCGCTCTGCTACAACCGGCCGCTTTCTCTGCTCGATATAGAGTGCGAGGGGCTGCTCCAGCCCATGGACGACACAGAGTGGCAGAACGGAAATTTCGGCCCATACGCCACTGATCCCGCCTTGGGCGACGACTTGAACGAGGGAGGCGATCGGGCCCATGGGCCACAGTTTAAATGCACTGGCCACAGCATCTTTGGCTACTTCCTGCCCTTGATGACCATCTTGGGCGAGATTGTCGACCTCCACCACGCTCGCAACCACCCCCGGTTTGGTCTCGGCTTCCGCCCAGCCCGCGAGTGGGAGGACCAGCAGGCCGAGATCGTCCGACACCTCGAGACGTACGAGGAGAGCCTGAAGAACTTCGAGCAGCGCCACTTCAACGCCAGCTCCGAGGACAAGAACGAGCAGTCGGCCACGCTAGAGATGCCGTCCGAGCTGGACCACCTGGACTCGTCCTCGGTGCGCTCCGCGCACACCAGCACGTCTCGGATGACGGAGTCGGACATCCAGACCCGCATCGTCGTGTCCTACGGCACGCACGTCATGCACGTGCTGCACATCCTGCTCTCCAGCAAGTGGGACCCCATCAATCTGCTGGACGACAACGACCTGTGGATCTCGTCCCAGAGCTTCATCACCGCCACCGGCCACGCCGTCTCGGCCGCCGAGGCCATCAGCAACATCCTCGAGTACGACCCGGGCCTCGAGTTCATGCCCTTCTTCTACGGCATCTACCTCCTGCAAGGCTCGTTCCTGCTGCTCCTCATCGCCGACAAGCTCCAGGGCGAGGCGTCCCCCAGCGTCGTCCGCGCCTGCGAGACCATCATCCGCGCCCACGAGGCCTGCGTCGTGACGCTGAACACGGAATACCAGGTATGTCGGACCAACCCCCTCTTTCTCCCGCCCTCTGCGCTGGCCCCCGCCACTAACACGACGTCGCGAATACAGCGTAATTTCAGCCGAGTCATGCGGAGCGCCCTCGCCCAGGTCCGCGGCCGGGTGCCCGAGGACATTGGCGAGCAGCACCAGCGGCGGCGCGAGCTGCTGGCCCTGTATCGCTGGACCGGCGACGGCAGTGGCCTGGCACTCTGATGAACGACTGTTTCACGTTCCACCCCAAATCCCCCCACCCAGCTTTCTAGTATTTATCTTCTCTGTCATTCGTCGTCATATTTTTTTTTATAAAAAAATACCCCTTTTCCCTGCTTTGATGAGATGGCGTCAAATCGACATGCTTCTTTCTTGATTTCCCATCGCTTCGGTGTCCAGGTCAGAGGGCTGAGAGGGTGTCTCAAAAACAAACGGGCGACGGGGTTTTCTTGCGGCGCGCTAGCTACGGACCTTTGCTTTTTAATCTTTATATCCGGGGAAACTAAATTGCGTTTTTCAAGACAAAGTACGGCGAGGAGTCCGAGTGTTCGCGACGTGGGGGTGTGCCTGGGTTGTTTTAAATTGTTTTCCTGTTTTTGCTTCCTTCAGCCTTGCTTCTGGTGCGTTAGTTCCTTTTTAATGTGGGTTAAATGTGCGACGCTTAGTTGTTGAGAGAGAAATCGTTGAAACAGTTTGCTGGGGAGAAGTTGTAACTATAACGGGAGCTGTTTGTTTTTTGATGCTGGGATTCTTGTCACTCCTTCTGCGCAGCGACTGACTCTGGTTGTCTGGGTTACCCAAGTTGCACGAGCTCGAGAACTAGAAAGATGTTCAATTAACGAAATAAATTAAAAGACGATTCAAAGCACTTCTTAACGAGACCCGTTCAGGGCCGATACTCTGTGAGATTGGTAACATATAGCATACTGGTTGGTTGCTCATCCTCGAGTATTTGTCACTCAGCATTCAGGCTCTTTTCAAGGAGCCTGCCAAAACGTAACCCACCGGGGGCAAATGCGTACAGGGTTCGAGTACAAAGTTGGCATGCAGCCAATAGCATGGGCGCCATCATGCGTCCGCTACGAGAAAGAACCAGCGGCCAGGTCAGGACGTATACCGTAGTGGGATATTTTTCTTCCAAGCCCACGTCAAACCTGCCCTGTCCCTGCCTGACTGAACAATATAGCCGGACCCTCCTCTCGCGCCACCATATGCATCCCAACTGGACTTATCTTTGATAACTACACAAATGAAAGAGAAGCAACAGGACAAGGTCTTGGAAGTCATAAGGAAGATGCTAAGTCTTCCTTATCTTGTACTCGCTAATCAATCCTACACACCAAAAGCGACGCCATATGGCTTTTTTCCCGAGAGAGACATGCGTTCACGCCCCGATAAGCGTTGAAGGGCCGGAACTGCATGCTCCTCTACCCATTTATCCAGTCTGTAGGTTAGTCCGCACTTCCTCTCTTTGTTCTAGACGATTGGTTTCATGCCCATGATTTGAATTGATGTTTCCAACATCTCTTCTCTATGATCCCATCTACGCAGCGCAGCAACGTAGAGGGCACCGCGACAGATGGAGCAGAAGTTTAGGGGGGGTATGAAGCACAGGGTATGAAAACTCACCAACCCCTCGAGGATTCTGACAATGCGCTCGCTTTTTATAGAACCGGGGATGAGCGGCAAAAGTGTTCTCCTTTAGAACCAAGATAACGGCCCTATATTCGAGCCAGACCTCAGAGAATCTTAAAATGAAAACGAAAACTGCTGCTTGTCTACTTACCACACCTAAAATAGCGTGTGACCAATCCGGATTGAGTTGAGAGCTGTTGCGTACCGATTCGTAGGCCTAATATATTAGAAACTATATTTAGCTATATATATATTAAAGGGTGCTACATCATGCTGTACTTTGGAATCTCTCAACGTCTTTATCTGAGGTAGGTGGGCGATAAGCTATATTGATATCGGCGGCGATAGTGCAAGAAGGGCTTGCGATCAAGGGCTTGGAGATAGGTCTTCTATTAACCCAACGGTATAATAGGGTGTCATGGTAGCCTGTGCGGATCTTCCAGTTCCTTTTCCCACAAAAGATTTCGCTGGGCTTCAATACTCCGAATACCCTCAGCTGCCATTATAAGGTATTGCCTCTCTGGGCCTCATGTCATGTCTAAGGGCTTTCGCCAAGCCTGGGTATTCAGCTAAAATACTTGTTCCATTACATTTAGCGTCCACAGCTTGAGCACACGTAACGTACAGACCGGTAGCTGAGCTCCTGGTAAAACAGCATAGTCTATTACCATCTTTAATGGGAACTCTATTTACACCATTAGGTATGATGTCTCAGTCCTGGCATCGCTGTCGGCTATAACTTCGTCCCTCGGGTTCGTAAGCTGGTAGAATGTCAGACGTATTTATCGTAATGGGAATATGTCGATGGTACTAACACACTGATTCAAATCCAAGCTGCGTATAAGAATAGGAGCGAGCGTTCTACACTCTTCGTGGGCTGCCATGTCTTCCCGTCTCTAATTGCCCGATATCCTCAGACATGCAGGAAAGTTTGTTCCTCGTGTACCCGCAATATAGACCGAGTCTATGGCCGAAAAGCAAGTGAGATGGAAACTGTGTTCATAGACAGGTACCCAAGGTACTCAAGTGTGTACCAGACGAGGACATCGGAAAAGCTCTACTGAGAGGTACAGGTATAGTGCATGCATAGTGGGGTTGGGAGAGTCACACCGACTGAGGGGTCGAAAGCGCCCGCGTAACGTCAAGACCCCACCAGAGTCAGGCTGGGAGGTACACATTCAACTGACTGATCAAGATCACCCACCACTTAGGCATCAAGCTGGATACCTAGGTAGAGCTGCCGCTAGCAACAAACGTCAGAGATCAGCCCCGGTTTCTCAAGCTTTCGAGAATGGCTACTACCGAAGAGAGCAAGAGGCGCGCCGAGGCGCTTGTTCCCAATTTCCAGTTCGAACGCATCTTGAACCAGGGTATGTCTCTCTTGTGTCCAGCTTCTATACCGAGTACCTAAAAAGCCAACTCATGTTGTAGATCAGGCCGGTCGACGCATCACCCTCTACGGCCAGGTAGACTTGCAGCCTGCCCTTCTGACAATCGACCGAGCCCCCTTTCCCGGTGCGCCCGAATACCTCTCCGCCCTGCCGGCCAATCTGCGTAGCATAACCAATCTGGGCAATAACGACATCTACTCCTGGTTCTTGGGTTCTGGGGGCCCTATATTCCAGTCCGATGAGGAGGACAAGTTTGCCGACTTCAAGATTGATCTAATTTGTCCCTGCACCGACAAGCACATCAAAAAGCACAGTCGCCAAGGCCTCCGCTTCGTGACCGAGACGCCTGAGATCTACCGCGACAAAGTGCGGCCATTCATGCAGACAAACCGCGAGGAGGGCCGCCTGAACTGGGTCTACAACATCATCGAGGGGCGGAAGGAAGTCGAGGACGTGATATATAGAACCCCATTAGGACGAGATGGTGACGAGGGCTTCTTATTACTGCCCAACCTGCACTGGGACCGGAAGACCATCGAAGCTCTACACCTGCTGGGTATCGTCGAACGGCGGGATCTTTGGAGTCTGCGGGACCTCAGGAAAAAGCACCTCCCCTGGCTCCGACACATGAGAGCGAAGCTGATGGACGCAACCGTGAAGACATACCCGCAGATTGAAGAGGATCAGCTCAAGCTGTTCTGCCACTACCAGCCGACCTATTACCATTTCCATATTCACGTCGTTCACGTCATGTTGGAAACGAATTCGACACAATCGTTGGGCAAAGCAGTCGGCATGGATAGTATCATCGAGCAGCTCGAGAGCATGGCAGGAGGCGAAGAGACGGGTATGGACAGTATCTCGATAAATTATACGGTAGGGGAGGCGTCAGATCTGTGGGTGGATATATTCGAGCCTCTCAGGAAGAACGGTAGAGCTTCTCTATCGTAATGACCAGGTCGTTTACCGATGGCCCACTCGGGCAGTCTTTCCATTCCCCATCATCGCGCACGCAGTATATCTCGTTGTTCAAGCGGACTGTGCAGCTCGTCTTAATGCCCAGCTATACCATGAATTGCGTTAGCAACCTCTGAAAGCATTTGGAGAGTAGGGTCCAAACATACACTAGCGGATCTCTGGACGCTCTCACGTAACATGGCCATACCAAAAGCGCCATCATCCCGGATAGCGCACTCGTTCAGCTTCTCGAAATCGACAGCGTGTTCCAGCGCGCAATCTTCCACGAGTGCGCGTTGAGGAATGGCCGAATAATCCTTGGTCAGGCACATGGTGAACCCCAACCATATCTTGGGGTCCGGATACAGCTGGTGAGCACACAACTCGATGATATTGCCCATACACTCTCCAGGGCCGTGCTTGCATTCGACGCCGTCGTTTTCAGTCGGGGTTCCGATATATGTGAGCGTAAAGTTGACCTTTTCGTGTACTCGGATCATAGCAGGCAGAAGCAGCTCCTTGAGGCAGTCCCTCGTGTCTGGGCACTTGCTTATAATATGCGCTTCCAGAGGGACTAGCTCCCTGACGGCGGTGGCTGGCGTCTCATGTTCGGTGTTGTCGCCCGCGGCGGGAGGATGGAAGGCCGGGACGGTTTCGGTATGGGGCGGCAGCGATGCGCCAGAGAACGACCCTAACAAGCCGAAAGAATACAGCCCATAGATAACTGTAGAGATGAGCAACAGCAATAAAATCGGTCGATGTCGACGGCGAGTTCGGTTTCGTGTCGGCCGCTTATCCTCCACTGCAACGAGACGGCGCAAGTTAGTGACTACGGCTAAGAGTGACACCTCGTCGGTCGGATATGATAGCCAAGGGCCATGCGTATAGCCGATAGGATGATGGCTTGACGTGTCACTTACTGAGGGGAAGGGTGATTTTGGCGGCCATCCTGCGCCGATGCTTTAGATAGATGCTTTAGGGGTTGATGCTTTAGGGGTTGATGCTTTAGGGGTTGATTAAGGCGGCCAGGAGATTGGACGGAGGAATACGCGATATATGTACAACAAGTCTAAAGTCCCGAATCAATCATAATGACACGCCCGACCCAAAAAGATATGTACAGCTGCCAGTGCAAAGCAGAGGCACGCGATGGCGATGATAGCAAATAGTAGTCGGGTAGAGGAGCGATGACAAGTGATAGATCGTGTTGCGATGCATGCAGACGGATTACTGTTACGTGCCTGGCTAGGTAAGTAAGTAGGTAGCTAACGTCGATGGCTGACATGGAGCGACATGGATCCCCCCCCCCCCAGTTCCGAGGACAGCCTAAAGGGACAGCTGACGTTGGCGACTCAGCGGGTTGGGGGTTCCAGCGGAGAGTTTTGGCCAATCAACCGACAGCTCCAAACTTGAGTTTCAGAGCAACGACTGGTGACTGTAGGCAGGTGTCTCGCGGGCATTCGTCTCAGGTGGCTGAGCTCTACCTAGGTAGGTAAGTAGATACCTACCCTCCGTGTATAGGTACCCGTGTGGGCAAACCCTTCTAGTATAACATGCCGACAACGAGGTGCCCGGGAAGAGGTACCCAAGTTCACCAAGTTCATCAGTCAAGCTGGTTTCTGATTCGTGGGTCCTCTTTGTCTTTGTCGCCCGGCGCGTGATTGCGTCACACGGCCGTCCACAGCGGGGGTAACAATGCCCTATTTGCCGCGTAACTACTATCTATCTAAGTACTTAGGTAGTGCAGTACCAAGTAGATGCGTGCGTGCGATCTTTATGAATGAAGGACCGATTTTCAGACCGTCCATCGAGGGAACCACTGCAGGTACGTTACTCGCTGCGGGTGGTCGGTAGGGATCTGTCGAATTCCAAGTTCGTATCCATCAGTACCATCAGTACGCCGTACAAGCACCACTTTAACGTACCTGAGGTAACAACTGACATCGCGCCATACGTACTATGTAGTACATATGCACGCACCTACATAAGGTAGGAGGTAGGGAGGTAGGGAGGTAGGTAAGTAGGTAGGTATCTTGAGTGAGAGAGTGCTCCCTTCCTGTCAGATCACAAGTGCACCGCTTGTACTCTACTCGATACTTGGATTCGTGCTTGGTATGGCTTTGTTTGCTGTGCTACAGTAGACAGACACCCGACTACCTCCTCGGACTCCTTCGCCATGCAGTATACGTATCCACCAAGTATCTATATAGGGATATGAGTATTCCAGTATACCAGCCTGACATTACATGACCTGACCCGGCTGGGCTTATACACAAAGATAGCTTCTCCACGTCGATCAGGGTCTATCTTGGCGTCATCTTCCCTGCAAATACAACTGCAACGTTTCCATCGTCGGCAATTCTCCCTTGCTACATGCACATCCTCACCACGGTACATCTACCTTGCTTTACAAAGTACATCTCATATACACGCTACACCTGCCGGGCTGGTATAAACCTGTGGGCAAGACCTGTCGAACCGCCGCCCATCGTGGGTCGGTCTGCCGGTTCCTCTTCGACGACTCTAGGCCTACTTCAGTACCCGTTTTCCGCACGCCGCTTGCACGCCACACTGACACATGTGCGTTCTACGGCAAGCAGATGACGCAGGACAAGCTACCATCAACAGACAACATGGACATGTCAGCCCCGACTCCGATGTCGCCTGAGCTGGTGCAATTCCTCAAGCCGCTGTATGTCGACGTGACTAAAGCGCACGTGCTCGCGCACGAGCTCTTTCAGACCTATCGGCAGCTCGCTGCAGAGTCCTTGACGCAATTCCTACCAACTCCCATATCCGAGTCCATTCTGCGCCCAAGAGGGGGGCGCGAGAAAGGGAGGTATGTCTCCCCGCCTTCCTTCAGTCCTGGCTGGGCTGGCTCTTACGTTTGAATCTCAATTCACTGACTATGCTAGTAGATATCTTGCCATAGACATGTATGCCACACAGGCCAAGTTGAACTATGCTATGTGGTATCTTCCCAGCTAATACAAAGCAGCGGGGGCACGAATTTAAGGGTTGGGTTTATTGAGCTCTTGGGTAGCGAGAGTGCTCCCACTAGTAATGGAGTCACCACAAACGGAGACCATTCCGATCATCGGACAGCAACCAACCTTCGCCGAGTCCTGGAAAAAGCATGGCCGATCCAGGAGTCGCTCAAAAACGAGAACGCCGACTCCTTGTTTGCCTGGATCGGCAGCTGCATCGCCCAAGTCGTGCGAGAAGGCGTTGATGCTTTTGGCTTGGCACGGGACTGCGAGCTTCCCATGGGCGTGACCTTCAGTTTCCCCATTGTGCAGCAAACGTTATCGGATGCCACCATCATGGCCATGGGTAAAGGCTTTGCCATCACCTCCAAACTTGATCTTGGGGCCCTCCTGGTCGATGGCTACGAAAAGTCGAAATCCGCCGACCTTCCACGCATCAAAGTTGCTGCCATTCTGAATGATGCGGTCGCCACCCTGGTCTCGTTTGTTTACCAGTTCCAGGAAAATCATAACCAGAAAGCAGCAATGGGACTCATATGTGGCACAGGAACCAATGCCACAATCCCACTCAGGCAGAGCATCCTCAACCCTGCGAAGCTGCCTGGAAAGATAACCATCGGGGTTGATGATGAGGCCAATGATGTGAAAGTCGCCGTTAACACGGAATGGAGTATTAGCGGCGCTGCCCAGCCATTGCGAAAACTGGGGTTGATTAGCAAGTGGGACGTTCAGCTCGATGCCGAGGGAGAGGTGCCCGGGTTTCAACCGTTTGAATACATGACGTCGGGGCGATACTTGGGTGAACTGGCACGCCTTATGTTTCTGGATTACATCAAGTCCCATTTCGGCCTATCGGAGCAGAACCTACCCTCAGACTTGTTGCATCGATTTGGGCTGACAACCACCTTCCTAAGCCATTACCAACCGCCACACCCACCCACCTTGCTGCGCAAGTTAGAAGTCGAATTCCCGCCGAGCACGTCTCAGCTGCCAGTCGAATGGACCGAAGAGATGGCAGTAACGTTGTATCATATTGCCAAAGCCATCGAAGTCAGAGCGGCGGCGCTCGTTGCAGCCGCGATTGTAGCACTGCTAGCCTGCGCTGACGACGTACCGCTCTCGAAGCCGCTCGGTCACAAGATGAGCCGGCTGTTGCCAGATACGGATGCTGACAGAACAAACCTAGTGGTAGGCTACACCGGTGGATGCATTGTGCACTTCCAAGACTACCTATCAGACTGCCAGTCGTTCCTAGATTCCATCATTGATGCAGAGTTCGGGGATCGGGCACCCGTCCAATTGACATTGAGCCCCTGCCACGATGGTGGAATAACAGGCGCCGGCGTCTTGTGTGGCGCCTCCCAGACGAAGTCGAAAGATGTGTAAAATATACCGTGCAGCGTGGTTCATTGTGTAGCTCTGCTGGATTTGTACGATGCCCTGTCGAATGAATACCCCAAGGCACTGAATAGAAAGAATTAGATGGGTCACGAGACTCGCACATCCCCGAGTCACAAAATGCAATAATGTTGAGCGGTGTCACCTACGTAGATTAATACAAGCAAGGAATCAACCACCTAGATGGGGATCTACCAACAAACTGTAGGGATAACAAGTGGCTGGCTATCATCTGCGCTATTGGCGACTGTTCTCTGCATGTTTTACACACGTAGATACTCTGCATGCCAAAAAGGGAGAGCTAATCCGGTTGTAGTAAATGTCTCCCAATAGCTCCAGGACGTATCCAAAGGTGAGAAGGTACGGGATGTAATGAGACAACGTAAGTCAGACTATAGCGAAGCTGCACACAATGTGGGGGTGGTAAATGCGCCTCATCTCCGACCTCAAGTAAGTACCGGGTATCGCGCCAACACGCGAAAGTTGGATGCCATGACAACGAAAGGCAGTTGACTGTCTGGCAAATCGTTCCGGTAACCGTGACTATATCAAATCAGCGAGCCGTGGGACTTGCGATCCTGGACGCTTTTTCGATGCTACACGGGCTGTGATCTTCAAAACTCGTTGATACTGTTTTTTTCCCTTTGCCACGCAGCCACTCGATCTGCCGCTGAGACACGTTCCATCGATTACTCCATAATACCGGGCTCACCACACCACACCACTCCAAGCGAGACGAGCCCCAATGGCGCGCCTTGAACGCCAGGTCGGAGACGCGGAAAGCGACGGTGAGCGGCCGCACGAGCGTACCGCGCTCCTCAAGTCCGGACCGCTCGGGGCGGCGGCCCCGGAACGCATCCCCGAAGAAGAAGACGTGGAATCCCACGCCGCCTCGGGTAGACATGGCGAAAGTAGCACCGGTGACAACGACGGCGACGGCGACAGTGAGAGGCCGAGCTACCTCCTTGACACGCACCCGAAGCAGTTCCGCATCGTCTTTGGGGGGATCATGCTGACGTACTTCATGGCCAACTTCGACGCCACCATCATGGCCTCGTCGCACCCGGTCATCACGTCGCACTTTCATGCGTCCAACATGGCATCGTGGCTGACGACCGCCTTCCTTCTGACATCGACGGCCTTCCAGCCGCTCGTCGGCAGCCTGTCCGATACAATCGGGCGCAAGCCGCTCTACCTCTTCACCAGTTCGTGTTGCAAAACGGCCCAAAAATCTTTCATTTTTTTTTTTTTTTTGCCACCAGTAAATGGTGTTTTGGCAACGGCCCCTCCCTCCCCTTACCGTTCAGCAGTGAAAATGGCTGACGCCTAGGCCCCCTTGCAGTGCTCGTATTCGCGGTGGCCACGGCCTGGTGTGCGCTCGCGCAGTCAATCATGAGCTTCATTGCCGCGCGCGCCGTCTGTGGCTTCGGTGCCGGTGGCATGATGACGATGTGCGCCATTGCTATCAGTGATTGTGTGCCGATTGAGTATGCCGTTCTTCTCCCCTGTCTGCCGTCTCATCAGAGGATATTTTCTTTCTCGGGCCAGTACTTTTTGAAATGAAGTGCGTACTCAAGCTGCAGTTGCCCCGTTGCAGGGTTTGGAGCGCCCGAGACTCGCATTCCCTCCCCGAGTGAATCCATCACAACATGAATAATGTGCATATTCAAACTGATTATCAACCTTAGACGACGAGGTACTTACCAGAGCATCATCAACATCAACTATGGGCTGGCGGCGGCATCGGGCGCCGCGTTCGGCGGCTTGCTTGCAGACTCGCTCGGCTGGCGCTGGGAGTTCGGGATCCAGCTCGTCCCCTTGGCTCTGTGTTACGTCACCGCCGTCTTCAGCATGCCGGCCGACATAGGCCTGCAGAGACGGCAGGATAACGGCACGCTCATGCAGGCCTTGCGCGGGTTCGACTTCGGGGGGTCCGCGCTGTTGACCACGTCGACTACGTTTCTGATCTTGGGACTGGTGAGCGGGCCTCCGGCTCCTTATTTAGCTTCGTGTTGAAACCGATGGGAATATGCTGACAGGGTGAAACCCGGATTACAGAATCTCGGCGGTAACGTCCTGCCGTGTAAGTCTAAACTCGCGCTCTTCAGCCGGCCGTCCTCCGACGGACGTCCCAAACGAGCTTTTGGTTATATACCATTCCAGCCACTATAGATGGGCGAAAGACTGACAAACCCTATCCCTAGGGTCACACCCATTCATCATCGCATCGCTAGCTATCTTTGCGATATGTTTCCCGGCATGTCTCTACGTCGAGAGCCGCGTCGAGCGACCCATTATGCCTCTCGTTCTACTGCACAGCACACCGCGGGCCAACATCATCTTCTCAAACTGCATAGCTTCGTTTCTCATTAATGCCATCCTATTTAACGCGTAAGTTTTCCAATATAATAATACAATTCCATCCTATTCTGCAGGGCAACCCACCCGCAATCCGTTTTTGCCCCAGGAAATACAAGAGAAAAGAAGTACATTGTTCTTTAGTTCGCTAATCGCGCGCCCCTCCTTTCGTCCAGCCCCCTCTTCTTCCGCGCCGTCCTCCTGAAATCCGCCACGCAGTCCGGCCTCTACCTCGTCGTCCCCACGGCCACGGCCTCGGTGACGGGCGCGCTGACGGGCGTCCTGATTTCGCGCGCCGGCTGGCTCAAGTGGCCGCTGCTCAGCGGCGCGGTCCTCTTCCTCGCGGGCACGGCCCTGCTGTCCGCCATGGGCCGCGGCTGGCCGACCTGGGCCTACCTGCTCTGCCTCGTGCCCGTCGCCGCCGGCCAGGGCTTCCAGTTCCCCGGCACCGTCCTCGCCATCCTCGCCGCCTCCGCCCACCGCGAGCAGGCCGTCGTCACCAGCACCCTGCAGCTCTGGCGCTCCCTCGGCAACGTGCTCGGCGTCGCCTGCACCAGCCTCGTCTTCCAGAACGCCCTGCTGCGCTACCTCGTCGCGTACGTCTCCCCCACACCCAGCGGCGGAGACGGAGACGGCGGGGAGGAGTGGAAGAGGCGGCTCATTGAGAGCGTGCGCGGCAGTATCGAGGCCGTGTCCAAGTTGCCCGAGGGCGAGACCAAGGACCAGGTCATCTCGAGTTATGCGGCCGCTTGCAGGGCCACGTTTTTGGTGTGTGTGGGAGTTGCGTTCGTGAGCGTGTTGTTGGTCTTGCCTATCAGATTACCGCGCCTGAAAAAGAAGTAGATCTAGAGATTTGAGAGACCAGGACGGAGGCAGAAACAGCTACGCCTGAGTCAAAAGTTCGATCATCTCACATGGAGGCGGTGTACTCGCAAGAGCGTGTTAGTTTAAGACAAAGCGCAGCTAGGGTATCTAATTTTGCTCTAATTCATATCCTCGAGGCCACAATTATACAATTTATCAATTATCATACAATTCCTTCCCGTTTCTCGATGGATACTGAAGAGTTAGTGATGCCCATTTACGCCGTCAGCGAAACTGTCGAGCTCCTCTTTGGTCCGACGGTACGCTTCCTGTGCCTCTCTCTCCCTACGGCTGATGTAGTTGACTTCTTCTCTAAGTGCCTCTAGACGGCTTCGAATACTAATTTCTTCCGAGATGGCCAGGGTCCTGAAGCCTCCAAGGGCAAATGTAGCCTTCTCAAGTGCCTCTGCAGCTTCTCCCATTTTCGAGCGTAACGTTTTTGCTCGCTGTTGATACCCGCCTAAGTGCAGGTTCAGCTTCTTTTCTAACTTGGAGCATTTTTCCGCAATGGCGATCGTGGATTCTTGCGCCAGCTGCCAAAATCATTAGTATTGGGCTATAGTAGAAAAGGGGAAAATAAAAGAAAATATCGGAAGGAGAGTGACTTACATCAAACGCAGACTTCATAGCAGCCACCTGCTCTTCTTCGTCATCATCATCGTAACAGCCCAGGCCCAATAATAATGAGTTGTTGTTTTCCCTTTCCCATACGGCTCGGACCTCTTCTGGTTTCGGCTTGTCTTTGACGTCCATCAATATTTGAAGACGAGCCTCGGCGAGTGAAACATCGTCTAACTGCTGTAGTCTGGTTGGATTCCCCTTCACGTTCGACCCTGCAAGCGGATATTGCACAGCGTCGTGAGCGATAAGAAGGGCAGCTTCTCTTGCGATTAACGCTTCCACCGGGTTGGAAATTGTCGCAGCTTCCCTTGTCAAAGCCTCATAGTCCACAAAATCTGGCCGGGGCAAGCCCTTTTGCATCACTTGACTTCGTCTCCTTAATTCTAACTGCTCCTGAGCTTCCCGAATAGCACGTTCCCGTTGGTCTCGTATTTCGGCGTCTTCTTCGAGCTCGTCCGAAGCCGCGATTTCTTGCTGGTCTTCAGGAAGCTCAAGCTCCCACTCCGTCTCCTTCGGTTTCGGTAAGGAGGCCAATCCCTGTTTAAGCTGATGTTTCATAGATAACTCGTGAAGACGCATATCATTTGCCGCACCACCAGCCAAAGCCATCTCGTTTTCGCCCTTGTTGAGCGCAAAGCTGTCCCGAGGTGTTCGCAAAGGGGTCTGTCCCATTCTAGTGGGCGTGGCACCAACTCCATTCATTCCGCTATGTAACGGCGTAGCCATCGGATTCGGTGTTGCAACGACCTGCCTGCGAGGCGTGGCACCTTCAAAACCAGTAGACCCAGATCCCTCATCGAGATCAGCATTCTCACCGCCAAGTAAGGCTGACTGGTTCTCTGTGAGTGCACGGATATTTCTGATCTCTGTAGCGACCCTGTCCTCCTGTGGCGGCGCCATGGGGGTTCTGATAGGCGTCTGCGTATTCAGAGTTGAATATGTATTGACTAGTCCTCTTGTTGCATCATTTTCGCTTGACTGCGCGAGAAGGTTGGCTCGCTCGCCCACCATCCCCATTTTAACGATATCTTCGAGCTCCCCCTCGCTTACTTGTGGCGCTGGCAATACTAATGCCCTTCTCTTACTACTCTGCTCCGCTTCTCTAATCTTCTGCATCTGGCCGGCCTTGATGGCAGCTTGTGTAGCAGCAGAGGGGCCGTCCTTCTCGTTTTTCCTCCGTTTCCGGTCTGCTTCGTCATCTTGTTCCCCTTTTCTCTTGTTTGCGAGCTGCTGCTTGCGGGGATCGAAGTTGGCCCGTTGGAATTCGTTCCGCTTTTGTTCGTCGATGGTGTCGTAAAAACCTGGGGCCGGGGCTTTCTCAAACGGAATGTCTGCATTGTAGTCCATCTGGCCCTTCTTACGAGTCACAACCTTGATGTTGATGCCCGCTGTCTTGAGCTCCCGGCGCTTCTGCAGCGCAGCCAAGCGACGTGACTCCTCTTGCTGGCGCTCACGGGCCTTCCGCTTCGCCTTCTTTCCTTGCGTGTTCGCCAGGCGGGCGCGGGCTTCGCTCAGCATCTCCTTCTCGTCTTCGTCGAGATCGATAGTATCAGGCCTCGCAGGCTTGGTCTCGGGGTCTGGATCGACTTCGCCCGGGCGCAGCCTGCGCACGTCGTCGGCGGTGGGGGCCTGGGTCTCGCCGCCTTCAGGGCCGGTGAGGCCAAGGCCGGATGACTCGCGCTGCTCGGCCTCGTCGAGGAGCTTCTGGTAACGCTCGAGGCACTGATTGGCGGTGCGGCCGACGATGGGGGCGATGGTTCTCCATTGGGTGGGCATCAACTTGGCCAGGTGCAGCAGCTTCTCATCCTCCTCCTTGCTCCATTCGATCTTCTTGATGCTGGGGTCCAGCCATTCGTTCCACCTTGCCTTGCACTGTTTGGGGGTTTTGCGCGGCAGCAGGGAGGACACGCGTGCCCACTGGTTCAGGCCATACTTGGAGACCGAGGCCTTGAGGATCTCGTCCTCGATGTTGGTCCACACTCCTCCCTTGACGACCGGCATTGTTGCTTCCGCGGCTGCGTCGGCGCTTGACTGCGGGGAGGGGAGGGCGGAAGGAGGACGGAGGGAGGACGGAGGGAGGGCGGAGGGCGGGAGGTGAGCAGTCCGCGTGCAAGCCTCGAGGATAGTAGAGTTGGAGGTACCTGGACTAGTCGCGATGCGCGAAGCAGTGAGGCTTGGGTGCTCTTGGTGCTGGCAGATTATTGGCAGGTTCAGCTCAGCCACAGTGCATCGGACTTTGTAGTCTTCTCCACATTTTAGCTGTGGCTGTGCGGCCACTGACATTTAGGTGCGCCGTAATGCGTAATGTTAGATTAGGCACTCCTAGGTATGAACGTACTTCATACTTTACATACACACATGCACCGGAGTTGCTTGCTCTAAGTTAATCATGTCAAGACTTAGTCCCGCCGGCCTACCAAATACCCTTCCAAATACCCTTCCAAAACGCTACCGTCTGTGTAATAGGTATTGTGAAGACGAATGGTGGACCACCTTCTCAGCATGGACTCTGGAGCAGCAGTTCTACATACTTGGCCACATCCCATGTCACAATAAACAGAAACGCAGATCGCAAAGGGCCACTTTGTAGACGACAGTCGACGTCCTTTTTTTTTTTTTTAACTTTGCTATATGCACAATGAAGGTTGAAGGTTGAAGGTTCTAGTGTGCTGCTGCGTACGTCGAACCGCGCGTCAGCGGCAGCAGGCATGCCACGTATACACAACAGGACCATCCACTGCCTCTCCGTGTGGACTACCACAGGAGTATAAATAGCTAACATATCTACCAAGTATTCACCCATCTGTCCAGGCCGTTATATGGGAAGTACCAGTGAATCATGGCGTCCTTCGCTGAAGCGCCTAGGCGTCGTAAACTTGACCTCAATCCCCAGCTCTCATCCCCCTTCTACAATGGTCTTATCCCCCCCGAGATCAGGAACCTCATATTCGAGTTTGCTTTGACCGCGTCCCCACCCCCCGGCGCCCAAGCAGATGTACAGGAGGTTTGGATCAACGGGCAAATATCGAGGAGTAGTAGCCGACGCGGGTCATTCAGACCCGACCGGTTGCTGAGGACTTGTCAACGAGTCTACGATGAAGTCTGTTGCCTCCCGCTATTTCAGACTGAGCACCGCTTCTACTTAACCTACCGGTTTCGCGTCATTAATGGCCGGTATGAAGATCAACATTGCCTATCACGACGCAGGCTCAATGACCATTTCCTCTATGCCCCTCCGATAGCAGGCCACCAGCGGAAGGACCTAGTGCGATCGATCCACCTATACATATCGCAGGGCTGGCTGGAAAAGTCGTTACTAAAAGTGATGAAGTGCGCCTGGTGGTTTCCGAAAGCCGAACATATACGAATCACATTACGCCGCCGCGACTGGTGGGGGGTGGCGACAGATGAAGCGCCCATAATCGATCCATTCAGACGCCTTGGGGGTGACCGTCTCACGCCGTCCCTTATGCACAGTGACATGTCTACCGAAACCGGAAATGTCGAGTTTGAAACAGGGGCTTGGGGAACGGCATTTTCGCAAGCGGCGAGTCTAAAGACTCTAACTATGGAGTTCGAGATGAATCTAACACATTACCATCACATGGAATCCGTTGTCGCCTGGGCTCTAAAGTGGCGGTTGCCCCTCCCTAATGGCCGGCACCTCTCCACGGAGGGCCAACCCACGCGCTGCTCACTTGGCGGGCTTTCCCATGCCCCCGGAGCGATCCCAATCAGCAATGTCAGTATTTAACCCGCCGATGTCATGAACAAGAGTTAAGTTGTGCTAACTGAGCCGAATCACGGCAGCGTGTCGTACAGAAATGCGGCCAACGGCTGCAGACATGGACTTGCCGATGGAAAGCCGTGCGGGATGTATGAGCTAGACGGTTTAATCGTCCCTAATCGTCCCCTTTCGCCCCTTGCTCGCGGCGACTCCTTTCTCGTTCACAATGTTGGATCCTCCGTTTACTGAGATGCGTTTCTCTATATGCTGATTTGATGCAGCACAAAACAGAACACATATCTTGGTGCGTGATAGGAGGGAGGGTAAGAGTTGGGTGTCACACGTACACCGGTTGAAGAAGCTAAACAGGCCGTGACACTCGATATTACATGTAGTTGATTATAGCCTCAGGCAAGGTAACTAGGGGTCTTAGGTTGTATAGGCAAGGTAACTGGAGGTCGGAGGTCCCAAGCAAAGGTCTTAGACACTAGCCCAAAGAAGAAATACCGAGAAAAGGAAGGGAGAATAGATCTCTATAGGTGACCTTGACAACACATTAAACTATCGTATCAAAATAAGACCTACTTCCCAGGCCCTCAACACAAGCCCTTCTCACGACTCATACATAAATTACCAGAACACACATATGGAATGGCGGCAACGTTCCTATCACCCCGCGAAATGTATGAAATTTTTAATTCGTTGAACTCATAATGAGTTGCTATTAGGTCATACTTGAGTGAGATAAGAGAATAAAGGCCTAGTTAGTAAGTTTGATCTCGGAATTCCCAGCCCGCATTACTAGTACTAAACAGCGTGCCACTTGCAAATCAATACTACAAAAAGAAGGCAATGATACCGCCAGCAGCGGCAGCTAACCCTAGACCATTAAGAGAGGCACCAGCTGTAGGAATGGCAGTGGGAGAGGCAGTGTTTGAGCCTGTATCGGCGGAATATGTTGACGTAGCGCTGCCAGAGTCGGTCGGCGCGGGAGTGGTCGAGGCAGAAGAATGTGGTGAGCCTGAGGCTGTCGGAGTAGCGGACATCGAACCGCTGGGAACTGAGGATGGTTCAACGACGGCGTCGTAACTATCGCAGGCAGCTTCTGTAGCCAGCGGGCAAGCCTCCTCGATGCAGATCGCCTGCAATAGCGGCCCCTCAGGCTGGATAACGGTAGTCGGTGGTGAGCACCGGTGGCCGAAGAGGGAGTTTAGTGCCGAGCCAACAGCTTGAACGTCGGCATCAGCAACACCGAAAGACTATGAGAGACATGATTAGTAATTGACCGGCTTGGTAAAGGACATATTTGCTGTGATACTGAAACGGATAGAGTTGCCAGCAGACAAGCCCCATCGTAGGTAAAGGGAAGCTTGGATTTTGATTCAAGGTCTATAACTTACAGCAGCAGCGAGTCCGACCTGAGTGATGAAGTATCCAACCTCATACGGGTCCAAAGCCATGAACTTGTGTACCTCATACATCGAGGCATGGCCGCTATATGCATCGAACCCCGGCATGCCTTGTTGGGAACAACCTAGCAGTGTGCCGAAGAACTGGTACAGGTGAGTGAGAAGAAAGCTAGGCGAGCTGTGATTAGTGGGGTTCCAAGAAACTCGTCTGTGATAGGTCGCAATATCTTACTATTGTGAAGAGCTCTCGGTGTTGGCGGGCTTGTTGTTCTTCAGTGGTTCGGCACCACCGTCGTCGAGGAAGTTGATAGACTCTCCGTGATCACCGCCGCGGTTGCTGGAAGCGAGTTCTCCGGTGAAGTAAGGTAGGAGATTGACATCAGTTCCGTTATACTGACCCGGTGCCAAGATGCCGGGAACACTAATGCCCACGTTGGGTTGCGTATCTGTAAGATGATTAGTTACTAAGGGTGATGGTGAGAGAGGGGAAATTGGTTGCTTACAATTACCGATCACCACGGTATTCACGACAAGTGTCAGTAGTGTGGCCTGGTTTTCAGCCGTGTTATCTTTGAGCAGGGCTGTAGTGTAGTAGTCACATATTGACGTGTCCTCGGGGCGCTGGGCCTGTACCGCGTTGGCTGCAAGCGCAAATGCGGTTGCCTTCAAGAATCTCATGATTGTGCGGTGTTAGAGTGACAAATGGCTTGAGATGTATGAAGTGGAAGGATATAGCAGAAGCGTTGGAGGTAGTAGGCCAGGCCAAACTCTTTAAGTACCAACAAAACGCCCAGCGGTTGGAACGATCATAGGCATTCCACTACCGCAATCGATATTTACATCATGGAAGATTGTGGACAAAGAAAATAAATCAGAGAGCCAAGATGGGCTCGTTCAAAGCAATCGCTAGTACAACATCGATGGTAGAGTAGGATCCATATACAGCCAGGTGGCCACCTGGATCGTCTCGATGTCTCGGGAAGTGTGAAACCCGGCGACTAGTGAATATTGAAAGACATCATTTCCCCATTTGCCCCCTGTCAGAAGCTTGTAAGACAAAACAACATTCACAACATAATAACTTCCGTAGCAATTTGATCCTAGACAATTTAGGAATATGTGTATCGCTCGATTGAGTAGTCAGGGGAATGAAGTCATATTATACTCAACGTAATAACAGTATAGGGATTCAAAAGTCTTGTATCTGATTTTTACCGGAGGCGATTCTAGTACGTGCCCGAGTAGACGGAGTGAGGCTTCGTAATTAGAGAGCACGGTGACGAATGGGGTATATGCGAGGTCCAATGGTAGTGATGCTAAAGAGCACAAGACCAACCAGCTAGTCACATGTCAAATCCGTCTTTAAATCTAGCCAGTCACGCTGGGTTCATTTCTAACCCTTTGAACAAGTTATGGAGGGTCAGCTCCTTCTACCCCAGATCATTGTTCGTGCTACCTCAGTCATAGTACCTGTGACAAGAAACAACGTTGAGACTCAGCATCGTTAGTTCAGCCAATTGAGTCTTGGCATTCACTAATCCAGTCAATGTTAGACATGATCATACTTAGCCCCGGAAGACCACGTATCCGCCGGCGACGCGTCGTTCCGGGCGTTGAGACGTCCCGTTCATTGGAAGGCCGAGAGAACCACCATAAGCCATACATAGAATAAATCAGCTGCGCTTAGAAGAGGGCTTCATCCACGCATTCCAAGGTAGTAATCCCGAGAAAAATCATTTTATTAAGTAAGGAGGCATTGTATCTTAGATTTGCACTAGAAAAAACTCTTGTGGCTGTGTGTGATATCGTGAAAAGGCAGAACAGCTCATAAACCTAGCTAGATGGCTACGTAGTGGCTTATTTCCCTGTCTCCTTACTTCAATGGTAGAGAGCCCAAGGAGGGTGGACGTCTAGGGGCAGGTTATAAACGTTTTCTACATTGAAGCTGTCTCCCTATTGGTAGCTAAATTATCCGGTTGCTTTTGAAATTGATTCGTACACACCCAAGGGACTCATCATTTCTGACCTCGCAAGGGGATACTCTTAAGTGCGCCTCTTCGCCTCCAATTGCCACTTATTCGCGTATTACCACAGGAGCCCTATTCGATTCGTGATATCAGATCGCCATCGCTTTACCTCCTTATGAGAACGAAGTAGCTTTTGACTTTCTTGGGATGGGGAAGCTATACAAGACATGGTACAAAACGTATATTACTTTAATCAAGGCCTTGGGTTTTCCTTTCTAATTATACCTCCGGAGCCGCTGCAGCTACCCACTGAGTTGTGCTACAATGTGCTACATCACTTTGGTGTAGGGTGAGTCATCTCGAGCTACACCAAACGATTATCTAGGTTAAGATGAAAGAACAATATATACGGTAACCTAGAGACTCATCTAGGTCCTGCACTCGTGACGTTCCACGGCGGCCTAGGCGCCAGCCACGAGTACCTGTGATAATTTATTATAATAATTACCCCTCTTAAGCCTATTATTTGATGGATTGAGGGTCTCTCGTTTGCATCCTCAATTTTTCTCTAGGTGTTACGCATTAGATAATGGTGACTAAAAGAGGCCAAGGAGGCACAGCCACGCAAGGGTCTTCGAACTAGTCTCGGAGTTCGCATTAATCAGGGGTGGAGCTCGGCGAGCCCCTCGTACAACGATACTGATAGCAACAGGTAAATAGTGTGATGCTGAGATTTTTTAAAATGATTACAAGAGAACCTAGATACTATAAGACTACATAGTATGCCCCTTGGTATCAAATAGTAGCAGCTTGTTGTAACCTAGGCAGGTAGGTAGGACGACACAGTAGATACCGGGGGGTATTGGCCTTTAGAAACAATTGGATGCTTTTGGGGTCACCCGGCTCCTTGGTTGGTGTAGTAATGCATACCTCTTTCCCACGGTCGTTGAACAATTTCTAGAGAACACGAACTCTACTTCCTCCTCGGGACTATAGCCTGTTTTAAACTCCATGTCAATTCAGTTTCTGGGAAAGTCATGTAATCCATGAGTTTATATTATTTCTTTCTTCTTTCTTCTTTTCCCTTTTTTCTTTTAGTGCTCACTCCGACCTAGCCCCTATTCTCCTGTGTGTAACTTGAACCCCAGGTCCCAATAAACATTTGGAGAAAATTAGTTGAACTAAAGCCACCAATCATGTGATTTGAGGCCAATATGTACGTTTGGGATGATTATCATAAGATCCCCCGCTTGGGAATCAGGATTTGTCAGCCCTGGTAGCGTTAATTCCCCTGTCATGGGGTTCTATATAGGAATGTTCGATATCGATTTTCCCCGTGTCACTAACACGCACGCATCTCTATATGCGAACCATGTTATCGTGAAGATCATCAATACAAAAAGATTATTTTCGGAGGGGTTGAAACTCATTCTGTAATATACCCGTCTAGGGATACAATCGTATCTTCTTAAAATCGCTTTACGATGCGAAACGCTTTGTGGATTAAAATGTTCGTCTCTAATGAACTTGCAAATCGCTCTCGATTGGGCGGTGAAGTTCCGTCTTCCTTTTACCCGTTGGTAGCAAGGAGGAACGGTCCCTAAACCGCTTAGGACGAAGATTAGTCTTCGCTCTTAAGGGTCAGGGACGTGTGATACTACATGTCGATCCGGGTTGCTGACAAGGGATCCGGTGAGACCCAGGTCCCAGCCTCTTCGAAAAGTTGTGCTCAGAAGCTTTGGTGTACGTAAATGCTCGGGAACATCCTAACATGTTCATAGCGAGCTTCCTCTCTTCTCCACCTTGATGCTCTGTGTGCGATGGCCAAGAAGATCTCAACTTCCTCTGAACCGGCGTGATACTTCTAATCTGGTTAGCTTTCATATAAAAATGGAATGGTTTATCGCGAATGCCGTATAGCCGCGGAAAAATAATTGTTTTGCCTCGGCCATCAACGCAAGCTCAAGAAGAGCTGTTAGACTCGCATCGGTCATTCGGTCTGAGTTAATAGCGCGAAGCAGAAGTGAGGTTGACAACAGCTAAAAATCCTGGGCCAGGGTCTTGAGTATGGGTATCACGAGCATTCCTTATTGTCCAAAGACCTAACCTGGCTAAACTGATAATTTTCCCCCCTATATACAAGAGACCTCCTTCGTTCTATAAGCCTTAGTAGCGGCATTCTTAGTGAGCGACCTAATGAGAGAGAACGGCTCCGTTGAACAGAAGCCTGAGAGTGAGAAGATTAGGTACTAAAATGATTATCTCTGGTAAGGACTGTCCCTAAATTCCCCCCGTTCCAAGTCATTACAAGAGCGAGTGTGGCGGGTCTCGCCATTGTGCGTACAGTGAGGTTCATCGAGGGGTAGATGCGCCCTCGTGTAGAGACCCAAGGTCTCATTATCGCGCATGGTGTGTAACCTCTACTTTTGTGGTCTTGTAGATGCCGCTTTGGTCGACTCGACCGGCCACCCCTTGGCCTTGGCCGGTGTGCAAGATAAATTCCTGGCTCCCATCGTCGTCGAATCGGTTGTCCTTCAAGTTATCGAGACGTATTGCGGGGCTCATCCTGCTCCGGGGGTTCGACTGGTGGCTACCGGACCAGCCACTACTCTTCCTCGCGGTGGTGTCGTTTCGGCCGCTGATATACTTGAGAAGTGGCCGTAACGCAGCTAGTGATGCAGCAAAGATAGCTAACGCAATCTCAAGATGCGACCTAATCTCCATGCGTTAGAAAAGAAATATATAGACTTGCGGTTGTGCAAGCTGAGTATTACCGCCTATTATTGCTTGGCGGGGAACGTAGGACAGGGAGTAGGGTAACTAACCAGATGATCGAGTCCAATAATCGCAATGGCAGTCCGGGATCGGTTGAACCTAAAGAGCCAAGGTCGACGACGTACTTTAAACGTACGAGTGTGGCTATGCTGCTTCTGTTTATTTGTGAGCAACCTCTTCTATTCTATTGTCGAACAGAGACTTACGTGAAGGAGAAGCCTAAGAGAACGATCACTGATAATTTAACGCGAAGGCTAAGCTTAACATGCCAAAGCATGAAAATCGGCAATGTCTACGACGCTGAAGTGTCAGTACCAACTGTTCAAAAACAAAGGCAAGAGTCAAGAGCGGTGCATGGCACCGAGATATACAACGTACCGCGTAAAGCCAGTTACTTGCGATATCAGCAGCAGAGAAGGCGTAGGCAATGTCAGTAATGACATGAGGCGCAACACACTCGCCCTTACCAATGCCCCAGTTGAGAGTGACCGGGCGACACTGTAAGGCGAGCACTAGGAAGGTTGCTACGGCGAAGATGGTGACAACAGCGATCGACCCGAAGAGAATCTTTCGAATGAGGCTCTTCCTATCCGCGTTCGAGATCCGAACTAGTACCAAGGCAACGCTGACCTTGCTCAGGTATGCGGCTACTACGTAAACGAGCTGAAAAGCAAACAAGGACTAGGCACATGGAAAGACACACGTTAGCTGACGTTGTTCAACCGTGTGTCGTTATGACTTGAATCACTCACCTGAGCCGCCTTGATCGGGTCATACTCAGGTTGAGGAACCTTAGCTCCGAATCCATAGATCATGGCCGATAATAGAGTGCCGCACATGCCACTATATCCAGCCTGTTCTAGTCAGTCTTATGTGATCAATAGACTAGATTTGTCGTAGGAGTGGAACTAACCAGACTGGCTAGCATAGCCCAGTCGTCATAGCTAAAAGAGTTGTTGATCTTGATTCGACAGAAGCATCGTAACCCCACGCCGATGTAGTTGAGGATTATGAAGATGATAATCAAGATTGTCAAGACAGACTGGGTACCAGGCTCCGGCGTCCAAGCCATCGTGATCTATGGTGTTCAGGACGCTACCGATTGTGATTCAAGCAAAAGAACGGTCCGAGGCGCTGAAGACTTCCCTCCAATCTTCAGCGGGTACACGGACGATAAATGAGTGACGGACGAAAACGAAAGGAAACCATGGGAAAGAACCAACCCGCCTGTTATCTGGATTGCAGAGTTTGGAGTTCGACAACCAGATCGACGGTACCTATAAGAATATGGTGTGGCAATCGACCCCTGACGCGCCCCCTCTCTTCGCCTGATACTTTGGATAATCTTTTAAATTTGAGCACATGCTGGGAACTATAGCTGCTTTAATGTATAACATGGTATAGTGTCGAGCCTCATTTTTCGACCTTCATTACCCAATCGGTAGTGCCGGCACGTTTCGGGGGGCACCCAGTCGGGTAACAGGCCCGATTGTGACAATTCTTTTGACTGGGGTTTTACACGTGGATTTTGGATGATGGTTCGGCGCTGGGGCTTGGAAACAAGGGTGTGACCAACATGCAGCAGCATACAAGGGTCATCATTCGATGCAGGCACTTTTGTTAAGCCGTTGCAGTTTGTGGTCGATCCTCGACCCAAAGGGGGGGTTGGTGGCTATTCGTTTGAAGAGAAGCAAATACCCCCAGATTTCCCCTTATTCTTACCAATTTGTTGCGTTGCAGTGTACTTGTAGTGCAGCGGCTAGACGCAGAAGTCTCGCGTCATGGCTTCGACACAAGACTCCTTCGGAAGCATCCAAGACGCGGCACAGCCCGGTGCCATGACCTCTAAGGTTGTTCTGGGTTTGCTTGTTATCTATTTGGTATCCTATCCGATATATGCAATCTACCTCCACCCTCTCAGCAGTTTCCCGGGCGGCACCCTGGAAAAGCTGACCAGAATTCCGTACTGGATTGCCTGTATCAAAGGAAATCAAGTTAAATGGATGACAGCGCAACATAGAAAATACGGTCCGACTGTTAGATTCGCGCCAAATGACATTAGCTATACCGAAGCCCAAGCTTGGAGAGATATCTGTCTTGTTCCCAAGGGCAAGAAGGAGAATGGAAAAGAGATCAAATTCCACGCGCCGTCGGCCAACGGCACGCCTAATCTGATCACAGAGCCAAGCCCAGAGCGTCATGCTACTGTCCGACGTGTCTTCTCGCCTGCTTTCTCTGAGAAGGCCCTCAAACAACAAGAGCCCCTATTCCAACACTATGCAAACCTCATGGTTGCTAGAGGTCGCCAAAAGGGTACTGTCAATATGGCTGAATTGCTGAATTGGACTACCTTTGACATTATGGCCGAGTTTGCCTTTGGAGAGTCCCTAGGCTTGCTTGAGAAGGAGGCTTATTCTGACTGGGTTGCGACAGTCTTTAATACGCTGATAGTAAGTAAAAGAGTTCACGTACGTTACAAAGGGGTGGCTAATAGTGTCTCTAGGTTCTACCGGCAATCCAAATGATCGAATTCTACCCAGTCACGCGAAAGTTGTTCAGTCTCTTGGAGCCGAAGTCGGTTGCAAAGATGCGCCTCGACCACTTCGACCACACCGTTTCTCGCGTTGACAAGCGCCTGAAGGATGGGTCATCCAAGCCCGATCTATGGAATCTGGTAGAGGAATCCGGGGTTCTCACAACTGGCGAGATTTATACTAATGCGGAATTATTTATGACGGCTGGCACGGAAACCACTGGTGAGCTCAGGAATTGATTGTTGACGAGGGCCTCTACTAACCACACAAAATAGCATCTTTGCTAACTGGCACTACCCATTACCTCCTTCAGAATCCCGACAAATTGAAGATTTTAACGGATGAGATCCGAGGACGGTTTAAGTCTAACGGAGAGATGACTTTTGAGGCTCTTGGTCAATTGGAATATATGAACGCCTGTATGCAACGCCGCATGCTCATTGACTTGTCATGTGTTAATGCTAACCGCTGGCTCTTGTAACCTAGGTCTTCGCGAAGGCCTGCGCGTCTACCCATCCATTCCCTCAGCTATCCCACGCGAGATCCCAGAGGGGGGGAATGCCATTCTGGGGAAGTGGCTTCCAGCCGGAACCCGCGTTTCCGTCCACCAGACTGCCACGTACCGCTCTCCAGCGAACTTCAAGTACGTGGGATTCCTTCTCACCCACAGCTTAATTATGACGAATCAATTGCTAAGCTCCATGCAGGAACCCTGACACGTTCGCACCTGAGCGGTGGCTTGGAGACCCCACCTACAAGGACGATATCAGGGAGGCACACCAGCCGTTTTCAGTTGGGACGAGGAACTGCTTAGGCATGAATAGTAAGAAGCTTGCTTCCCCAACTCCCTTTCGTCGGAAAGATAAAGACTAATTCCGCGGGGAATCTAGTGGCTTGGCATGAGATGCGACTACTGCTCGCAAAGTTGATCTTCAATTTCGATATGCATACAGAGGTGGACGCGAGCTGGAGCGACCAGAACGTCTTCGTCATATGGGATCGCAAGCCACTGCCAGTCACCCTGGTAGATGCCGGTGCCCCGGCTTAGACTAGGTAGCCCTGGAGCGTTATCTTCAGTACATACTGATACCAACCCAGGGCTGACTAGTCGGATGGCTATTTGCTTTTTTTTTTTGCTTTTTCTTTTTTTCGCGGAAGAAGAAAGAATGCCACACAAGTTCCATAATCCCAGCTCAATACTTAATAATTCTTCGAGTTAAACACGGCCCAGAATAGTCGGTACCCGTAACTGCGGCCCGCGTCTGTGTCTTCCAGGCAGCACACATTGGTCAATGAAGCAATAGAATGGACGCTATAGAGAACACAGTCTACGACGACCCGTTCTCCTACGGAGTAACCAAGTACGTACTACGTAGTGTGCACGTTAGGCACAGACAGTAATAGAAACTGCCGATCGTCGGCCCGCCACCGGTCGCGTCGCGGTTCTCCATTCCCAAGTCTCACCGCCCCGGGCGTGCTCGAGCCAAGCAGAGCCGACCTTCCGCGAATCAACCTAGTCGTGGCGGCTCGTCAGAATAGCCAAACTTGATCCCGCGCCCGCCCGCCGCTTGACAAGAAGCACCATAGCCACAGTAGGCTCTAGCGTCCGTATCAGGAATGTCGATCATATTATATTTCGGCCTAGTGCTTGGGGGACCGGGGTATGAGTATGGGTATGGGCGGGCAACGGCCACAAGCGTGTTTCTGATCCTCCGGGGAATGGGGGAGTTGGAGCAAGCTGGTCGCCAAGGCCAAACAAGCGAACCACGCCAAGCGTGTCATCACTCAAAATATGTGTGCTTGGATGGTTGGATGGACGGGAGGTTGCCATTCTTTCCTATCTCTGTCCGTGTCTGCTTTGCTTCTAGTATGCGGTAGGACGACTGACCGGGCCAGAAGCATACAATATATCGAGGGACACAGGCCACTTTAGCCCTCCACTCGCCAACCGGCTAACGTTAGCCTGGACGCTGTACAGTACGTACATGGTATGTAGGAAGGGGGTACGGCCAGGATAGGCTTAAATTGGACGGATGATGAGGATTGGGGATCCCAGCAACCGGCTTGGATCAACGAGTGCCGTGCAGTAGTCGAGTCTGCTTGCTACTCGCTCGTACGTACTCCGTAGTGCCGTACATGATAACGGTCGTAGGAATACTATGCGTGCGTCTTGCGAGGCTACCTACTATGTAGACTAGCGCGGCGGTATAGGACATGAGAGTCGTTACACTTCTAGTCCGAATCAGGTTGCTGAAGAAGCGTCCAAGAAAGCAAAAACAAGGCCAGGCCCAGAGGCAACCGGACTAGCACCGGACGCGCATGCAGCTAGAATTTTCGCTCGGAAACAATCCTTGCGCCTCCATATATGTACGTCGACGAACTAGTGCATAAGTACTTTGTAAGCCCGCAGGAACATCTCGCCTGCTGGGTTATGTAGTAGTAATACCACCTAACCCTGCAACCGGTCTGAGCGTGCCTGCGTTGACAGGTGATCCTCTTGGCATTGTGACCCTGGATGGGACGACAAGTTTGTACTATTAGCACCGAGTATATGTAATTAATTCTTCTCTAGTGGTGTACCCTATATCCACATCGCCAACGCCGAACTACTTGGTATGGAGGATGGTGAGTGAAGGTTCTCCCAAGTTAGTGCGTCGGTAGTTGTGCAAGGAAATTTGCTAAGTTGAAGCTATCATCACTCCCGCTTGACTGCCTCGTGTCGAGTCTCCCAAGGTTAAACACGTTGCGTGGTCCCGGCTACCAAACCACCGGGCCGAAACTAAGACATGCCGATAACGAGTCTTGGCATCATATCCCGAAGCATGCTGTGGCTTGGGTCCGGGTGCTGTCAAATCGTCGTCTCGGTTCTTTCTCGCGCAGCTCGTGTACGTCTGTATGGGTACTGCCGGTGCCTATTTCGCTGTCTTACTAATAGCCGGAGCCGAAAAGGATGAGCCGATGTACGTAGGATGTCGGCATGGGTCCCGGTCTAACTGTACTTGTACGAGCCTTTATTTACCTCTCTCGGCGCCATAGAGATCGGATGTGCGGTACTTATTATATGGTTTTAAGGCCTGATCTTCCGATCGATTACATCTTTCCATAACTCTTCTACGTAACATCGTCTCGTCCAATTAGTATCCGCACATCTTCAACAAGTTGGTTAGCCCAGTTCATGCTGTGGATTGACAGTCTTCCCCTATTCGTATAAATCCCTGCTGGATCTGCCTATCACGCATATACCCATACAATAAGAGCGATACTACGTACATGTAGGAAATTTGGGTTGATGCGTGCCATACGAACCTCGTCCGAACCCTCTCGCACGTGCGAACCCTGGCGAATCCGATATCCACGTCCAAGATCAGGCATCTTCGCCAGGATTCTGGACCAACATCTGTCAAGCTCGGGTCTCGGCCAGAAAACAGGAAAAGTGTGAGGAGACAAACTGCTCAACAGCTAGCGTAACTAGTCGACCTGACAATGCTACGTATGTAAGAACTGGTGTAAGTTATCAAATGCGTATCTTATCATCTAGAGAAAGAGACCACAAATACTTTCAGATTCTGTGCTAGTATTTAATCGCGTGATAGCACTGTCCTCGGCTAGAGCGTCGCCAGGGGCTCGTCGCTAACATAGTATGTTTCTCAATGGTACGGTGTTGCGGCCGCCGGGTACCGTCTTACCGGACCTGCCAGAATGGAAGTAGAGCCATTAACATGAGACATAATCCTTGCCCGGAACTGACCGGGTTCAATGGGTTGACAGATCTTGCGATTCCTTCGAAAACTCTAGAAGCCCAGCATTGGCAAAAAACGGTGCGGAAGGCTAATCGTGGATGGGACGAACAAGAGCGTCCGTCAGTGCGGTGATGACGGCCCAGCCTACCGGCTCGGCAGCTATTCGGTTGCGCAGGTAACCGGCAGATGATGACGGAGGTGAGGACGGGCTCTGGCCGTTCAGGTCTCTCGATCGGTAGTCATAAATAGCTGTCGTGGGTCTGAAGGGCCGACAGGACAAAGGCCACACCTATTGTAGCTTTCGTTGCAACCCCCAATCTCCCTCAAAATGATTATCACACAGCTCCCTGTGCTGCCCGCAGACACCGAACCCAAGCTGCCGGAACCGAGCACAACGGATATTGGTCGTGTTTTGAGACCACTCATTGCCCAGTTCGACGCAGATCTCAACTACACTGGAGCTAAATCAGGTGATGACCTCGAGGGTCTGCTTCAGGGGATGCATGAGCAGGCCATTAAGATCGGTATTCCGTATCTAGAGGGGTCACACTCCTGGTACTCGTTCAATGTTGGAGTCTACTACGCGCATGTAGGTTAAATTGCCTTGTTAATCGTATCTCCCGTCTCTGGTCTTCGGATCCAGCCGCGCCAACGTCTCCAAGTTTTACTAAAGTCTCAGCCAGCTCTGCTATCCTAGTCACCCGCTAGACGTCCGCGTCTATGCCGGTGTTTACACCTGGCTCGCCGTCCTGGTCGATGATGGAGCCTGCAAGGACCCGAAGCTGTGGCAGGACTTTATGATCCGCTTCCAGACCGGCCTGCCCCAGGTCACGCCACTAGCCCAGGCGTGGGCCAAGTATCTGCGCTTGAGTTACAAGTACTATTCGCCCATAGTGGCAAATTTTATTATTACCTCTTCGCTGAATTTCACCAATGCCAACGCCCTCGAGGGTTCAGAACTTCCCCGGATGTCACGCACGAGGGGTGGCGAGAGTTGGCCTTATTATTTGAGGGATAAGGATGGAGTTTCGGAGGCGTATGTGTGGATGACGTTCCCGAAGACGCTGTACCCGGATATTTCCATGTACATGGAAGCGATACCCGACATGAACAAGTACATATCTTTCACCAACGATATACTGTCGTAAGCGTCTCACCTATCCGCATGGTTCTCGAGCGTGATACTAACCTTGCCCGACGACCAGATTCTACAAGGAAGAAAAGGCTGGCGAAAAGGACAATTACATGCATAACAGGGCATTTTATGAGGGGAAGGACATTTACACGGTATTCAGGGAAGTGCTCCAGGAGGATGTAGATGCGCACCGCCGGGTCGAACTCGTCCTGCGCGGCAGAGAGCCGTACGCCCGAGCCTGGCACGAGCACGCCATGGGGTTTGTGACGCTTCATAAAGCCATGGACCGTTACCGCCTTTGGGAATTGGGCCTCGGTGAGAAGTATACGGATTCATTTGGCCGGATGACCAGTACACGCCAAAGGTGATCAAGAGTAATGGTCGTCCTTTTTCAGGAGACAAGGTAAGGGAATAGGAGAAATCTGTATATACTATATATATAGTTATATACGGAGCACTCCGTATAGCTAGGTCTTCAAATCCTGATTTGTGACATCGGTATTGACCCCTAACCTTTACCCTCCTGGCTATACTTGGAGGCATGTTATCTATACATAGTACACTCTGTGACTAAAGGAAACCCCTGTCACCACTTATACTGTCCGACAGGTCGCCGACCTTCTAGAATTTCATACAGGGTCCAAGTAGTACGTATAAACCATTGCCTGTACAGGGAGGTAAGTTGGAGAGGTGCGTGGGGCCAGGGCATTGTACCCCATCCCTCCCCCCTTTTCCCGATGCTCGGGTTTCTAGCGTTGCCAATGTGCATACAGCCCCTGAAAAACTTGGTAACATGTGACACTGGGGGTGGCAAAGGCTGTGTCAGAGACTTGAGGCTAGGGATAGGAGTCGGAACCCTGGTTGCACATGGAGCATGAACTAACTAGATAGGTAGTTAAACAGATGACCAAACCAATAGCCAAAAAGGCTGGCAACTTCCAACTCAACTGATTGTTGACAACAAGTTTGGCCGATTAATTTAACCGCGCATTACCAGTGGTAATAACTAACTTAGCACGCATTATCCGGGGAAATACCAGTTAGTGAGTTTGTTTGATCCGACTTCTCGGCTGCGCGGGAGTGTCTCGCCCAAGATTTTACCGCTGTGTTCTAATGTGAACACAAATACAGCACTCGACATGCGCTTCACCCGCTCCCGCTTTGAATGTGCTCGTATTTCACCAACCTGAATCACGCGTAGTTTCGGACCGCGCGTCTCCAATCGTAGAAGGCCTTGGACCGTTCCTGACCGTCCACCACTCCCCGTTTTCAACCAATGGCTGCTCGCGGTATGGTTACAGGCGACTCCAACGGGTCAACCGTTGCTCTCCAAGATGTTACTGTTAAAGGAACTCGGCACCCAGTTGTGGAACGCAATGGGCTCTTTCGCATCGAACCCTACCGCTTAGGGGTCAGAGCATTCGTAGCTCGTCATGAGAACCATGGGTGCATTGGGGGGGGGGATGTGAAATTCACTCCCGTCTGGGCGGCGAATAAGACCGAGCCGATGAATGTCGTTGCGCCCGAGAGTTAATATAATTCTGACCAATCCAGAGAGCAAGCGCCAGCTCTAGAGCTCGTGATTCGACAAGAGGCTCGGACCGTGCCGCTCAACTGTACGCTCGAGCCCATAACACACGCTCTATCGCCGGCTCAACTTCCGAGACGTTACACCAGGGCTACGACGTTGGATGAAGAGCTAGACGGTGAACCTGGATTCTGTCATGGTGTTCGCCGGCACCCAGCCGTTGGCGAAGAGGTAGCTCTCGTCCCGCTCCGCGTTGGGGTAGGGCCGCGAGCTGCCGAGACATACGGGCCGAACTGGTAGGAACGTCTTGATTGATTGATTGATTGATTGATTGATTCTGTTTTGCGTTTTGCGAAAATTTCCCTAGGGGTATAGGATGTGGTACGATGTAATACATGCACCAGATCTTGCCTTGGAGGCTCAACTCATCAGGTTCGTAGTCTCTACAACTAGATCCTCCAAGCCCGTTTCAGTCTACACTTAGATATCGCTTTGCCGCGCCCTTAAAACACCTGCTTTCTAGTATACTTCTTCCCACTGTTCCAAGATCCCTCGTGCTCACGCTGGTAAAAGTCCAGTGGGGAAAAGTCGCCGGTGACTTGAACGAATGGCAGTCCGCCTCCTGTCCACGTTCCCGCCGCCGTGTGTATTCAGTGTAGTTGTGTGTCTTTTGGCTTCGTACTAGTTCGTTCATTCGCGTATTTCGATCGCGGGTCTGTTTTCCCGCGGTGATTCGGTCCCAGCGTTGCGGTCCCCCGCTGGTAAGAACGCGTGAAAGCACGGTTAACCCTCATCATAACTCCGTAAGCTTACCCTGATGCCTTTTATACGTATATGTGTCTCAGCGTAGTTAGAGATTATGAACGACAATGGCCTACGGTATCTGCTCTTAGCTCGCGTCCTTCCCCCTACGGTGCCGGCTCCTCGGGGTACCCAAACCTCGCCTCGTTGGTGGACGGCCTTGCTTTTCAAACCTTGAAACTTGTTCGCGCATATCATCAAAGACCAATATTCTAGACGCCAGACGTCAGGTATATGGCAACAGATATTCGGTGAGGGAGATTGCGCGAAGCCGCACTTGGAAAAACTGGCCGCATTAGTCCTCAATATGCCAATTTCACAAAGCACTGTAGTAAAAAAAGGTGTGCGATAGGTTTTCTCTTTTGGCGAAGTAGTTGTATCGTTACGCCAGCGAATGACAATGCCAACTGAGAAGCTCTTTCGCGAATGAGACGCGAAGCCAGCTCACCCGGGCCTACACAAAACAACCTAGAAAGTCACTATGGTGGCGAGCAACCCAGTTCGTGATAGGAGTAGAGTCTACAATAAGACTAGCTGGTATCACTTGCCACGAGTTGAGGGCTAAGACATGCCCCCATAAAGGCTATCAGTCGGCTGTACCTTTGCTAGACAAGTCGGTCCCTAAGGCTAAACTCTAGAGAAAGAGCGGCATACATGTCAGCAAGCCTTCAGTGCAGACCTGGGAATGTTTATCTATGCAGTCAACCGAACACTTTAGAATAACCGGCGAGAAGAAGAAGAACTTGGGTGTTATCGAATGAGCAAGACCGAGTTCGCGGGATGTCCGCGGGATGTCCGAGGGTGCCGGGATGAAAGCTACTTGTCCGAATCATGGTAGTTAAGAGGTAGGTAAGTAGCTAATAGGCTGCAGCGCGCTCGTATGCCAACAGGTAATTTAATAAAAATAAGAAGGAAATAAAACATGAACGACATGCGCATTGCTTGAACTTGGGCAACTGATGAGCCTGAAATATGCCACTATTCTGCTTACGTCATTCATCGCCAAGAAGGTGCGGATGAGCCGGAGCTTCAACCCCACCTTGCCCGACAGTAAGGTAAGGGAAGGAAGCGCTGGGGAAAGCTGAGGAAACGGCAGTCTGACCTGAAGGCTGACAGCGACAGCACCATTCTGTCCCTCCAGTTTTCTCTCTCCATCTCCGAGCACACGACACATCACTACAGATTCTGAAAACGCAGACACGCCGCGCCCGGTCCGACATGGATTACGTCCAGGAACGCATGGTCCAAGAGGCCGCCAAGGAGACGGCCAACCTCTAGTTCGTGATTCCCGCCTCTTCCCACTCCCCGATCCCGCCGCAGCCTCGCTGACGAGCAGCACAGCGCCGGCCCCGTCACGCCGCTCAACGCCATCCTCGTCGTCATCACCCTGTACACGGCCTACCTGCTCTACAAGCCCTCGCCGCCCGCCACCCTCCCGCGCGAGCCGCCTGCCGTCGTCTTCCGCACCTTCGTCCCGCGCACCCTGCTGCCCTACAACGGCACCAATAACATGCCCGTCTACATGGCCGTGCGCGGCCGCGTCTTCGACGTCACCAGTGGCCGCAACTTCTACGGCCCCGGCGGCCCTTACGAGAACTTCGCCGGCCGCGACGCCAGCCGCGGCCTCGCATGCCACAGCTTCGACGAGGACATGCTGACCAAGGACCTCGAGGGCCCGCTCGACACCCTCGAGGGCCTCGGCGACGAGGAGATGGAGAGCTTGCAGGGCTGGGAGGAGAGGTTCCTGAGCAAGTACCTGGTCGTTGGCAAGCTTGTCGCCCAGGGCGAGAAGTGAGAGGGCCCCGGACGTGTCCTGGGCAGCAGTGTACCCACCCCAGCTGGACCAAAGTATTGCAAGCCAATAGATGGCCATCCCGAGGATGAATGGCAGTGTGAGACGTGGGTTTTATGAGGCATGAATAAATAGATTTCAATACAGTTGCCACGTTGGCCGCTGTCGGCCTCCTCGACTGGAACCATGTGATTATGACGTATGGTCGGTTTACGGAAAATCAATTCAAGACGTACCGCTGGCAAATACATGGGTATCATGAAGCAACAAGCAGCATATAAGAACATCTGTTCGCTTGCAGACTCGTTCCATTATGTTGACAACTTGAGTTTGTTCGCTCTGCCAGGCCAGATGTTTGTCCTCTCTCTTCACTGATGTTTGGATCTTCCACTTTTCAATATCATCTCATCATAAGTGTCATAGGTTGAATCCTATGTTGTATTTTACCTAACCCACATTGGCATAGGTTCCGGCTATGCCTTTTAAAAGATATGTGCTTTCAAGTCTTTGAGTTGTTGAGCGCTCTCAACACTTAAGAACACAAGACTTAACCAATGTTTATTTGGATGGTATACTATTAAACCGACTAACATAGAAGCTTGCAGCTTATAAATGTTCATCCAACACCGAATAACCATAGTATGACTATACATATCTAGCTCGAACAAGAGGATGGATACTCTACAGTTGAATTACTTCTACTTGCCATTTGCACACTTTTGAGCCCCTACCACTTCCTTCACACCTCTTGTTGACATTGGCAGCTCACCTTCATCATCCATGCAAATTGGCAGACTACTAACCATCTTCACCTGACGCTGCTTTCTATCAGTCGGCCCTCGCTTCGATCACCTCCCCTTGTTCAAAACCCCCCTCCGTTTAGCAGCATTCCCCCCAAGTTGTTATACAGACATCAAGAATAAGACACGTCCATCATTTCCTAAGATGTTGGGCCTGATTCTTCTCTTGTTGTCCATGCTTGGGCATGTGGTTAGTCTTCCACTCGCGGACGCCAACCCGATCTCCGACAACGCAACGCTCATCCATGATTTTGGCAACGCTACTCTTCACTCCCTTCATCCCCGTGCCGTCCCAATCCGTGGCGACACTTGGCAGTACGACATGGAAGAGTGTATCTGGGTGCGGCAGTTCAACCCCGTCGTCGCAACTACGTGCACGGAATACTGCGTTTCTGGCCTCACCGGCGACAAAGCTCGGCTGCGATATCACATGTAAGCAAGAAAGACGCGAATTCCGTGAATACAACTGTCCGATCGCCCGAGCAACGAGCCGCGAGCCAACGGCGTGCTAACGAGCACAAACCAGCATGATGACAGGCAACGGCCAGGACCTAGAGGCGTGGTGCGAGAACTTCAAGCGGCGCGTCATGTACAGGTGCAACGTGGGCGAGCCCGACTTCTTCGACTGCAACACCGGCCGGGCCCCCCTGCTCCCGGCGCTCGATGCGTACGCCTACGACACGTGGCGCGGCCGGGTGGCGACGATGCAGGGCGTCAATCTCCGGTTCGACTTCACCAAGACCTGGTACGCCGACGCCAATCACCAGTGCGTCGCCGAGACCATCAGCGACGTCACCTGCAGAGGTGCGAACCAGCGCCTGGGACTCCGCTGCCTCCCTGTGCTCTGGCGTGCTCCCCCCGATCAGGTGAGTGGGGAGAGCCAACGTGACGGACAGTCGTCTTCTATTTTTCTTATTCTTATCGATTCAGTGGTATCTATCCCCCTTACTGACTATGTACCCTACTCTTTGCCTATAGGACGATGAGGATGTCACCCCGATTTTCCCTCATGGGTGCCTCAAGGACAGCGAGGTCCCGCCGAGCTCAGTCTAGACGACAACTGGTCAAGATGTATTTAGTCCGGCGTTGCAGTCAACCTCAATAGGGACGTAGAAAAGATTCACACATGCCTCGGATGCAGATGCAGCCGAGCAAATAAGGATACAGAGATACTTTGGATTGAGGGACCCTCTTTAACGTTAGATGTCTACTAGATATCTACACAATACGAAGATGGTTATTTTCTCTAGTGGCGATTGTGGAACGCCTCCGGTGCTCGAGAGATCTCGCATTGGTGACCCAGCCATCCTCAATGGTGCTGGCATCGAACTTGTAGTCCCGATCCCCGGGGTCGGAGCGACCTACGACGATCATCACGTCTTCTCGGTCCCGTACCGTTCGGATCTCACTACCCGAGAGACTCCAGACGGTTTTGTTAAAGGGGCGTTTGACACACCTGTTCTGACGATGATATATTAGGTTGGAACGGCTTCGAAATCACCGGGAAGCTCCGGCCTAATGCTTCTGATGTCGCCGCCCTTGGGCACGACTTTGAAGCCGAGGGGAGTCAAACATTCGGCAGTTACCCAAACAAACCTATGATCGGTCTGACCTTGATCGCCGGGTAAGACATGGCTTATTCTATCTTCTTAAAATGTGACCTCGACTAAACGGCCCTGTACTAGTAATGCCCCAGACCCCTGGAAGGCGCCGGTCGGCCAATACTTCTCCAACTCAATTTTCAACATGTATCCATCCTCTCATGGTCATATACATGTAACAGGGCCAAGTCTAGATGATCGCTTGGACTTCGACCCCGGAGTTTTCACCGACAATGCTGGGGTTGATATCAAGAAGTGTATCTGGGGCTATAAGGCGAAACGAGAGATTGCCCGTCGTATGAGCGTCTATCGGGGTGAGCTAGCTGTGTCTCACCCAGAATCTGCTACAGACTCGAAAGCTGCTTGCGTCGAACTGCATGGGTCGCCGGCGCTTAACCTCAAGAGCATTGGGTACACTGCTGAAGACGACGCTGCCATCGAAGAGTGGATACGGAGCAACATTGGTACAGCCGTGGCACTCCTCAGAAATATGCGATATTAGGAACTCGGCAGGCCACCCACGAAGGTGGCCGGCTTGACCCGTGGGCTAACCAACTAGCTACCTGTCAGTCCGCTGTCACAATCACATGATTTTGACATCGCAATAAGGCATCCTCTTTAAGCACTCAGTACGGCCATGATGCTGAAACATTCCAACTCTGCGATAATGCCGGTCACCAAACTGCAAGAGTAGAAGGCCGTAGGCTGACCGCCCGCCATTGGCATCCGGAGTTGGCTCGATGGAGGTGAGCAGAAGCTCGAGGTTCCCTTGCCGTTGTGCTTCTTCCTGGTCCTCCATCGCTGGCTTCCAATCCAACCAGAAGTATAAGGTACCGTTGCTAGTCAGCACCTTCCATTGCTTTCCCCATCTTTTCGTCTTCTCAATAAAGACGCCACTGGTGGGTAGAACTGGCGTCTCTCCCATGAACCCGCGTACGACAATGGACGAACCATATTTGACTCGCACCATAGTGTCGCCTTCATCCGGTTGCAAGCCTTTCCACATCACTTTAATTGAGGGCCAAGGTTTCCCACGAAAATCAGCTCCTCCACTCCGAGAAGCCCAGCTCCAAGATGGAGCGCAGTAGTCTTCTTTACAGAACAGACGAGTTGACATATCCTCAAACGAGGACATGGGTTCGTCGCATGTCCAGAGGATGTGAGAGCAGAATTTCTCAAGTTTATCGTCTAGCCAAAGGCCTGCGAGGTATTCTGTCTTGCTTCCCGTCTCTTCCAGATAGGCAGAGATATTTTCAGATCGGTGCCGTACGCGTCGCAGGCATCCTCAGCAAGGGTCAAGGCTGCGGTGAGACCCGAGCTTGTGGTCTTGACATGGGATGCAGTGTAGCCAGGGCGGGCCGACAGAGGGTCGCCTGTAGGATAGTCTCTTCCGGCGAGGGCGGGAATGACGCGAAGATCCGTTCTCGAGATATAGGTCGGTTTAGAAGAGCTGTGTAGCACATACGACCATAGGATCTGGAGAACGCGGGGTCCCGTCCGCTCCCCCATAGCTAAGCCAGATACCGCCAGATTAGTAGTTGGGTCGGTGACGACCAGCGAATCCCTGGTGTTGTATGTTTTTTTCCCATCACTTTTATTTATTCTGTTTTTCTTTTTGCCGACTTTTGCAACACATATACATACGAGTATATGAACTCGACACTCACTATCATATTCTGATACTTCGCTACACCGGCGACAGCAGCAAGTTTGTCTGCAGAGTTGGTGATGTTCCGCTAAGTATATTGTCTCAAGATAGCCAGACGGATCCCGTCGTTACAGCGAAATTAGAACCCTTTGTCGGCAAAAATCAACTGCCTCGTGGGGCCTTTTGACTCTGTATTCAACAGGTTATTCGCAGGGTCAGATGCTGCATATGCTTGCTACTGCAGAGTGATATTGTTTGGCAGCCTGCTTATAAAATCTATTGCCACATAGGCTATGGATGCCGCCTCCTCCGTGCGGCGGCGGTGCATGAAAAGATGGAGGGGCGCGAGCCGCGCGAGCCGCCGTGATTACTACCATGCTGTAGCCTCGTTGAAGAATTTGACACACATGGCCATAGAATCACCAACACTCACCCCATTCCAGGCTCAGATCATACCCAAGTTTGAGCCATGCCATACATGCATAGAAGACTCCAATTTCGGATGTTAGAGCCGCCAGTCCTGGAGGCTTCTATACAAACCCTTCAACATTTGTATGCAATCTATACAGCTATGCCTTAGTCGCTACCGTTTGGAGGTGCATAAAATAATCCACAAGCAAGCTGTGCGTCTCTCTGCTGCGATAACGGGCCGACTATTCGGTACGTAAGCCGTAGCCTAACTACAAAGAGTGAAATGAGTATCTACATGTGCAGTTCCGTAAAGTAACGTGTACAAGAGTGAACCAAACGATCAATCGTCTAATCGGCGTGCCGAGCACTACTAAGTCCCAAAGGGGCGGACTGAAGGCACTCCGATGGCACTCCGGGTATTGGATGAACGGATTCAGAACAGTAGCTTTGTGTCCGGGCACTCCTATAGGCTCTCTCGTTTCAGTACGCCTACAATCAAAGATGCGTGAGCGCATAGGCCGTCGCGCTCCGCCCCCACCCTTGAAATCATCGACTAATACCACGAAGGCAACAAGAAAGGATGTGAGGCTGATCAACTAGTATTGGTGTGTATTCTCCTTGGCCGTTGTTCAAAAAGCTGGTTGGGTGATTGGAGAAGGGATGACGACCTATCTCGTAGACAATATAAGGACCCTTGAGTGGCTAGAATGACCTCTCACCGCTTTTCCACGCGTTTCCTAGCCTACTCATGTGGAGCTTTAGGTAGCTTACGCGTAAGGAAGGCTTATAATCTATGCGTAACAGGAAATGGAGATAAGCAAACCACCTCGTGGGCCGTGATTTCACTAAGTTAATGCAGTTTTCAGCTGTTTCGGATTCTGCCGAAAGAATATAATGGAACTCAGAGCCGAGGAATAATTTGGCGCCCGTTGTAATACCTCAAACACCACAAGACTGTCGAAATTGAAACCTCCTCAGGGAGTCACTTCATCTGCTGTACACATATAGGAGCATGGACCACCTATCTCTGTGTATATAGGTCTCCCTAATTCTCACTCAAATCAAAAGGCTCAACACTTATATGCCTTCTATTTCGCTAGAGTCAACCGGAGCTACTTCGATCTTCATTGTGTCTTCTGTAGAGGGCGAAAATAAACATCGATACCGCTGAGTTTTAGCCTTCTAGTACTTCTATACCCCATTCACGAGTCAGATTCACCTCTACACCTCAGTAACTCCTTCTAGCTACGTTGGTGGATTCTTGCAGAATCTTCACACCTGCTCGCCATGTCTTTAGAGAACAGCGGAGTGCCAAGAAAAGAAGCCCAGGGGGAGCATCGCCTGGATCTAGTGTCTATCAAGGCAGACACCGATACCTCAGCCTCCGACCAAACTAGTAGCACTGAAAAAACAGAAGCATCCCCTTCGGAAGCTCAGCGCAAGTTAATATCGAGTTGGTACAAACACGAGTGCCAACGCCACTGCTGCCCACCTCGTTGGTCAGAAATCCAACATGTTGATGAAGACTACAAGACCCTCACTGAGCGTACAGCCAATGTATCAACATCCACCGCTTCGTCGACAAAGGGGGCAAATGTAGGGTTTCAAGGCCCAACCCATTGCCAAGAACCCAAGGACCCATGGGCCCCCATGGGCCCCCATGGGTTGCCAAGGCTAGTTGGGTTGGGTTG